>CM047898.1:24106607-24370214 GCA_026229545.1 Pistacia atlantica | reverse complement strand
AAACCGAATGAGGTTACATTCTTATCAGTTCTATCAGTTTGTAGTCATGCAGGGTTACTTATTGAGGGTCAGAGATTGTTCCATAGGATGAACAAATTCTATGGTTTGCAACCCAAGATTGAGCATTATGGTTGCATGGTGGATCTTCTTGGCCGAGCTGGGCTTTTAGAAGAAGCTAAAGATTTTATTGAACAGATGCCAATCAACCCGGATGCTGTTATTTGGAAATCATTACTTAGGGCTTGTTTGGTCCATGGGAACTTGAATTTAGCTGAAATGGCTGCAAAAATGTTAATTGAATTAGAACCAGATGATGATGGGGTTTATATACTATTATGGAATATTTATTTTGTTGCAAATAGGCAGGAAGATGCATTAAAGATGAGGACGTTTATGCGAAATCAAAAAGTAAAGAAAAAATCTGGGTGTAGTTGGGTTGAGGTGAATGGTGTTACTCACGAATTCAAGGCTGACTATGTGATGCACCACGCTGGAACAGAAATTTTCTTGGTTCTAGAAGGGATCAATGAGCAAACAAAGTCGGATGGCCAATTTTTCGTTTTGGAATGAAAGTAGACAATTATGTTGAGGGTGAATCATTTTTGGAAGACATTATGGCCATCGACAACCTAAGGTAGGAAATAATTCATTCATCTCTGGTTTTTTTATTTTTCCTATTTTTCTGTTTTGAAATGAGGAAGGGTTACTCTTCATTTATCACCAATCTTTCTTATTATGATAATAAACACACCAAACAGTTTGTTCTTGTCATTCCTTTTCATATTATTCAAATTAGCACTTCAGGGTTCAGTCAGTTATTGGCGCCAAAAAGCTCCTACATGTGCACGTATTAGGTGAATTTTTATACTTTTTCTTATTTTATACAGCATTATGTTTGCCATATATTTAAGTGATTGTGTTTATATCTGAGGGTAGTTGGTTTCTAAAAACTGCTGTTTTTATTTTTGGTATTCTGTACTTCTCTTTATTGAGATAAATCTTATGAACTATGATACAGAATGTGCTCATTATTAAAGGGTTAACTTTTGCCTGGGGTAATGGTAGCTGAATAGTATGGCTTTGATTGTTTGATTGACAACTGTATTAATACCATTTCAGGTTTTAAAGCAAGGGAACAAGACTACAGCCTCCATGAATTTATAATATAGTTTGTTCAGGTTTCTTCAAGCAGTCTTTAAAACTCATTGCAAAGATAAATAGTTCCTTTTGACATGATTTATCTCGAGGTAAACCTCCTTTGCAGTTAATTTAGTGAATAAAAAGCAGCCAATTGGAAATGTTTTATCTCTGATATTTAATTCTTCATGCAGAAACACGGCATAGAGTTACCAGGTTTGAAGCATATGGACAAGCTTGTTTAACACATGCAATCCTTTTGAAAACAACGACACTCCTTGCATGTAAATTCCATCAAAAATTTCAAGTAAAAAAACTCAACACATTAATTCAGCACAAACTTTCAAACCCATTGCAATGATCATTTCAATTTAAACATGCAAGCTTGAATTTGAAGGAAAATCTTAGTTTTTGCCACTCACAACTTTTGATGTTCAACCATTAAGCCGAAGAAGGTTCGTGGTCCTCTTATCGGTGCTCCCCGCTTGTCTTTTGGTATAAAAAATCCAATAATTTCTTCATACAGAGGTCTCCTTGTGGTAACATATCAATATTAATATCATCGAACCATCTCAAATACAAATGCTTAAACTTAACTTACTTTTAACTGCAACTATCCTCAAAACAAAATGTTGATCACTCTCGAAATTTTCATAAAAACTCCATGCACCCAATCAAGTTATAATTTTCAATGGGGCATTTTAAACACATATACCTTAATCCAGTAATATTTTCAAGTCATTTCAGAATCAAAAACTATTTCAATCGTGATTTTCTTCTAATCTTTTTTCAAAACTGCCAAATTGATTTCAAAATTGATATCATTGTCTTGGAAAATTCATATCAGATTAACCTTTAATTGAAAATTCATAAAACTTCCCAGAATTAATCAAGACACGTGATGAAATCACCAGAATTTAAAATCACTAATTTTGGATGAGTATAGGTGTATCAAATTAGTTCCTAAGAATGCATTCTATGCAGAAAACATAAGGGTCTATTTGGTAGATTATTTGAAAAATGATATTCTGAAAAAGTATTTTAAGTTGAGTTGGATTAAATCGAATGGGGTAGGATTCTGAGAATGTGTTTGGTATAATATCTTAAAATTATATTAGAGTTGAATAAAATGCTGAAAAGTTATTTGATACATTTTTGGAAAATATTTTTTGAAAATATTTAGATTATTTTTAACTCTCTACATTTGTTAATTTAGTTAAAAACCCTCACAATAAAAGTTTAAAAATTAAAAAAAACACCCCCACCCACCTAAGTCACTGGCGACCACCACTGTCGGTCGATAATTAAAAATAGTCAGAACGGTGTACGACCGATTGGATCTGGCCTTTTTGGTTAGATCCACTATGGATCTTGCCAGAAATGACCAGATCGGCGCACGACCGACCCACTCCTAACGCCCAACCTATGGACTCGGCCTGGAACTCCTCCCACTTGCTTCACCTGCACTTCGAGTAAGCATACCCAATTAACTTCCTTAAGTCTTGACTCCCTTTGAGCCCAGACGAGGTCTTCCCCAAGACCAGTTGAAAATCGATGCTTCAACTCCCTCATGAGCACTCTTCGCAAAGATGAAGTGCGTCCCCCTGGACGTGGCTTCCTGTGCCAACTACACCCTTGTAGCACCTCCTTTCCCCTACAGTAGATCCCCTGATCCTATACTCACTGTCGAGTCCAAACCACCGTTCCTTGCCTTGATGCTAAGCTCGGCATCCTCACTATCACCTTTCCCTCAGTGACTGGGTGGTCTTGAGTGGATTAATTTTCATATTGGAATGAGTGAAAGGTAATTGTTTTTAGTTGAATAGGGTTGGAAAAATGATTTTGAATTGAATAGAATAGAATAATAGAGAAAAAGTCTCCCCCTCTTTTCATTTTTAATAGAAAAAATCTTATTTGATTCGGATTAATCTTCAGAATAATGATCTCAATACGTTAACAAACACATATTCTGTTTTTTAATCCAAATAGGACAACAGAAAAATAATTCAAAATAGTGAAACAAATAGGGGCTAAAATTCCAGGATCACAGAACAGATTTCAAAAATTCATAAAATTTTCATTACTTAAAATTTTTTGGGTGAAATAATTTTTTAAACAATCTTCAAGAAGTCTAAATTAAATATCTGGAATTGAGCTTCAATTGCAAACCCATAGCATAGATAGAATTTTCGGGAATTCATATTGTCAGAATTTCACAGAAATATCAAAAGTCATAATTAAGCAAACTTTGGTCTTTAAGATCAACATATATATACATATTCTGCCCATATAAAATTATTGCACTCAACCTCCCAATTTCTGTTTAATCTCACATGTGAATAGCCCAAAAACTTAGTTCAATTCTGTGGCAACCTCCAATCATGTCCTTGGATCAAAGGCTGATAAGCTAAAAACGATCCTTGCCATGGGAAATCCTTGGAAAGATAAACTGTTTGCAAAGTTACTTTTCATCACTCCCTTATCTAACAGGAGGATACTGTGTTGCGAATAAACATTTTAAGATGGTTCTTGAATTTACTTTAGCTGGAAATGATTGCCATCGTTCATCGATCATAAAAACTACTTGATTTATTAAATATCAAATACTGCTCGATTGAGCTGAGACACTAGTACAGATTACATAATAAAAATTTCATCTTGGATAACTACTAAATTTATTTTGAAGCCGCCCTTATAGAACATTTTATTTAATTTTAAGCGCTCCATCAACTTGAAAGAAACATATCATGGATATGTAAAAACAAATCGATTAGATAGGGATTGGTTCAATGAAGAGTTTGGTGATGTAATCTTTCAAACACTCTGGAAATGAGATCCTATCTTTGTTCTTGTAGAAGACATTCACCAAGCGTGCAATATTCACAACTCTGAGTAAAATTTGCATGGAGACAACTGTTGGCTTCATGCATTCCTCGTTTATATCCTTCCATGCATTTGAAATCATTGTGTTAAACTCCTTAATTGCTTCTTCTTTCGAGACTCCATATTGCTCCATATAGCACTCCACAGTGGAGGCAACATGTCCTCTCTCTTGTTCAAATTAATTAATGAGAATACAAAAACGTGAAATTAATTAAAAGTTATAAGATAGAAATACATGAGCTTCACATTAATAGTAGTTCTAGCTACCTTGTGGCATATGATGTCAGCCTTGAGACGGCCAATTGAATATGCAGCTCTAACGATTTTCGAAAAGTTTTGTAGCCATTAAAATTCGTTAATCCCTGCAATTTCTCCCATTCCCACAAATAATGCCGCCGTTTCGTAAAAACAACCACCAGTGACTATTGCATTTTCCAAACGTTCTTCGAATGATGGGACAATTCCTTCATGGAACCACTGGGCCTCGAGCAGATAGGCCCTGGCAATCTCCTTCAGCTGTTTATTAACAAAATAAATAAATAGATAAACGCCAACTAATGCAACTATTGAGTAGAGACAACCTAAACTTGTATATAAGACAAAAGTAACAGAGAAAGAATGTTGATTACTTTATCCTTCGTAAATGAGACACTATAAGATCTTCCTTCTTTGCTCATTTCTTCGTCCAATTCATTGTAAAGATTCAAGATAGCGCTATAAAGAGCTTGCATATATTCTGGCAAATCAACTAGCGCACTAGAATCCCACCTAAAATTATCAAAGATTTTAATTACAAATTAGATATGTGGATGACAATAAGCTCCTATAAAATGTGTAAGATTAGATTTGTTAAGACCAATAATATACTAATAAAAACCTTTCTTGGGCATCTGTGAAACTTTGGAGCTCTTCAGCTGTACCATATGCGTCATATGTATCATCTATAACTGTAAGAATCGTTATAATTTTAGTATTTATCATCCGGGCAATCGAGAAACAAGGCTCAAAATAATCTGCTATCGACAACATGTAGAACTCGACAATTTTGTCTCTTGAGTAAGGATATTTTGATGCCAAGTCACAATGCTTCCACCATCTGCAATAAGATTGCAGAAAAGTTGATTCATCATGTTCAGAACTTCTTCAGAGTAAAAATAACTAAAGTGATAGATATAATATTTACCTTGTAAGATATTTCATCTCTTGTTGGTGTAGCAATTGTACCTTATTGAAATCTAACTTTGCAAACATGAGTAGAGTTTCATTTCTAAATTCATGGTCTTCTTCATAGAAAGAGATGTACTGGCGTGCTTCCAATCTTGGAATAACTTGGTGCAAGGGCAAATCAAGGGCATTCATTATATGTTTTGCTAAATGAGGACTTGATTTTTCGGCCAAGGACTTGAGATGAGAGGTTGTGAAATCAAGGGCCTCCTCAAGAATTTCTTCCCCATGTAGTCTCAAATGTGTCGCTTCATATAAACTCAGCATGCCTCTTACATCGTTGGTTAAACTTTCCTTGAACATACCCTCACTATTCTTCAACTTGTTGAACACGGCTGATTAGCAATCAATTGTAGTTTGTTAATCAGTTTTTATCAGCTAAGATATATTTCTATAATTCACATATATACGATGTTCATGCGTTGATACAAATTAAGAGGTACTTACCGCAAGAAATCTTGAAACCATATTGTCTAAAAACTCGAAATAAAAGAGCAAGTGTAGAGATCATAATCCTTATCATCCCCAAGGTTAGGTTGTGCTTCAAAAATTTGAGTTAGTTGTTCTTCAATTTCCGTCTCAAAGTGATATGACACACCAAGACGACATATAGAGTCAATGAAACAAACTTTCTCACTAGATCACTCGTCGAAGCCATTAAAGTGAGAAAAAGGAGAAAGCAGAGTGAGAGAAGAGAAAGGAGTACCCAGAGAAACGGAGTAGTATTAAGCTTGAAAATGGAAGATGATATTCATATTACAGTACACGTGATTTATACACCTTTACATAACTGATTCAGGAAGCTTCCTGACCAATTTACAAAACGTGGTGGACAAGCACAGTAGTGAGAGAGTGACAGCACAGCAAACAGAGGACCACAGAGAATATTAGTTTGTTAGAGACCTGGCGTATTTGTTAGAGACCTGGTGGATGGAGACACATGTCACCAGTGTTGTCTCCCTGGATTGTTTCCATCTGTCCAAGGTCCATCTTCTTCACATTCCCCCTCAAACTAAGGTCTCTGTGTAGGACCTTAAGTTTGTTTCTCATCCATTCGAAGTGGTTCTTAGGACTTGGCTTTGTGAATATGTCTGCTACCTGTTCTCTTGATGGAATGTAGCTGACTTCAACGTCTCCATTACTCACCATTTCTCTTATAAAATGAATGTCCACCTCAATGTGTTTGGTTTTCCCGTGTAAGATAGGATTCAAAGTGAGGGCTGCGGCACTAACATTATCACACCAGATTCTTGGTGTTGAAGGAATCCATATTCTCAGGTCTGAGAGCAAAGAAGTTAAGCCAGCTATTTCGGCTCCAGCTTGAGCAAGAGCTCTATACTCACTTTCAGAGCTTGATCTAGACACCCCTCTGCTTCCTTGAGCTCCATGCTATTGGATTTCCATTTAGCATAATACAGTAGCCTCCTGTAGACTTCCTGTCCTCAGTGTCACAAGCCCAATCTGCATCAGAGTAGGCTTGGATTTCACACTTTCCCCCTGGGTTGTAAAGAAGGCCATACTCCGAAGTTCCCTTTAAATACCTTAGGACCCTTTTAACTGCCTGCCAATGATCTTCAGAAGGATTTTGCATAAATTGACTCAACTTGTTCACACTGTATGCAATATCAGGTCTTGTAATTGTTGCATACTGCAGAGACCCTATTACACTTCTATATAAGGAAGGATTTGGTAGAGACTTTCCTTCGTTACTTGTGAATTTGTGCCCAGTGATCATTGGTGTAGGACATGATTTACTCAGCTCCATATGAGATTTAATAAGAAGGTCCTGGATATATTTGCATTGAGACAAGTGCATTGAGGATCCTTGTCTGTTTACTTCAATTCCTAAGAAGTAGGATAGCTCTCCCATGTCCTTTAAAGCAAACTTGTTTTTCAGTTCTTGAACAACTTGATTTATCAGAAGGCTTGAACTTCCAGTGATGATGATGTCGTCCACATACACCAAAAGAATTATTAAGTCTTTTCCTCGGTGTAGGTAAAAGAGAGATGAGCGCTTTTGACCCTTTGAAGTCCCTGTTTTAAGAGCTTCGTGAGTTTGTGGAACCAGCTGGGGCCTGCTTTGAGTCCGTAAAGTGCCTTGTTGAGTTTGCAAATGAAGTCTGGATGTCTTGGATCCTCAAAACCTTCTGGTTGGTCCATGAAAACATACTCGGTGAGTTCTCCATTGAGGAAGGCATTGTTGATGTCCACTTGTCTTGTTTCCTAGTTTAGTGTTGTGGCTAAGCTTAACATTGATCTGATTGTGTTACATTTCACCACAGGCTGAAAGTCTCAAAGTAATCTACCCCTGCAGTCTGTAGAAATCCCTTGGCCACTAGTCTTGCCTTGTATCTTGACACACTTCCATCTGCATTGTGTTTTATTTTGTAAATCCACTTGCACCCCACAGTCTTGGTGTTTGAGTTTCTTGGTACCAAAGTCCAGGTTTGGTTTTTACATAGTGCAGTGAATTCATCTTTCATGGCTTCTTTCCATTTCGGATGATTTAGAGCATCTTGAGTGCATGATGGAGTTAGGACAGTGTCAGAGGTCACTTGGAAAACCTTAGGCTTATAAATTCCAGCCTTGGCTCTTGTCACCATGGGGTGTGTGTTTTCGGGAGCTTCTCTTTGAGTGGTTTCATCAGATTCTACTGGTTCATCATTGATTACAGGATGTTGATCATTGTCTGTAGGATTAGATTGAGCTTGAATGGATGGATTATCACAATTTTGAGACAGAATGGTGGTAAACTTACTTGAGGAGTTGCTATTGGTGGACTGCTCATTGTTGAACCATCACACTGGTGGAGATTCATGCTATTGCAGGTTGTTAGGAATTGGGTGGTAAGAGTTGTGTTTGAAATGTTGTTCAGACTTTGTGGTAGCTTGTTCATGATTTTGTTGAAGGGAAAGTCATGTTCATCAAAAATCACATCTCTAGAAATGTAAACTCTACCAGTTTCATGCAAGCACATGAAGCCTTTGTGGTTTGGGCTGTAGCCAATGAAGATGCACTTGCTAGTGTGGAAATCAAACTTGTGTCTATTGTAGGCTCTCAGGTATGGATAGCAAGCACATCCGAAGCACCTAAGGAAGCTGTAATCGGGTCTACCTTGAGTAAGTTTTTCATAGGGTGATAGATTGTCAATGATGGAGAAGGCATTCTGTTTATGAGGTATGCAGAAATGAGGAAAGCTTCCCACCAATAATCCAAAGGCATGCTAGCTTGGGCTAAGAGGGTTAGACCAGTCTCTACAAGGTGCCTATGCTTCCTTTCTATTTTTCCATTTTGATAGTGAGTATGTGGACAGGAGAATCTATGGACAATTCCATTTTCCTTGAGAAAGTGGGAGAGGGCAATGAACTCTCCTCCCATATCTGTTTGAATGGTTTTGATAGGCTTGTTGAATTGTTTTTCTGCCATGGTTTTGAATTGTTTAAAAACATCTAAGGTCTGGGATTTTAGAGTGATAGGATAAAGCCATGTGTATCTTGAGTAATCATCTAGGACACTAAGGTAGTACCTAGCTCCATTGGTTGCAGATATGGGTGCTGGACCCCATAGGTCAGCATGAATTAGTTCCAGAGGATGACTTGATTTTTTTTGAGAATTCGGGTAGTGAATTTCATGCATTTTCCCTAGCCTACATGCTTGGCAAAAATTTAGGTGAGAGGTCTTCTCGGAGTTGTGAATTTTGATGGGACATGACTTTAGGATATGGTTTAGAGTATTAAGGTTTGGATGTCCAAAACGTTTGTGTAGTAGGTCAAGTGTGACTTTGTCATTGACACAAGAATTTGAATCAGACAAAATTTCATTAAAGTGATCCTTTCCAGGTTTACAATGAGCAGAGACAAGGTTTGTTTCTTTTTCAGTAACTAGGAAGGAATTGTGTTGAAAATCAACTTCTTGGAAAGCTAAAAGTGAGATAGCACTGGACCTCTTTTCCTTTGAGTTTTGCAGTTTGGTTCCAGTGTGATGGTTCAGCTTGTAGAGTCCTCCGTCAGCCACTCCTTCCAGTAGAGTTTTCCCCTTCTTGTCCTTGATGAAACAAAATTTCCCATGAAAAAGTACACAAAGATTATTATCAGTGGTGAGTTGAGATACACTCAAGAGATTTTTGGTGATTTTAGGGACAACTAGGATGTTCTTTAGTAGTATAGGAGTAGAACAATAAGAGTTTAGGAAGCCCTTACCATAATGGGTTATGTTGAGAGCTTGGCCATTTCCCACCGTTACCTTCTCTGGTCCTTGGTATTCACTTTTTAGGCTTAAGTTGTTTAAGTCGTTGGTGATGTGTGTTGATGCTCCACTGTCCATGTACCATCCCCCTTCACTTGAGTATTCGGATGGTGGAAATGGTTGGCTAGAGGCTGCAGCATAAACTTGATTTGGTGCTCCTTGGTTCTGGGTTACTGGATTTGGAGGAGCAAAGTTTCTGTCATATCGGTGATAGCAAACTTCAACTGAATGACCATATTTTAACACAACTGACAGGTTGGTCTGGTCCCAGCAACCATTCCTATTTCCGCATAATTTTTGGATTTGCCCCTCGCCTTCCTTCCTCGTTGGCTTGGTTCCTATTGTAGTAATTAGGACTTTGTTGAGATGAAAATTGTCTTTGATTGTTGCTTTTGGCAAACTGAGCGGAAGGATTTTGTTGCACCTCAAATGTTGAGTTGGTGTGCATCCTTTCCAATCTGGACTCGTGGTTGAGAAGCAAGGTGTAAGTCTCTTGCAATGAGGGAAGAGTTCTGAGA
Source organism: Pistacia atlantica (assembly GCA_026229545.1). NCBI lineage: Eukaryota > Viridiplantae > Streptophyta > Magnoliopsida > Sapindales > Anacardiaceae > Pistacia > Pistacia atlantica. Next base: position 24,360,207 of record CM047898.1, on the reverse strand, counting down.
GAGGTGGCAATTGAAACCACAGTTTCGAACTCAATCCCCAGCCCACCTAATATTTGTAAGATGAGTTCCTCTTCCGGGATAGTGTGGCCAGCCAGATTTAGCTCATCTGCAATATCCTTCATTTTGTCAAAAAATTCAGTTACTTTCAATTGCCTTTCCTGGTGTTTTGGAGCTGGAGTTTCAGGTGAAGTACTCTAGCTTGTGATTGAGCTTCATAGAATTTTTCGAGGCTGTCCCAGACTTCTCGAGAGGTGTTGCACCTGTTGATTTTTCTCAAAATACCATCTGAGATGGTGGAAAGCAGCCAGCCGAGGAGGGTCTGGTCCTGCCTTTTCCAGATTAGATAATCTGGATTTGGTAAGTTGACAGTTTCTATTGTTCCTGGACTTGGTGTGAGGAAGTGAGCTGGTTTTGGTTTAGTTCCATCAATCAGGCCCTCAAGATCATTGGCTCTGATCGGAGGTATTACCTGGGTCTTCCATGAAAGATAATTTTTTAGATCAAGCTTAGTGGGTACAATGAAGTTGAAGTTGGAAGGTTGGAACGTGTTTGAAAGTGTGGTGTTGATGGTATTTATAGTTTGTGGGGACGAGGTGTTGGAATCTCCTGGAGTGGAGTCTGCCATCTTCTTCTTACCTGCTCTGATACCAAGTGAGAAAAAGGAGAAAGCAGAGTGAGAGAAGAGAAAGGAGTACCCAGAGAAACGGAGTAGTATTAAGCTTGAAAATGGAAGATGATATTCATATTACAGTTCACGTGATTTATACACCTTTACATAACTGATTCAGGAAGCTTCCTGACCAATTTACAAAACGTGGTGGACAAGCACAGTAGTGAGAGAGTGACAAAGCACAGGAAACAGAGGACCACAGAGAATATTAGTTTGTTAGAGACCTGGCGTATTTGTTAGAGACCTGGTGGATGGAGACACATGTCACCAGTGTTGTCTCCCTGGATTGTTTCCATCTGTCCAAGGTCCATCTTCTTCACAATTAACTTTTCTTTCACCTGTTGCTTTAGCTCTTCAGCGAGTTTATCATTTGATTCAATTTCCTAAAACCAAAGCAACATAAATTTATACGTTAGAATTTAGTAAAACATAGAGAATAGAATATTCATATCTCAAAAAATTACTGAAGAATACGAAATTAATTATTTAACTTAACGAGGACCAATCAATTTGCTAAAACATGAAGATTAATATGGCATGGAAAGGAAACTAATATAAATTAATTATACCGACTGAGGTATTTTAGAAATGAAGATGTTGGGGTCTTTCCAAATGGCTGGGGCAAAGTTTGCCACTGGACGATAAGTTTCTTGGTTGCTTCTAGATGCTAAACATGGCTACAGCCTCCTTGATGCTTGTAGTGAGTTTGCAGAATGCTTAATAATATTGCTGGGAGAAGCAAAAAAATCATAAACAAATATTTTAGAGGGGGGATTTGCGGATGATAATGGAAAGCATTTGGAGGAGTTCAGAGCAGGTACAAGAGTTTGCAAAGCCATTAATGAGTTCATGGAAATGTAAATGAAGTGAAGATAGATGACCAACTTGTGCTAATCAAAGGCTCAAATGGACCCTATTTATAGAAAGCATTCGATCATATTCTGACTGGTGAATAACGCGTTCCATATTTACTAGGCTCTTAGATCATCTTCTGATAGGCTATTTTAATGTGTTCAAGCTCTCATATCATCTTCTGACAGGCTATTTTCATGTGTTCATATTGACCATATCCTTTTGTAAATGAGTAATGCTACCAATCCATTTAGCAGTTGAGTTAATAAATTACTTCACTTATCCTATTATTCTATAATTAAAAAAGCGTTGCCAAATTGATTTTCAATTGGGATATAAATTTAGGATTCCAACTTTATATATTTAGCATTCCCATTTGTAAATATATTAATTACCGGAAAATTTATGATATCATAATGATACAACATCAACAGTAATTAATTTTATGTGGTAAGATTCTTATCCCAAGAAATCCATTAGGAATCCAGAATAACTCAAGGTGATACACTTTTTCTTTTAGTCTATAAGCAAATTCAACTATGAAAATGACCCCAAGAGAAATCAATATCGTTTTGATTGTGAAATTTGTACAGCAATAAGTCTAAAACTCTTTTATCACAAGTTTGTTGTGGATTCTGCCAACAGCATGTGAAATGGAACATGGCCTTCCTCCTTGTTTATCACACGTTGGAAAAAAATTTATAGGCCCTGTCTTTTTGTGAAATAATGACATAAAACGTCTGGCGGATGAATTTATAGAGCGGGTTGAACGTCAGAAGTCTATGCGTAAAGTCTAAATACCCTAAATGAACATGTCCCATTCATACAGTCATAACTTTTGATCGGGAAGAGTTACGGGGCTATAAGATACCGTTGGAAAGCTTATTTCAAGTCAGTCATGGAAAGCTTATTTCGAGTTAGTCAACGTGGCAACCAACTTTAGCTAGTTGAAGGTCGTTTTCGAGGTCAAAATCCACCATTTTGGTCACTACAAGAAAAATGTCTTTCGGCGTCTAGCAAAATTAGACGCAGAAAGTCAAATTTAGATGCTAAGCCATATTTCGTGCCTAAATTTCCTAGTCGCCACGTAGTTGCAGAATCGCTGTCGTAGTATGTATGCGCGTCTAAATTTTTGGTTAGACACGGAAAGTTTTTTTTTAACGACTAGCAAATTAGTCACTAATTGATGGTTAAAATAGTCCCCCCACTTAGACGCTAATTGGTTCAAGGGTAATTTGGTAAAATAGTGTCGCGACTAATCAATTAGTTTCAAAATGTACCTTTTAGTGTCTAATAATTTGTCGCGAATGCCACAAAAATTAGACGCTAAAGGTGTAAGGGTAATTTCAGAAAAGACTTTATATCAATAATTGAAAGATGATCAACTTACATATAGCTCTCTTGCTTGAAGATGATCATTTTAATCCTTGAAGGTTCAAACTCCAATGTGGTGTGAGTGAGATTAAATAGAAGATATATTCATAATGGAAGAGTATGTAAGTGGTTCAACATACCAAATTAGTGCACCAAACTCTTTAAAATGATTGCTATAAGTGTCTATAGTTTGTTATGAACCTGCTCAATAAAATCAAAGAAAGATCGCATTAAATGCATCACCTAAGGTTATTGCTTCTAAAGAAAAAATGCATATATTAAAATTTCAAACTACCAAATGTTTCTTAATCAACCCAAGCCACAATAAGGTAGCAACAATATGATGCTCAGTTCCAACATTCACAAAGGAGATCATGGAGAAATTTAAACTGCAATGATGCAGAAATCAAGATATCTTTTTGTTTTCCCTTTTCCTTTATCTAATTATAAATATTTTGAAAACGCAAAGTGGAGATGGTTAGATGATATCTCAACCAAATAATATAACCATCACTAGATCCTAGCATCTCTACCTCCAAAACCCTAGGCTTAAAAAACAAAACAAAGCAAAGCACCTAGAGTACAATGGGAATTGGCCACTTCATCAATGACAAAATCAAAAGATTTTGCACAGCCATCTACAATGTAAACTATGAAAAAAGTATAAAAATCTCATGCACTTCTGTATATACTCTACTCCTAATCACCATAAACTTAAACATTCACACCTACACATACAAGACTTCAATATTCAGTTTGTTAAACCACCATGGAGAATATAAGCTAAAAATCCAAAAAACACATTGAAATAGATGTGCATTACGTCCGAGAGTTGGTTGCTGATAAACGAATTAGTGTGCAGTATGTGGGTAGTGAGTATCAGTTGGCAGATATACCTAACAAAACCCTTGTCTGGACATAGATTTTAGTGGCTAAGGGAAAAGTTAAAAGTTGTAGATTCGTTATTGAAAGTTGCAGATTCGTTATTAAAAGTTGCAGAATTAGTAGGAGAGAAAGACTAATGAAGAAAGAAATCAGTTAAAGTTGTTGTTTGCTGGAGAAAGAAATCAGGAAAAGTTGTTGTTTGCTGGAGATTTGAGAGATGCAAATCAGTGGGAAAGAAAGACTAATGAAGAAAGAAGTCAATTAAAGTTGTTGTTTGCTGGAGAAAGAAGTCAGTTAAAGTTGTTATTTGCTGGAGTTTTTGTCTTGTGAAGAACTACAGATGAGATGTGAAGAAAGTGCAGAGAATGTTACAATGAAGAGAGAATATGAAGATAAGAATGGTATAGGAGAAGTAGAGAATGTTTGGTTTATGAGAGAATGATAGAATGAAGGACAAAAGTGGAAATTAGCTAAATGAGAAAAGCTAATTGTAAAAACGATGTCGTTTACTCTAGTCATGCAATACTTGCTTATAAGCTCATCACGTGTATCTTGTATAGTTAGAAAAAAGAATTATTTAGTTTTTCAGTTTTTGTGCTCTCTGTTTTTCTTTCTCTGCTTTATTAGTTTTCTTGAGCTTGTAGAAGAAGATTCTTCTTCATCCTTTCAATAACAAACTACAATTTCTCAGATTACAAAGAAAACAATTACATGACAAACTTCAACTTTTCAAATAATAAAAAATACAATGACTGCATAACAGACTATAACTACACAAACTGTAACTACACTTTACAGCTATAAGACTTGTTTTGAAAAATTTTGCAATGACTACACAGTTATTCAGATCATCAAAACTTTCATTGAATTGTAACAATTTAAGTATTAGATGTTGAGTTGACTGAGTTAGAGGAAGGTGGAGCTTGTACAGTCAGTTTGTGTCTTAGAGTTTCAAACCTAGAGGCTGGCAGAGCCTTTGTAAAGATGTCTGCTTTCTGGTGTTTAGTGGACACATAATGGACTTTGAGATTGTGACAAGTAACCTGTTCTCTAACATAGTGTGCATCAAGTTCAATGTGCTTAGTTCTTCCATGAAACATCGGATTGGAAGCAAGAGAACCAGCACTTTGGTTATCACACCAAATAATTAGAATTTCTAACAAAGAAAAACCAAGTTTAGAGAATAAACTACAAAACCAAGCCAGTTCAGTGGATCCTTGAGCAAGTGCTCTATACTCAGCCTCGGTGGAAGATAGGGCCACTACTTTCTACTTCCTAGAAGTCCATTGCAGTAGGTTAGTGCCAAGGAAAACACAGTAGCCGTGTGTGGACCTCCTATCCTCAATACTACTAGCCCAATCAGCATCGATGTAGCATTCTAGGTTGATTCTAGTGCTTTTAGTAAAGAGAATTCCATAGTTAGAGGTCCCTTTAAGATACCTAAGTAATCTTTTACAAGCTTGCCAATGATTTTGTGTAAGAGCCTTGAGAAATTGGCTTAATTTATTGACACAGTAAGCAATATCAAGCCTGGATAATGTCAAATACTTAATAATGGCTCCTATTGTACTTCTATATAGAGCTGCATTTTCATATAGATCACTATCTCCTAAAGTTAACTTGGTGCCAATGGCCATTGGAATAGCACATGGTTTACAATCCTGCATACCAGTCTTTGTTAAGAGATCTTTAACATATTCTTCGTGATTCATATGAAGATAGGAAGTTGTTCTAGTGACTTTAAAACCAAGAAAGTACTTGAGAGAGCCTAGAACCTTTAAAGCAAACTAAGTATTCGGTTTATGTATTGTTTCATGTAGCAAATTGGTGTCATTTCCAGTAAGTAAGATGTCATCAACATGCACTAGTACATACATAGTCTTCTTCATCTTTTGATAAACAAAAAGACTAGGATCAGCAACTGAGTGAACAAAATCCCAGCTTAGAAAAGCTCTTTTGAGCTGTTCAAACCAGGCTCTAAGAGCCTATTTTAGACCATAAAGAGCCTTAACTAACCTACACACATGATGAGGATGTTGGGAACTAATAAAGCCTTCAGGTTGAGTCATGTATACCTTTTCAATAAGTTCACCATTTAGGAAGGCATTGTTTATGTCAACCTGCTGAATTTCCCGGCCATTGTTAACTGCTAAGCTCAAAATAACTCTGATTGTGGGTGACTTAACCACTAGACTGAATGTTTCTAGATAATCAATTCCTAGGATTTTGTTGAAAGCCTTTTTCCACAAGCCTTGCCTTAAACCTTTGAATGGATCCATCAGGATTACACTTTATTCCAAATACCCATTTGCAGCCTACAGGATGCATTTCAGCAGTAGCAGGAACCAATTCCCAAGTTTTGTTAGACATTAGGGCATCAAATTCAGATTGCATGGCAGCCTTCTAGGCAGGGTGTGATAGAGCTTCTATGACAGTAGCTGGTTCTTTAGTGTCAAGGGAAAGAGGTGAAACTAGACATGTATTATATGCTCTGGTTTTGGACCTTGTAACCATGGGATGAGTATTCAGGGTAGGTAGGTGGAGGCTTGAGAAAATTCAGTTCAATAGTAAGGGGAACAGTGTCATAAGACTCATCTGATCCTATAGTGATAGGTGATAAAACAGATGATGTGGAATGAGGTAGAGTTAGGTAAACTAAGTGCAGTTGTTGGACTGGACTGTGAGGTGGTTGAAGACTGAGGTAAATGAGATTTAGGAGAGTGGGAAGGGTGATAAAAAAGGTGAGCTAGAAGAGGGAATGTCTAGTGAGGTTGATTGACCTAGTGTGGAAGGACAAGTAGACAAAAGTGGAGATGAAACAGGATTGGAAGACATCCTGAAAACAGAATCAAGTATATGCCAAACTGAAGGAATATATGAACTAGAGATAGATTCAGTGTTTATGGAATTAGATGCAGGATTTGAACCAGAAAAAATTAGATGTTTTAAATGGAAAACCATATTCATCAAATTGTACACTTTAGACAGATATAAATTCGACTAGAAGTATCCAAGCACTTGTATCCCTTATGATTTAAACTATAACCAATAAAGGTGCATTTGGTGGTGTGAAAGTTAAATTTGTGACTGTTATAAGGGCGAAGGAAAGGATAGACAGCACACCCAAAGACTTTAATGAGGGAATAATTTGGAGAAGTTTTAAATAAAACTTGGAAAGGGGAAATATTGGACAACACTGAGGGGGTAGTCTATTGGTGAGATAGGCGGCTGTTTGAAAGGCAAACCACCAAAACTTAAGTGGCATGCTGACTTGGGCTAATAAAGTCATTCCTTGTTCCACAATTTGTCTATGTTTTCTCTCCATTCTACTATTTTATTGGTGAGTGTGAAGACATGGATGTCTAAAGGTAATACCATGTTCTTGTAGATAAGGCACTAGTTTCCTATACTCACCACCCTAATCGGTTTGAACACATTTTAAAGATGTGTTGAATTGCTTTTCAAGTAGGACATGAAACTATTTAAAAATGCTTAAAGTTTCAAATTTAACCTTTAAAGGAAAAATCCAGGTGAATCTACTATGATCATCAAGGAATTGAATGTAATACCTATAGCCTTCGAGAGATGTGACAGGGGAAGGTCCCCAAAGGTCTGAATAAACTAATTCAAGTGGTTTAGATGCATGATATGTGGATCTAGGATATGTGGATTGGTGTAACTTGCCAAATTGGCAAGCAGAACAGAATGTTATATCATTTTTAACAGGATGTGGTAGATTTAAAGTGTCAAGTACTTTTGCAAGAATGGTGGAATTAGGATGTCCTAATCAGTTGTGCCACAACATGATATTAGTTGACTAAACATGAAATGATTGAAGAGAGTTTGTGTTATTGATTATAGGTGCATCATCAGTACATATTACAGTGTTGGATACAAGTGGTCTAGTGTAGTGCATGCAGATTTGATTAACAAAATCAACACAGGCAGATTTACAACTATTGAAAGCATGTTCTGACCTCAGTGGTGTAGGCAACATTTTTGTAGGAAAAAAGGTGCTACAAGACTTATTACATGACTTATTTATTGAAAAAACTGGACTATTTTTATGCTGAAGTTGAATAGAATGATCCAACTCTTCTGCAGAGGTAGTTAATGAGTGACCTAGAGCTTGAAGTTGGTATAATCCATCTTTAAGCATTCCTTTGAGAATGATTACTTTGGAGAACTTTTCATTAACCACACAAGAATCAATAAAAAACTCAATAGTGATAGGATTATCTTTAGTCAGTTTAGAAACACTAGGAAGGTTTTTTGTAATGTGAGGGACACACAAGACATTCCTAAGATACAGAGTTCTAAATGGACAGTTTAAATCAGCAGAACCAATATGAGAAATAGAAAGAAGCTCACCATTGCCAACCTAAAGTTGTTCACTACCTGCATAGCTGGTGCTTCCTGTGAATTGGGAGAAATCAGAAGTGACATGGTCTATAGCTCCAGAGTCCATGTACCATGCAGCATCATGTACTGTGGAAGGTGTGGCAATGTAGTTTATGGCTACATGATGAGAGTTGTGGAGCTATGTTTGAGCCATCAAAGCCTGATTGTGCAGATAAGCAGTAGTATGGGCAGCAGCTGAGTTTGGTTGACCATCAACATGTCCAACTGTGGATCCAGGTGTTTGATGAAATGAGGGAGGTGTTTGAGACATTCCTGAAGCTCCTGAGTGAGGATTATTCACATAGTGATGAACACCATGATTGCCCATTGGATAGTAGAAACTTCCAGTTCTAGAATTTCCAATTATGGAACTTCCAATTTCAGAGTTGAATGAGGGTTGTCTGGTGAAACTAGGAGAGTGAAAGTTGCTTCTAATTGAGGTGTTATGTCCTGTAAAGTTCACATCAAACCGATGGTAACAATTTAGAGCTAAATGACCTGTTTTTCCACAAACTTGGCAGATGAATTTGCCTCTGCCACCCCTTCGGCCTCTTCCTCTGTTACCAAAATTACCTCCATGAAACTGCTGATTATAGAATTGATTTTGAGGCAAGGGATAATTGGCCTGGTTTTGGTTGGGTCCAAAGAAGGTAGAACTAAAATGAGGAACATTGAAGGTATTAGGACTTTGAGTGGGGTTTTGTTGCATAGGTAATGACACATATTGTGTTTTCTTGTTCTCATTATCAACTGAGAGAGTAGCAACATTAGCAATACCTCCATGGAATTCACCGTGAACTACAGAGTTCATTACTGTGTTTGCCCTTTCAAGCCTAAGTTCAAGTTTCTGTAAAATTATCTATGCTTCTTGGACAGATATGGGATCAAACTTAGACTCTAACCTAGTTGTGATATTCACAGCAGCTACATCATATTCAGACTCTAATCCATCCAGAATGTAATTAAGTAGCTCTTCATCTGTTATCACTACTCCACTAGAAGACAAATTTTTTGCAAAACTTTTCATCTTAAGAAAGTAGTCATGCATGCTCATGTTCTCCTTTCTGGTATTTTGTAAAAGACTCTTAACATGTAACGTCTTAGCCCTAGATTTAGTGAGGAACTCTTTCTCTAATGTGAGCCATATATCAGTGGCAAATTGACACTTGGAAATGACATCAAACATGGACTCTGATATGGATGAGAGTAGCCAAATAACTAGCATTTTATCAGTCTTCTTCCAAAGTGTATATTCAGGGTTAGATTTCTTGTTTACCTCTAAGCTTGAAGTATCCGATTGAGCTCTGATGAATGGAGTTGGGCATGGAATTAATCCAGTCAAGTGTTCTTCAAGATCGTGTGCTCCTACTGCGAACAGTATCTGGGACTTCCAAAATCAATGATTGTCTCCGATTCAATTTTGGTGAAATTGTTGAAAATGTGGGCGAATTCATTAAAGATGGGTTGATGAGGTTAACAATGTCTGGGATCTTGTTCGAATTGTTGAATGAGGAAGGATTTGAAGAGGAATCAGCCATTAGTGACGTTTGTCAATGGCTCTGATACCAAATGAGTAAAGATAGTGAACAAGAAAAGCAGAGAATGAAAACTAGAGAAAGGGAAAGAAAATTAGGGAGAAAATGCAGATATTTTTATTGTATATCTTTTCGTTAATAACAAAAGTACTGTTCAGTACTTTATATACAACTTGTTTACAACTGAAAGCCCAACTTTATTGAACTGGACTGTAACAGAATACAGTCAGCTTAGCCCACTAATATTCCACTAATATTGGTCAACTTTAGTCAACTCTTGCTATGTTTCTTATATTCACAAAAATCATCAGACATCTCAAATACAAATGATTAAACTTAACTTACTTTTGTCTTATATACAACTGTCCTCAAAACATAATGATGATCACTCTCAAAATTTTCATGAATACCTCATGCACCCAACAAGCTATAATTTTCAATGGGGCATTTTAAACGCATATATGCTAATCCAGTAATATATGGGGCATTTCAGAATCAAAAACTATTTCAATCATGATTTTCTTCCAATCTTTTCAAAACTGCCAAATTGATTTCAGAATTGATATTGTTGTCTTGGAAAATTCATATCAAATCAACCTTTAATTGAAAATTCATAAAACTTTCCAGAATTAATCAAGACACGTGATGAAATCACCAGAATTTAAAATCACTAATTTTGGATGAGTATAGGTGTATCAAATTAGTTCCTAAAAATGCATACTCTGCAGAAAACATATAAAATTCCAGGATCACAGATCAGATTTCAAAAATTCATAAAAATCCCAATACTTAAAATTTTTTGGTGAAATAAATTTTAAACAATCCTTAAGAAGTCTAAAATAAAATATCTGGAATTGTGCTTCAATTGCTAACCCAAAGCATAGATAGAATTTTTGGGAACTCATATTGTCAGAATTTCACAGAATAACTTTTTATATCAAAAGTCATAATTAAGCAAACTTTGGTCTTTAAGATCAACATATATATACATATTCTGCCCATATAAAATTATTGCACTCAAACCTCCCAATTTCTGTTTAATCTCGCATGTGAATAGCCCAAAAACTTAGGTCAGTTCTGTGGCAACCTCCAATCATGCCTTGGATCAAAGGCTGATAGGCTAAAAAGGATCCTAGCCATGGGGAAATCCCTAGAAAGATAAACTGTTGCAAAGTTACTTTTCATCACTCCCTTATATAACAGGAGGATACTGTGTTGCGAATAAACATTTTAAGATGGTTCTTGAATTTACTTTAGCCGGAAATAATAGCCATCGTTCATTGATCATAATAACTATTTTATTTATTAAATATCAAATATTGCTCAATTGAGCTGAGACATTAGTACATATTACATAATTAATTTAGTATCTGAAGCAGCCCTTACAGAATATTTTATTTAATTCTAAGCGTTCCATCAACTTGGAAGAAACATATCATGGATATGTAAAAACAAATACATTAGATAGGGATTGGTTCAATGAAGAGTTTGGTTATGTAATCTTTCAAACACTCGGGAAATGAGATTCCATCTTTGTTCTTGTAGAAGACATTCACCAAGCGTGCAATATTCACTACTCTACGTAAAATTTCCATGGAGACAACTGTTGGCTTCATGCATTCTTCGTTTATATCCTTCCATGCATTTGAAATCATTGTGTTAAACTCCTTAATTGCTTCTTCTCTCGAGGCTCCATATTGCTTCATGTAGCATTCCATAGTAGAGACAACATGTCCTCTCTCTTGCTCAAACTAATTAATGAGAATACAAAAACGTAATATTAATTAAACATAATAAGATAGAAATACATGAGCTTCACATTAGTAGTAGTTCTATCTACCTTGTGGGATACCATGTCCCCCCTGAGACGGCCAATTGTATATGCAGCTCTAACGATTTCCGGAAAGTTTTGCAGCCATTCAAATTCGTTAATCCCTGCAATTTCTCCCATTCCCACAAATAATGCTGCTATGCCGTAAAAACAAGTACCAGTGACCAATGCATTTTCCATACGTTCTTCGAATGATGGGACGAATCCTTCATGGAACCACTGGGCCTCGAGCAGATAGGCCCTGGCAAGCTCCTTCAGCTGTTTATTAACGAAATAAATAAAATAAATAAACACCAACTAATGCAACTATATATAAAAATTGAGTAGAGACGATCTACACTTGTTTATAAGACAAAACTAATAGAGAAAGAATGTTGATTACTTTATCCTTTGTAAATGAGACACTATAAGATCTTCCTTCTTTGCTCATTTCTTCGTCCAATTCATCGTAAAGATTTAAGATAGCGCTATAAAGAGCTTGCATATATTCTGGCAAATCAACTAGCGCACTAGAATCCCACCTAAAAGTATTAAAGATTTCAATTACAAATTAGATATATGGATGACAATAAGCTCCTATAAAATGTGTAAGATTAGATTTGTTAAGACTAATAATAAACTAATAAAAACCTTTCTAGGGCATCTGTGAAACTTTGGAGCTCTTCAACTGTACCATATGCGTCATATGTATCGTCTATAACTGTAAGAATCATTACAATTTTAGTATGTATTATCCGGGCCATCGAGAAACAAGGCTCAAAATAATCTGCTATCGACCAAAAGTAGATCTCCACAATTCTGTCTCTTGAGTAAGGATACTTTGATGCCAAGTCACAATCCTTCCACCATCTGGAATAAGATTGTAAAAAAGTTGATTCATCATGTTCAGAACTCCTTCAGAAAAAAAAAATAATAATAACTAAAGTGAGCAGTTGTACCCTATTGAAATCTAACTTTGCAAACATGAGTAGAGTTTCATTTCTAAATTCATGGTCTTCTTCATAGAAAGAGATGTACTGGCGTGCCTTCCAATCTTGGAATACCTTGGTGCAAGGGCAAATCAAGGGCATTCATTATGTGTTTTGCTAAATGAGGACTTGATTTTTCGGCCAAGGACTTGAGATGAGAGGTTGTGAAGTCAAGGGCCTCCTCAAGAATTTCTTCCCCATGTAGTCTCAAATGTATCGCTTCATATAAACTCAGCATGCCTCTTACATCGTTGGTTAAACTTTCCTTGAACATACCATCACTATTCTTCAACTTGTTGAACACGGCTGGTTAGCAATCAATCATAGTTTGTTAATCAGTTTTTATCAGCTAAGATATATTTCTATAATTCACATATATACAATGTTCATGCGTTGAAACAAATTAAGAGGTACTTACAGCAAGAAATCTTGAAACCATATTGTCTAAAAACTCGAAATAAAAGAGCAATAGTGTAGAGATCATAATCATTATCAACCAAAAGGTTAGGTTGAGCTTCAAAAATTTTGATTTAGTTGTTCCTCAATTTCCGTCTCAAAGTGATATGACACACCAAGACGACATATAGAGTCAATCAAACAAACTTTCGCCACTGGATCACTCGTAGAAGCAATTAACATTTCTTTCACCTGTTGCTTAAGCTCTTCAGCGAGTTTATCATTTGATTCAATTTCCTAAAACCAAAACAACATAAAATTTATGCATTAGAATTCAGTAAAACAAAGAGAATAGAATATTCATATTTCAAAAAATAACTGAAGAATAGGAAATTAATTAGATATAGCTAATTATTTAACTTAACGAGGACCAGTACTACTATAGCATAATTAACTTAATCAATTTGCTAAAACATGAAGATTAATATGACATGGAGAGGAAACTAATATAAATTAATTATACCGAATGAGGTATTTCAGAAGTAAAGATGTTGGGGTCTTTCCAAATGGTAGGGGAAAAGTTTGCCAGTGGACGATAACTTTCTTGGTTGCTTCTAGATGCTAAACATGGCTGCAGCCTCCTTGATGCTGGTAGTGAGTTTGCAGAATGCTTAATAATATTGCTAGGAGAAGCCAAAAAAATCATGAACAAATATTTTGGAGGGAGGGTCTGCAGATGATAGTGGAAAGCATTTCAAGGAGTTCAATGCTGATACAGGATTTAGCAAAGCCATTGATGAGTTCATGGAAATGTAAATGAAGTAAGATGGATGACCAACTTGTGCTAATAAAAGGCTCAAATGGACCCTATTTATAAGGCGGTCTCAACTAATTCCCGAGATCTTGAAACTATTGGTCGGGTAAGAGCTCTAGTAGCCACCTCTATTAGCTATCGAGGAGAGACTCGAACTCAAGACTTTTTGAGTAATATATCCAAGAGTCCCTATCGAACCACTCAACCACCCAAGGATTGGTTTTGACAAGTTAAGTCACTTATCACATTATTCTATAATTAAGGAAACGTTGTCAAATTGATTTTCAATTGGGATACAAATTTGATATTCCAACTCTATATATTTAGCATTATTGTTTGTAAATATATTAGCTAGTAAAAAGTTTATGATATCATAATGGTACTACATTAACATAATCACAAATCAATTTATATACGCAAGTTAATCTTATGTGGTGGGATTCTCTTCCCAAGAAATCCATAGTAATACTACAACAAAAAAGGGTTTTTAGCTACCAATTTTTTTGTTGCTAAAAACCTAGAAATTGTTGCGATATACGTTTAGTGACGAAAAAAAATCGTCGCTACGATCGTCGCGATAGGCATGTCACGCTTGATTTTATGTGACAATTTGTTAAAATTCGTCGTTAAATTTGGCGACAAACCAAAAAATTGTCGCATATACCATTTTCGTCGCTAAAACTAATTACCGGTGAAATATTAAATGTCGTCGCCTAAAGTTAATAGCGGCGTACTTTCTATTGTGTCGCCTACACTATACAGCAACGAGATGTGTGTTTGTGCCGCCTAACGTATACCACAACAAAATGTAAATTTTGCTCGCCTATGATATACCGCGACGAAATGTGCATTTTTGTTGCATAAAGTTAGTAGCAACGTCATAATTGTGTGTGTCGCTTAAAGAATATAGCAACAAAATATGACATTTTGTCGCCTAACATGTAGTACGATAAAATATGAGTTGTCGCCTAAAGTTAATAGCTACGTAATCTTTATATGTGTCATTTAAAGTATAGCACAACAGTACTTTATATTTCGTCAGTTGAAACTATTAGTTATGAAACGTAAAATGGTAAAAGTCATCAACAAAACTTTTCAACGATGAATGTTTTTTATAGCTAAAAGTCTATAACATTGAAATATAATCGTCGTCGCCCATTTTATAATATATGATTAAATAATATTTAATTTATTTGAGACATTTTAAAATTTAATTCTAAAACATAAACATTAATTTATAAATGTATTAATTGAAATCACACAAATATATCAAACCAAACATATTATAGAACTATATAAGTTTGTTTTCAAATAAAAAGTTGACTAAATTGTAATATTCAACAACAAGTAACAACTAAAAACTCAAATTGTTGCAGGTGGTGGAGGATCGGGTGGAAATTGGCCTAGAAATGTCTGTGAGCCATCAGAACAAAAACCCATATTAACTGAGATGAACTGCTGCATTTTCTCCATCATTTGCCTATATTGGCAAAATTCTTCCCCTATGCCTCGTAGTTCTTGCACCTCCTCACACAAGTGTGTGAATTCCTCTAAAACTTCTTGATTGGCTCGCCTTGAAGTCTTAGAAGATGTAGGTGGTTTTGGACCATAACCCAATCCACGATTTGTTCCTACAAAAATAATATATATGTACATACACACAAATATATAAATTAAAATAATATAATTTTATAAATTAAAAAATTAAAAGGTATTAGGTTATAATATAAAAATACAATCAACTTTTATACAGAAAAAAAAAATGAAATACACTACATAATACTTACATATCGAACCTTGACTTCGTCATTTATCCAAGTATTTCTTTTACTGCTAAAATGTGTCATGGAATAAATGCACCTCCCCTTAGAGTTGGCCTTAAGAAATATCCTAATATTAAAAAAAAAAACAAATAAAAGATAATTAATATTAAAAAAAAAACAAATAAATAACAATTACAACATATACATTAAATAAAAAATTATTCAAAAATAAATATTTCAAACCTTTGAATTATTTGTTCGGTGAAAAACGATTATCGAAATAAACCCTACCCATAAGCTAATTCAGGTACTCAAGGACTAAAGGATCATTCAAATCAATATCAAACTTTGTCTACTAAAAAAAACAAAATTCAATATATTAGTAATTAATAAAATTAAAAACAAGTTTACCAATAGCGAGCATAATCAATTTTTTTATCATCAAGGTCAATCTTCTTGCTCCAAACAAATCTAAAAGTCAGTTTCTTTCACTAACACTAATCTAACAAAGAATCAATCACAAACAAATCTGAAAGATTAAAAACAAAAATTAATTCAAAAACCAAAATTGCCTCAGCCATCTCAACATTTCCACCTGTTTCAAACAAGCCAGCAAGCTGGGCACTGTCATTTGATGTCCCTTCTTCATGCCATATAAGCACTTCACAATTTAGTATTCAAACTCATTCTATTACCTGAAACTGCTCACGGTATAGCTTAACAGCCTTGGCATGTGACAGTAACATGTTGTGAATAACATTGAGGGGCTCTACATCAGAGTTGCCAGCAGAACAATTTCCAAATGGTGCTGAACAGTGAGCTGGAGGGTACCATCCCCTAACATATCCCATTACGCTTAACAGGCTCAGCTCGTTGATGGTTGCCCAACTCTTAACTCCATCACCAAAATTCTCAAAGCATATTTTGGCAAAATGTACGAAATCTTCAGAACACTGAAATCACATACTGTACCAACAAAACTGATTCATCATAACTAAATGAACATAAAACGGATTAAGGGATCTTAGAGCAACCAGGTATTGCAATCTTAAAAGCAAAAGTACTGAAGAAACCCCTTTAGAGAATGGTAGAACTTAGTTACTAGGCATATATTCAGAACCTATTGAAAATAGAGTCGAGCATTTTTTTTTAGGGAAACAGAAAAGCTTATAGAGTGTGAACAGAAGTTAAATGAATTAGAGGGCTGAGCCAAGACCCATATCTATCTTCTAGTTCTTGTGGTAAGCCAAATGGAATATGGTCACAAACGGCTCAATTCCTGCATTAACCAAAATTCATATTCGTCATCTTCAAGAATATTGTAAAAAAAAACACTAGTGCTTAAGTTATAGATTCATTGAAAAGGATATTACCTCTGAGCAAGAGATGGTCTATAATATTATTATAAGACATGATTCCACTTGGATTAACTTCACCAAGTCTGCCTTCTGTTACAGCTCAGGAACATTATCATCAAGTAGTTGAATATTAATCTCACTACATTAACATTCAATTAATTGCTACTAAGAACATACTTGGTAAAATTCTAACCCATGAAATTGAGAACCGGTATGCATTTACACCAAGTGAATGCATAATCTCAATATCTTCCTGTGAAAATAAATAAGAAATTCATATATCTTGAATAGAAGTTGCAGGTAAGTAAAAAATTAGTAAATTTAACCATTCATTTACCAAGAATCGGTGGTAATGATCATCAGCAACATCTCCATTATCATTAATTTCTTTAATTGACGACTCTGTTCAAGCGATTCTTGAGTTCAATCGGCTCCTTCTTCGAATACGACGCGATATAGAAGGTGATGTAATTGCCCAAAAGGAGAAGTGACGGATTCAGGGCAGAAATTGGAGAAGAAGTGGCGGCCGGAGTGGAGAAGTGGATCCGCAACGGCGTCGTCGGTGGTAGGGTTTTGTGGTTTCGCGATTTTCGATGCCAAAGTGACGAGGACTGTAGATTTTAGGAGTTAATATTTTTTTTAACTTTTTTTTACTTGTAAGGGTTCAAACATTTTTCCATTTGGGGCAAATTCCTTTTTTTTTTTTTTTTAAACCGGGTTTGGGTTTTTGAGATTCTCTTCAATTTTAGATTTATAATCTTTTAAATTTAAATTTTTTCTTTTTTAATTTTAACGAAAAATTGTTTACTTTTTTTTAATAAAATCAGAAATTTGGTTTTCTCTATTTCTATAGACCAAAACCAAACCAGTTTTTCGGATAATTAGAAAACCACTTTCCCTACATTTGGGTGTTGGGGATACGCCTCGACAATAACTCATCGAAGTTAACAAACTCCATTGGAATAGGCACAGAGTCACTGAGCCAATCATCATCTACTAAACGGGAGTCGTAGAAATGAGAACCTTTTTGTTCAATATCGGAAATAGGTCGACTATAAGGGTTTGCAAAAATGAGTGAAATAGGGGATAAGAATAAGTTTTAAGGAAAAAACTGTGAGAAATGTGAATGAAAAATTGGTGGCAAAAAATGGGCGGGAAAAGTTTTAGGCAATTTTTTTTTTTTTTTTTTTTATATACACCAAATAATCCTAAAGTAATTGCTAGTTTCATTTTAATTAGTAGCATGTCCTCAAGTAATCCTAAATTACCCAAGAAATCCTAAAGTAATAATTTTACTCAATGTAAAATAAATAGTGGGTAATTTTTCCAACCCTAGTGTATATATAGACAATTAAAATACTGTAACCACAAATAGATAATGTTATCTTGTGATAGACCATGTTCTCGAGTTTTACATGTATCACATTCTTATGATGTGAATACCTGCATCCACTATTTAAAGAACCGAACCGTACCTATCGGTCAGACTAATCGAATTGGAACCCGGTACCTTTAATAGTCTGTTCTCTCTGAAAACCAGAATACATGTTAGCCTGGTTTTCATATTGATGCTGAAGTTAATGAACAAGAAGAACTTCGTAGGGTGGATGTGGAACCAGAGGTTGTTCAATTTGTGGAGCCCAGTGGTAGAGTTAGTGATGATAATACCAGTTTCATAAATGATGATAGTGAAAATGAGATGAGTGATGAAAGTGAAGATGTATAAGTTGAAGATGATATTGAGAATTAATAATATTTATTATTGTCATCCAAATTTAATTTGCATAATTGTGATGTGATTTTTCTTTGTGCATTAATTTTGATTTGTTTGCTTTATATTATTAATTTAATGTACTAAATTTAATATTTAAATATAAACATTAAATAATATTATAAATTTATTATAATAATATTATAACAAAATAAAAAAATAATATTAACAATAAACTAATAATAATAACAATAATAAATAATAATGATTCTAAACAGCAACAAATAAGTATTGAACTTAAGCTGTCAATAGTGGAAACTTGAAAAACAATTTAGCCATTGTGCTTTTCATATTTACAAACTAAATAATAATAATAATAATTTTGATTTCTTTTATTAATTACTGATTAGTTTTACGTTTTCAGTTATTGTCATATAAATATAAAATTATATTAAAAATTAAATTCTAACAAACTAATGGCAATGATTTTAAGAAAATTGACACCAAATTTTTTTCATGACAAAACATAGATTGCGTTGCAAAACGTTTTTAGCATTGTTTTTTATATTTGCTTTGCCAAAAACGTTTCTCGACGAACCATTTGTTGCGTAGCCAGATGAATTTTGCGTCGTTTTTAATATTTTCGTAACCAATTTCATATTTCGTCGCTAATAGTTACCTTTGGCGACAATTTTTGAAGCCGTCGCTAACAAAATCGTAGCTAAAAGCCTTTTTTGTTGTAGTTAACTCAAGGTGATACACTTTTTCTTCTAGTGCTTAGTAAATTTTTTTTTACGTATATATTTAATGTATTTGCATATCTCATGTAAAGTGAGATTTATCAAACAAGTTAATAACTATTAATCAAATTAATTATAAACATAAATGAAAAAGAATTCAAATAAGTGATTTATGTAGTAACGTCTATGCCTAGTGTTGATACAAAAATCTGCACTAACCAGCGTGATTCGATCGACCTTATCGGGATCAGAACTGATGTGTGCGTGATTATGGATAATCAACGATGAATGAATAATGGTGCAATAAAGTAAAAGACATTGAAAGTTTTTAAAGTGGTTTGGCGAGGTAAACTCTTAAGCCTACGTCCATTGTTTTGGTATTTGTTGTGAGAGCTGACCATGTAAATTCTATGAACGTTTTGTAACCTCTTTCTTATCGTCTAAGGGGGTTTATATACAAGGTTTGTACAAAGGAAAGAGCAAAAATAAGGGGATTACAATTGATTTGAATCGTAATTCTGATATTCTCGCGATTGTGCGTTGTGATTGCGTAGTGATCACTATTGATCTAGTCATTCCTGCAATATCTGAGATCTAAAGTCATCCGCGAATTGATTGAATGATTGCTCAGACTGTTCGCGACTAGCTTGCCCTGGGTAGAGCTATAACTCGACGAGCTTATGCTGGGTCGATTAATCGTCATAGCCGAACTGATTTTGGGTCGAGCTATATCCTCGCTGTAGCCCGAGCTTGGCGGAAAAGTCACACACAACATCTACCCCCTAGTGTTCGATGCTCATTTGGCTTTGAAGACTATTGCTCAATTTGATGTCAAGCTCGGCCTTATTAGTAGGTCTCCGAGTGTAGGTTCGGTCGAGCTTCAAGGGTCGACCTTATGTCCGGTCGACATACTTCACACTTGGGTCTTTATTTTCCATGGTACCTACGAACTCAGAATATGAAAGGTTAAGGATAAACATGTAATTTCTGTGTGGTCGTGTCACATTAAATGCGGCAGCCTTTGGTTGTCACGTTTCGTCACGCGTGGGTGACGTGCAGTGATGGTTATCATTACAGCAGTCTGACAATTCGTCACTCCTTGTGGATGGTCGACATGTGGTCCACGTCTAACGGTTGAGATTACTCGACATATGAAGAGGCCAAGATCAACTGTAGGTCGACGGCCACGATTGAATCCCGCCCTTTCGTCTCCCATGCAAACCACTATAAAAGGTGGTAAAGTCGTCACAATACTCACTCTGAAAGTTCTCTAACTCCATTATTCTCTTCATCGTTATTTCTACATCGTCACGGTGGTCTTTCTAGCGAGTTTTCTGCATTTCTTTTATTCTAGTAAGGCTTTTTTCCCTTCCTTTTCTCGTTTTTCTGATTTTTGTGTCAAAGGGTGGCTACTGTAGTGGCCACATTGTATATGTTTTAGGGATTTAGTAGGGTTTTTTGGGTGCATCTCTGGCGGCCTTGGGTTTTTTGGGTTTTTAACACGGTGGTCGCTGGTGTCCTAGGTAGATCGCGTACGTTCATCGTATTGTGCAGGCTATCTTGGGTGCTTGAACTGGAAGTGCGTGTGGAATGGTCGCTGAGTCGTTCGAGCTCTGACACATGTTTGCTTCTTTTTTAGGTACCCAAAAGCGAGCTATCACTGTGTCTTCTTTTAGTAGCCATACCATCGACCGTATGTTTGATTCGCCTGCAAGCTCGAGAGTCCTTGGGGACGTGACCCCGAGGCTTCCAAAGAATTCATTGCACAAAGCTTGGACTTTGACGCTATGAGTTTGTTCCGACTTTGCTTCAATATAGCTAGCTCACTCCCAATTGTCCCCGGCCTATAGGCTGCGAAAGGAACCTCGATCCTCGATTATCTTCAGGGATCTGGAGAACCGCAGCTTAACTTGATGGTTCTGAGGGAATGTTCTCGGAAGAACCCCCGCCCAGATAGGTGGTGATCTCTGAGACCTTCCTTAGGCGGGATATCCATATCCCCCCTCCCCCTCTCTCTCTTACTATTTCATTGATATCGTGCTGAGGCAGTTTGACATTGTTCCTCTCCAGCTGACTACGAATTCTTACGTAATTATCATCACTTTGTACATCACGTAAATGATCGTTGATTTGGGCGAGCCATCCATCAAGGAACTCGTCCATCTGTACAGGCTCAAGAAAGGGTAAAACCAGATGTACTACCTTTCCTGAGCGAGGAAGCCACGTTTCAATAGACTAGTCGACGTCCTGAAGAAGGTCTCACATTGGAACTCGCAATATTTCTTCTACGAAGCCCGGGCGATCGGTGTCTTCACTCCGAAAGTAAGTAAAGTTTTGACTTCCCATGTGTGCAAGGGCCGCTTTCGAGCTTCATGCTCCAACTAACCAAGTTGATTTGTATTGTAGTTAACATCAAGTAGAATTATCTTTCAGTCGCGAGCTTGTAAAGGCTCTAGCATTTCTGCGACCTTCTTATCGATCAACAAAATGTCAACACGCTTCCTCATTTGAAAGCGTATGGTTTTGTTGGGACGACGCCAATTTCCTTACGATTCTAGAAAAAGGTTCAAGTTGTCACTTGCTCGTGTTTACTTTCCTATGCAAATAGGTTGCTCATTTGTTTACTTCCTTTCCTACAGAGATGTGGGCCGAGAAACGCAAGGGCCTCAAGAAGAAAATGGTGGCCTCGACGGCTACCAAGAAGGCACTAGCTGCTTTGATAATGAAGAAAACTCCCAAGCTGATTAGAGGCTCGAGAAAACAGAAAGCACCTAAGCAGCATGATGGCTCGAGGAAAAGAAAACAATTGAGCCTCAGGGGGGCTCGGGTAAACAAAAGGTGGCAGAGCAGCGGGTTGGCTCAGGAAAAGAGTCGCCACACAGGTTCGTAGCCTTCAGAAAGTGGTAACCAAAGACTTGGCCAAGAAGAAGTCCACTCCTACTGGCGAGACAAGCACCGCCGAGGGGAGCAAATCTGGATTGCCCCGACCAAAGAATAAGAAAGTAGATGAGGCGGCCCAAGCTGTGATCGACTCACTGATCGATCAACTTCGTGATCATATTAGCGTCGAGGCTGCAACGGCCAAGGATGTAGTCACCCCGTGAACCAATGCAGCCATTAGAGATGCTACTCCAACTGAGATGGCGGGCTTGTTGTGTAGCTTCATGTCGAAGGTACAGGTAGTTCACTTCTCTTCTTTTTTATTTGTATGTTATCTTTGCTTTCTACTGATTCTCCTTTTTATTCTTTCTTTACGCTGCCTTGGCGAGCATGCTCCTTTATGTCGACACCTTAGAGGGCACTCATCCAGGATGGCAAGCAACGAAGACAGTGAAGGAGGGTGCTCTAGCCAGGGCTGAGGTTGTGGAGAAAGAGAAGGAGGCCAAACTTTTGTTAGACCGGTCATCACGGTCACAAAATTAAACCTAAATACCGTAGTTAGCGGTAAGCAGGGTCGAATCCACAGAGAGCAAGACTAATGACCTAATGTATATTTGAGTTAACGAAAGAGAAATTGATAAAATGATTAATTAAAACTAAAGAAACTAATTACTTGCAGGAAATTAAAAAGCATTAAATAAATTGCTAACTAAAACACAATATTAAAAACGTTGTCGTTACGGGTTCGGTTTGACTCAAGACCAACTCTCACAATTCCTCTCCTCGCTCTTCAATTTCCTAATCCTACAAGGCTAGGCAAATCAATAAAAATATCTCCCGGCAATCTAGGCATAATCTATCATGTCTACCCTCGTCCTTAGTTACGATCGATTAGGTTAAAGACTATCATTGACTAACCAAAAAATGCTAAACCCTTAAACACCACTAGTTGGTACAACGTTAACAAGTACAACCTATCAACTTGTATCATCCAATCAACTAATTACACAATAAATGCATTCCTAGTAGAGATGACATTAAACGCTACTACAACTTGATTGCAATCAGTACCGAAGCAATTTAAAGTCATAATCAACATTCAATAATCTCAAACCGATATTCAATTATGCGAAAAACTATAAATCAATAAACGTTCTCAATGGACATTATCAATTCAACACGTCGAGTATCAGAATAATATTAAAGTATCGCAAACAAACTGAAACGAAAACAAATATAATTTGAATACAAGAAACTTAACCAAATATCCAACATTCGGGCTCATCCAACTAGTCGAGAGCTGATGAGGAGATCAGTGGAGTCAATCTTGATCTCGCCTACACCATAACGGACAACCGGGAACTCAGCCGCTCATGGTGGTGATGACGGAGGCTGAAACAGTGGAAACGGAGCTGATCATGGCGAAGAAGGAGGTAACCGACAGTGATATGATGCGAAGAAGGGCAGAAAACGACCAAGCGGACAGCCCAAAATCACGAAGCGACCGCGGTTCAGAGGAAAGCGTTAATTTTTCGGTAGGGTCTTCCGAAAAATGGTGGCGGAAATGGGATCCGAAGGTACCGATGGAAAGCTCTGGTGATGGGGAGTTCAGATCAGGTCCTGGGGAGGTGAGAAGTTGCCGGAAATGAGCAGGATCTGGCCTGGAAGATGAAGAGTCGCGGCGGCTAAATCACGGATTCCGGCGGTTTTGCGGCAGTGAAGCTAGGGAAGTGTAGATCCGGCTGTGGGGAAGGTGGATCGACCCTTGGGGAGCCGAATTGTCGTCGGAAAAAGGCCAAAACTGGCCGAGAAGACGAAACAACGTGGTGGAGGGAAATGAAACGTCGCGGCAGCTTCCGTGATTCGCGGTGGTGGTCCGGGACGATGGGATGACGGTGATACGTAGGAAGACGAGGGTTGCGAGGGAGAGAAGAAGGGTCGCCGGAGGGAGACGAAAGGTCACCGAAAAAGATGATGAACAGCCCCCCCGGTTAACGCGATCTGCACTTTTGTTTTATAGAACAATTTGTAAAATATCAGTTTAGTCCCTACATAATTGAAAAGTGACAAAATCAGCCCCTTAAAACATGACATTTTACCCCCTAAATAGCATAAATGAGACAAAATCACCCTTAATCCATAAACCACAACCCAATATCAACTCATATATTTTCCAAAATCATTCCAAACACGTTAAATTCATAAGAAAAATATTAAAAAGCGATTTTCGTGAATAAATTCATAAATTCTTTAATTGTCTCAATATACTTCAATTTAATCACAAATGGGGTATTTTTATCACCAAAATAGAGTCACTTTCATGACTCTAACACACTCCCCAACTTACTCTTTGCTCGTCCTCGAGTAAAGTTAGAGGAACTCTTTCAACATTCTCACAAAACCATACACAACCATATTCATCAACAACGAAGACATTCATCAAAAGGTAAAGTGAAGAATTTGAACATAACAAGTAAATAACACAATCCTAAATAAAGAACTAAAGTTTCTGTCAAGATTTGCCTATCTCCATTCAAGCTTCTCAAACACACATTTCATATTCATATCACAATGTTAAAATGTCATGCAAAACTCCCCAACTTATGTACAAGCAACATAATGCTCATTTTCCACACAAGATTTTGGCATAATATTTCTTTTTCATTCA
The DNA here is from genome assembly GCA_026229545.1 of Pistacia atlantica. Taxonomy (NCBI): domain Eukaryota; kingdom Viridiplantae; phylum Streptophyta; class Magnoliopsida; order Sapindales; family Anacardiaceae; genus Pistacia; species Pistacia atlantica. The sequence continues at coordinate 24,335,361 of CM047898.1, read as the reverse complement.
TCACCCTTTTTTTTTTTTTTGTCTTAATTTCTTAAGCTTTCTAGAAGGTCCGTGTAACGGGCTTTAGGTCAATGACTCCCAAACCAGATGGCTTTAGGGCACTAAGTGTAGAATACTCCTTGAACTTACTCACCCGAACCAACTAGGCTACAAGTCAAGACTTTATTTCTTTATTTCTTATAAAGCTCATGATTTATATAATGATTTATTAAGCTTTCTAGAGGACCCATGTAACGAGCTTTAGGCCAACCGCTCCCAAGCTAGATAGCTTTAGGGGATTAGGTGTAGAACACCCCTCGGGCGTACTCACTGAGTCAACTAGGCTACAAATCAAAACCAAATCATCAAGCAACATTTAAGCACTTTTAACACACGCAAGATAATAAATGAAAATTTGCTCCATGGGCATGTAAAGTATGTGGGAGACTTGCATAGACACTAAAACACATGACATTTACACAAAACAGTGTCTAACCACAATTATGGACAAACCTAGCACAAAACAGAACCAATAGTTCAATGTTTAAAACTATGTTACACAAATTTTTTTTCAAAAACCTCACAAAACCTTTCAACTAGGACTTTAATTGCTTCTAAAATGGTAATTATGCATGAATTCATGAAAAATTTTAAAAATAACTCACTTTAGTTCACTTTAACCACTTTTGGACTTACAAGAATAAGATTCAACATATTTCCAATAAAAACATCATCATGCCACAAAAATTTAAGCACACTCTCCACAAAAGCATTATCCACAACACTTCACAAAAATATCACAATCTCCACAAAAGTCTCATCATCAACAACACTTCACAAAAATATAAAATAAAATCAACACTCCCCAACTTAAAATGTCATTGTCCTCAATGACCCACAACTACAAACATCCTCCCCAACTTAGCATCAAAAGATCTCAAATGGCAATATGATTAATAACATAAAAATTGTCCAACATATTTGAGAAACAAGAAATCTAACAATAATAGCATATAAGGTGGAGAGATACAACCTGAGGAACAATGGTGGGGTTGTCACCAACGGAGTTTGTGGAGCATATGTAAGCATAGCCTTGGACTAGTTAATGAGTTTCCAAACATGGCAATTCCTACAAAGACAAAAACAACAAAAACATAAAAGCAATAAAAATAAATTTAAAAAGGTGGGTTGGCTCCCACAAGCGCTAAGTTTAAAGTCTTCAGCCAGACTAAATGCAAGCATCAAGTTTCAAGGTGGTTGAAACGTTAGCGGTGCCTTACATGACCCTCGCCATTCAGCAACAAGTAGGGTATCACGAGGTCCCAAGAAGGCATATTTGAATTTAATACGCCATTTCCATGTGGACAAGTCTTTTAAGAACTTGGCATAGGCAAGTATGAGCTTAATGGCATCAAGAAGTGGAATACCAATCAGCCCTTGTCTAAACAACTCAACCATTTCCTCCATCCTAGTAGTTTTCTTAAAGTTGGATGCATTATTCGACTCTAAGGGATTGAGGACAAGGTTCTATCGGCATGTCAAATGCAAGGGATAGTTCTTTCTTCCTAACTTCCTCGTTTTCATGTCTCGGCACACCTAACTCTATGGTTGGTTCTCTTTCACTCCTTTCGGCTTGGTTTCCCTCTAAGTTCTCTTTCTCTCCAAACTCAGCATATAATTCCCTCTCAAGCCTAGGTTGTTCATGACACCCCATCTGGTGAGTTGCACCATTGGGATTATCAACAACTTGACTCGGCAAATGGACATTCCCTCTCTTATAAACCGCTTCAGCTATTTGACCTATTTGGGTCTCTAGCTTACTAATAGATTGGGAATGGGAATTTAATATCTGATAATGCTGCTCTAAGTCATTGAACCTAGCATTCATGTCATCTTTCTGTTCTTGCATGGTTTGGAGCATTTGAGCCATCATTGATTCCAGTGGACTGGGCTCGAGAGTGGGTTGTTGGACGGGAGGTAGGATCCTAGGTTGGGCGATTGGTTGGACTGAATACATGTCCTAATAATTGCCCTGTTGATTGGAAGAACTATATGGCATATTATGGGAGACATTTTGAGATTGTTCCTACTTCATGCAAAATTAGGATGGTTATGCCACTCACTATCAAATGTGTTTGAATACGGATCATTCCGTCTCTGGAAACCTTGTGCATCTTGCACTTGCTCCTCAAAAGTGAAGGGAGCTGGTTCCTCAAATGCGTACTCAACAACTAAAAGGTCTGAAGGCATAGAAAAGACATCCTGACTTGTCCTATCGGGAGGTGGTTGTCTAGAAGCTTGCCCATGTATAGATATGAGCGTGTCAAATTGATAGGCTAAAGACTCCAACTTGGAGTCTATATCGTCCAAAGGAGAAACCTCATAAATGCCACCATTCCTAGGCGGTTGCCTTATGATAGGAATCCTAGAAGCTAGATGGTTGTGCATGGGATACAGATTATCATCCATCCTACGTGCTTTCTATTTTCAATCCAAGGGTACAAAAATTGGTTGATATGACTATCTACCAAGCATTCATCACAAGTGTACCAAAGGTTCCACCAACAACCACAACATCAACATTCAAAGAAAAAGAACTAAAAGCAAATCCTAAAAAGTAAATTCAAAAGGCACACATAAAGAAAAAAAAATGGATATGATATCACCCTAAAAAAAAATCGACACAATAAACAAACTAAAACTAACAGTCAAACAAAAAGAAATTATTACTAAATTAAAAATTAAATCCTATGAATAAAAACAAAATATGCAAAACTAAAACAAACATGCAAACTAAATGAAAACGAAACATGCAAACATCACGCAAATGATTAACAAGAACTAAAAAGAACTAAAGCAAAAAAAAGATTAGAAAATATCACAATCGGGTCACGCTTAAATTTTGATGCACATGACACACTGCAACGTTTCCCCAATTGCGATATTCCTGCAAAATAAAAACAAACACGAATGAAACTGTCCTAATGAAAATTAAATAACATAAAAAAAAATTAGACTAAAAGTATTTACAAACCCAAATACACACAAAGTCAAAAGCACGTTGCTCCCCGGCATCGGCGCCAAAATTTTGTTAGACCGGTCGTCACGGTCACAAAATTAAACCTAAATACCGTAGTTAGCGGTAAGCATGGTGAATCCACAGAGAGCAAGACTAATGACCTAATGTATAATTTGAGTTAACGAAAGAGAAATTGACAGAATGATTAATTAAAACTAAAGAAACTAATTACTTGCAGGAAATTAAAAAGCATTAAATAAATTGCTAACTAAAACACAATATTAAAAATGTTGTCGTTACGGGTTCGGTTTGACTCAAGACCAACTCTCACAATTCCTCTCCTCGCTCTTCAATTTCCTAATCCTACAAGGCTAGGCAAATCAATAAAAATATCTCCTGGCAATCTAGGCATAATCTATCCTGTCTACCCGTCGTCTTAGTTACAGATCGATTGGTTAAAGACTATCATTGACTAACCGAAAAATGCTAAACCCTTAAACACCACTAGTTGGTACAACGTTAACAAGTACAACCTATCAACCTGTATCATCCAATCAACTAATTACACAATAAATGCATTCCTAGTAGAGATGACATTAAACGCTACTACAACTTGATTGCAATCAATACCGAAGCAATTTAAAGTCATAATCAACATTCAATAATCTCAAACCGACATTCAATTATGCGAAAAGCTATAAATCAATAAACATTCTCAATGGACATTATCAATTCAACACGTCGAGTATCAGAATAATATTAAAGTATCGCAAACAAACTGAAACGAAAACAAATATAATTTGAATACAAGAAACTTAACCAAATATCCAACATTCGGGCTCATCCAACTAGTCGAGAGCTGATGAGGAGATCAGTGGAGTCAATCTCGATCTCGCCTACACCGTAACAGACAACCGGGAACTCAGCTGCTCATGGTGGTGATGACGGAGGCTGAAACAGTGGAAACGAGCTGATCATGGCGAAGAGGAGGTAACTAACAGCGATATGATGCGAAGAAGGGCTGAAAACGACCAACGGACAGCCCGGAATACGAACAGCCGCGGTTCGCCGGAAAACGTTAATTTTCCGGCTGGTCTTCCAAAAAACGGTGGCGGAAATGGGATCCGAAGGTACCGATGGAAAGCTCTGGTGATGGGGAGTTCAGATCAGGTCCTAGGGAGGTGAGAAGTCGCCGAAAATGAGTAGGATCAGGCCTGGAAGATGAAAAGTCGCGGCGGCTAAATCACAAATTCCGGCGGTTTTTGCGGCGGCTGAAGCTAGGGAAGTGTAGATCCGGCTGTGGGGAAGGTGGATCGACCCTTGGGGAGCCGAATCGTCACCGAAAAATGGCCAAAACTGGCCGGGAAGACGAAACGACGTGGTGGAGGGAAGATGAAACGTCACGGCAGCTTCCGTGATTCGCAGTGGTGGTCCGAGGGACGATGGGATGACGGTGATCTGTGGTCGAGGAAGACGAAACGTTGCCGGAGAAGATGAAGGGTCGCCGGAGGGAGACGAAAGGTTGCCGAAAAAGATGATGAACAGCCCCTCCGGTTAACGCGATCTGCACTTTTGTTTTATAGAACAATTTGTAAAATATCAGTTTAGTCCCTACACAATTGAAAAGGGACAAAATCAGCCCCTTAAAACATGACATTTTACCCCCTAAATAGCATAAATGAGACAAAATCACCCTTAATCCATAAACCACAACCCAATATCAATTCATATATTTTCCAAAATCATTCCAAACACGTTAAATTCATAAGAAAAATATTAAGAAGCGATTTTCGTGAATAAATTCATAAATTCTTTAATTGTCTCAATATACTTCAATTTAATCACAAATGGGGTATTTTTATCACCAAAATAGAGTCACTTTGATAACTCTAACAGCAGGTTGAGCTCGAATGGCTCAAGGGAAAAGGTGGTGACCTTTGGGGTTAAGGAAATGGAGTTTCTTGACAAGCTTAACATAAGCGAGGCTACTCAAGCTAAAGCTGAAGCTAAGGCAGTGGAAGCCGATAAGAATTTTGCACAGCAACGAGGTGCCAACAACAAGTTGAACTCCGAACTCTTTTTGGCTCAGAAGGCTGTCACGAGCTAGGATGTCAAATTCAAGCAGTCCTCGCTCAACCTTGCCTAGGAGGCGGTAGGTCGACAGAGGTCGAAGCTGAGGTAAGGCAACTCATACTTCGAATAGAGGAGTTGAATGAGGCTATTACTGCTCAAGCCTGGTAGACGTCCGTTTTCCTCGTTTAGAAGCTATGGGAAGCCCATCCCTTGATCGACTTTTCTTACCTTCCTCGAAGCTTACCAGAAGGAAGTCGAGAGGATGAAGGTTTAAGCCCGAGGAGAGACCTATGTTTACTTGGACGACTGTGAGGATGACAGCAAGGGTCAAGAGGGAGTCGCAGAAGGCGAAGATGAGGTCAAACTCCAGATTAAAGTCGAGGATCCTGCTCCCTCTCCCATCTCATACCATGCTTCCCCCAAGTGAGGCTCCCAACCTTGTTGAAGAACCATCTCTTCCCCTCGGCGACAACCTCCCCAGACCAGTCGAGGATGATCCCCCTACTCCCCCAGCTACCTAAAACATTACTTTTTTGTTTTTTGTTATTGCCTTTCTTTTTTCTTTTGGAAGAATGTAGTAGAATTCAATTAATATAAGAAAAATTTTCAACATTTCCTTATCAAGCAAAGGTTATGTATTTCTGTGGAGCCATTCCATTTGTCTTAGTTGGACTTGTAATATAAGATCTGAATTTTCTCTAATTCATACGTAGCTCACTTCTTGAGGAGCTTTTTCGGATTTAAGCGAGAAAATCTTATGTGTTGATTAACTTCGATTTTGAACTTACCGTCCTTTCCGAGTTTTGGTCTCTGGCTTAAGGTCGATTTCCCTCGATGCGTTTAAACTTATCATCTTTTTTGAGTTTTGGTCGCTTGCTTAGGGCCGATTTCCTTCGACGTGTTTTTCCTTGAATTTTTTTCAAGTTTAACTTCATTGATTTAGGATATTTCATCCTTAAAGAGTTGGATTTTGGTGTGGCTTTTCTAAGATAAGCTGCCTTTTCTAGATTCTTGACTCCGGGTTTTCTTTTTGGAATACCATCACATAGGTTGCGATTTATGAGTTAGCAAATAAATGCTAATGAACCAAAGACATTAATTATGAACAAAGAAAAATCATGAATAATACCTCTTTTATTGATCAAGCGCTTTGGCTGTGGGCAGCCTTACAACGAATAAGAAAGAGAAAAATAAGTGACACTCGAGCTGCTTATTGGTAGTACCTTCGCAAGTGCTCGGCATTCCAAGCTCACAGTATTGCTTTACTATTGAGGTGTTCCAGGTGCAAAGATCCTAGTGCAAGCTTTTCCAAGATCTTGAAAGGACCTTCCTATTTGGGTCCAAGTGCCCCCAAGTTTGGGTTTTGGGTATCCTGGACGACCTTTCCGATAACCAGATCACCCACTTCAAAGTCTCCGTTTTTTACTTTGGTATTGAAATATTGTTTGGCTCATTGTTGATATGAGGCGGGCCTTAGTTGAGACTTGGCCTGGTGTTCTTCGATTAGATCTAGTCTCAGGCGGAGAAGATCTTCATTTGCCTCCTTGTCAAAGGCTTCCCTTCAGAACGAACTAATTCCCACTTCAGCTAGGGTCATTGCCTCACACTCGTATGATAGAGAGAATGGGGTTTCACCTGTCAAACTGCCGGCTATCGTCCTGTAGGACTACAAAGCTTTAGGCAATTCATCAACCCATCTTCCTTTCGAGGCTTCAAGCTTCTTCTTAATAGTGTGCTTGACGAAAGTGTTTACAGCCTCTACTTATCCGTTGGCTTGAGGCCGATAAACGGCAAGGAAACTCTTCTTGATGCCGAGCTGCTCACAGAAGGTCCTGAAGTCTTCACTGTCGAACTATTTCCTGTTGTCGGTTATTATTGTGTGGAGAATCCCAAACTGACAAATAATGTTTTTATAGATGACAGGCTATTCGCAAGTGTACGAAATCATGCAAGTAGTAAAACTCGAGTAAACGAGTGTCGAATCCCAAGGGAACTACCTACCAAGTACCAAACTATTATATTCTATTGCTATTTGATTAAACTGAAGTTTAAGAATGAATTTAATGAAAAAGTAAATAAACTAAAAACTAAGTACTAAATAAAGGCAGAATTTGTGAACACTTTGAAGTGAAAATCAATATGACTAAACCTAAGGCATAGATTTCACACCAATTTAATCCTATGCATTGACATTTGTTGTTAACCTAATCAAGTGTATTCTAAAAGCCAAATCCCCTATTATTCCACTAACTCTCTCTCGAGCAATTAGCAAATTAACCCTTAAACAACAACCCAAGATATCTCTAAATTGGATTTAGGAGCTAAGAGATCATTAAGCTCTATGGAATTTACCAGAGCCTCACAGATCGCGGTAACCTATCTCTAGCGTTCGCTCAATCTATGGTTTTATTACCTAAGGCAAATCAGGTTTCATCTCTCGATCTCAACCTAACCCTTGAAATCATTCAACCCTCGGGCCCTTGAGAATTGAAAGCATTATGCACGGTAATAAAACTTAGAATTATAAACACAATAAGAATTAAACAACAATTCAAGTCAACACATATTCATAAATCGGGCTACATCTTAGCCCTAGACAAGAAAGTTAGTTCATAATGAAAATAACAAAACCCATCATTCTCATTAATGACATCAATTTAAGAAAAAGATAAACTTCTCTAATCGGTGAACGAGAGCTTTCAGGATCCCGATCTCCAAATTGGTAGCCGTCCTCTTCTTCTCCCAAAAGTCCCCCTTTAACTTCTTAATGTAACAACTACTGAAAGCTAGTACAATGCATGCATAATAACAATATAAAATTGGGCCCCTAAAAATTTCTTTTCATTATAAAGCATATGTCTTTTATACACAAAGAGTACTGTTTACAAAAATTTGTTTTAAAAGACAAAACAGGGGAAACAGTGTAGCTATTCCTCTTCGCTTGCCGACGCCCCTCCGACTGCATCATCACCTAGATCCTGCATCCACAAAGGAAAATAACGGGGTGAGCACAAAATAATGCTCAGTAAGTAAAACCCTCTATCTGTCTGTCCTCGTATGTATAACTCTTAATTCTTTCCTTATACTATTTCTGTTTCTAATAACATCATGGCCTCATCTTACGAGGTACGGCCGGATGGCGTTCACACAAAGACCATCTCACTCTATGGCTATCGGGTGGAATTTACACAGACACCAACCCGTTCTTAGTGACTACCGAGTGAGGATCACAAAGCACCAACTCGGTTTTTCCTGACTATCAGGTGGAGATCACCTAGCACCTACCCGTTCCATAAATTTTGGGTAACGGTCACCAAGCATCTACCCGTCTCTAGTCACTATCGGGTGATGGTCACAAAGCATCAACCCACTTCTACTAAATGTCGGATGATGATCACAAAGCATCAACCTACTTATCTATTACTAACCGGGTAGTGGTCACAAAGCATCTACCCATTTCTACTACTCATCGGGTGACGATCACAAAGCATTGACCCATCTCTAAGGGCTATTCGGGTGGTGATCACAAAGCATCAACCCGATCGGGTGATGATCACAAAGCATCATCCCAACTATACTACTCTTCTAATTCACTCTATTGTAGCCATTTTTCATTTCTCTCTACCCTTAGAGTAGTTGTATGCACCAAGCTCTCTACTCATAGAGTAATTGCATATACAATTTTCCTACACTTTCTTAGGTCACTTTTCCATGTACAACTAGTGCCTATGGATGGTTCAACTTCACCAATGCACTTATGAGGTGCCAACATGCAATGTTGCAAGAATTAAGGTTCATTATTCACACTCAAACCTCTATTAGGCATTTCATCAAACACCTCAAGTGCACTATAAAACTCTACTATAGCAATGATTATAACACTTTTTCTAACCTTCCAAAAGGGGGAAAAACCCCTTCACAAAGCCATAAAACCTGTCAAAGAAAGCACTTCCAAAAAGGGGATCCATAACACCCCATCAATTCCATCTCAACTACCTTTCCAACCCAACAACTCATTTCTCATATTTACAAGGTATAAACATTCACAACTTAAGTAGAAATCCTTACCTTAGGAAGCCTTAGGTTGCTTTTCTACCCCAAATCACTTCAAAAACCCCTTGAAATTCCTTGATCCAAAGAAAAGAGAAGTTGAGAGGAGTAAAGATGGAGAGTTGCGTTTGAGAAGAAGAAATGAGGGGTTTTTCTGATTCTAATTCCTTTTAATGAAATTTATACACAATCATTCCCATTTTTGCCCTTACTCTTCTTTGGGAATTCCATCTATATCCTTTGATTCATTACAAACTCACCCCCATATCAACATATTCTCCATGAAAAATCCTTACAATTAACTCCCCACTTTTCCTGCTAATAAGGGGTAGAATGGTCAAATTGCCCTTAGGGAAGAAAATATCTAAAACTTAACCAACATTTTATTCGGCCTGTCGCCGCGGCGAAACTGTCTAGAGAGTTTCCCGTGGTTTCAACACATCTTCGCCGCGCGAAGATTCTTCTTCGCCCCGGCGAAGCTTGGTACACTAAACTTCTTCTATTTTCAACCAATTTCAGGGTAAACATTCAACACAATGCTCAATCAAACAATATTACCAAAAACCAACGCAAATAAGAGCGAAAGAGGAAACAATAACTACGTACCTCAAGTGGGGTGTTACACTTAAAGACTCTCTTTTATATCCCTAGGTTTCTGGTCGTGCTTAGGAAAAATATTAGAAAACTTAGCCCATTCAGATTCGGAATTAGGGTAATGAATTAACACAAACTCGTGACCCATCACCGCAGCGGTAAGAATGATCTCCGTGCGATCGTTCCTTCTATCCAAATCATCTGTAAACTTCAGAATTAGATGAAGTAATCAACACAAACATTGTAGCTCTTTGAATAAGCTTTCCAACCCCACCAGAATCGTCAAATTATGACTTCTACAGCTCAAGTTATGATAGAAACATCGAGGCATACTCATGATGAAGAATTTCCAGATTTTCCGTAACATCTTCGACGTACCACAACTCCCTCATTTCGACCCTGATTCTTGTGCCGTTTGTTCCTACGCGTCGTGAATCCTATCAATACCATTCTTTTCCCTTCAACAACCTGTTTGAGCCTGAAAATACTTAAAGTGCACCCGTGATCCCATAAATGGTATTTATGAAAGAAATAATTCCAAATTCCACACTTTAAGCGCATTTTTCCATAAATAAACCAATTAAATCACTAACAAAATATCAACATTCAAGCTCTTATCAATAGACAAAGTCCTTTAGCTTGTTCGATGTTATGGTTGCTAGGGGCTCAGCCTTTGCCTAACTTGGTGAAGTAGTCCACGACAACTACTGTGAACTTAACGCCCCCTTTTTCTTAAGGCAAAGGGTTGATAAGGTCAATGCCCCAGTTTGCAAACAGCCAGGGGCTTGTCAGAGTGGTAAGTTCTTGTGACAGAGCTCACGGAAATATCTACAAAACTTTGGCATCTATCACATCTGCAAACATAGTTCGTTGCATCGTTGAAAACTGTTGGCCAATAACATCCCTAGCGAAGAACCTTGTATGTTAGAGATCTATCTCTTGCATAGTTTCCACAAATTCGCTCATGGATTTCCCTTAGAACATAGTTTTGCATCCTCGTGATCAACACATCATAGCAACGACATATTGAATCCGTGCTTGTGTAATCTGTCGTTGATGAGTGTATACTTAGCCGCCTTTGTGCGAAATGTTCTAGCTTCAGTTCTCTCATCTGGCAATGTTCTATCCCTTCAAGTAGGCGGTGATTGCGTCCATCCAATTTTTATCTTTGGCTTATTGCTAAAATTGGTCCTTGCGAAGTAGAGATGTTTGGCCTTGGTAGGAACTTGACTGGTATGGACTCAGCTTTCTCTTGGCTCATTGTCGAGACTAAGCGGGCTAAAGCATTTGCTTGCGAGTTCCTTTCCCTTGGGATCTAGAGAACTGTAGACGATCTAAACTGCTTTAGCTCGGTTTCCACCAACCGGAGGTAAGATGTCATCCTGTCTTCCTTCACCTGGTATTCCTCGGTAATTTGATGGACTACAAGTTGTGAGTCACTATAAACCTTGACAGATTCTGCCCCTATTTCCTTGGCGAGGTGGACTCCCGCCAGTAATGCCTTATACTCAGCCTCATTGTTAGAGGCGACAAACCCAAATCTTACCGCCCCTCTAGGGCTTTTGAGCAAGAGCCCCGTTCTTACCCTTTTTTCATTTGAGGAGTCGTCCACATACAGGGTCCATTGCCATAAGTCATCGAGCTTCGGCTTCTATTGTTCGATTTCCCAGATGGTATCTGCCCTTAACGGGCTTAATTAGCCTTTTGGCTAGTAGGAGAACTCAGATATAAAATCTAGTAAAGCTTGGCCTTTGATCACTGTCCTCGAGATATACTTGATATCGTGCTAACTCATTTCCATTGTCCATTGGATTAGTCTACCCGATGTCTCGGGCTTCTACATTATCTTCTTCAAGGGGAAGTTTGTCAACACGTGGATGAAGTGTGCTTGGAAGTAAGGTTGCAGCTTCTTGGCAGCAATGATAAGGGTGAAGGTGACCTTTTCCATTTCAGGGTTTCTTCTTTCTACGTTGAGTAGTCTTTTGCTCACATAGTGTACCGGTCATTGCACTTCTCCCTCTTTGCTTACCAACGCCACGCTAATGGCAAACTTTGATACCGATAAGTATAACAGCAATGGCTTGCCCTAGATGGGCTTTGATAGTAGAGGAGATTGTCCTAGATGTTTCTTCAGCTCTTGGAAGGCTTTCTCACACTCCTTTGTCCATTTGAAACATTTCTTCCCCTTCAAGGTTTCGAAGAGTGATAGGCATCTGTTTGTGGCTCGAGAAAAGAACCTGCTGAGTGTGGTCACATGCCTCATTAAGCTCTGTACCTGCTTTATGCTAGTTGGACTTTTCATATTGAAGGAGAGCTTAAATCTTCTCCGGGTTGGCTTCGACACCCCACTGGTTCACAAGGAAGCCTAGGAATTTCCCTAAGCTCACTCCGAAAGCACACTTTAGTGGATTGAGATTCATTTGATACTTTCTGAGGATGTCAAACATTTCCTCCAGATGCTCGACATGACTTTTGGTGACCTTAGACTTGACGAGCATGTCGTCGATGTAAACCTCAATGGTCTTGCCAATTTGGTTGGTGAACATCTTGTTCACCAAACATTAGTAGATCACCCCAACATTCTTGAGTCTAAATGGCATGACCCTATAACAATCAATTCTACAGTCAGTAATAAAGGAGGTATGCTCTTCATCGAGCTGGTACATCAGGATTTGATTATATCCCGAGTATGCATCCATAAAGCTAAGTAATACATTCCTAGCTATTGTATCTACTAGCTGATCGATCCATGGAACCAGAAAGTTGTCTTTGGGACAAGCTTTGTTTAGATCTGTGAAGTCGACGCAAGTCTGCCATTTGCCATTTGACTTTTTTACCTAGGATCGGGTTGACGAGCTAATCCGGGTACTTGACTTCCCTAATAAAGTTGATGTTCAAGAGTTTGTCGACTTCATCCTTGAGCGCTTTGGAGCATTTTGCATCCATAGACGTTCTTTTCTGCCTTACCCATTAAGCTTTAGGATCGAAGTTTAACCTATGGCACATTACCTCAAGGTTGATCCCTACCATGTCTGCATGCACCCATGCGAACACATCGAGGTTTTTCTTCAGGAAAACCTATAGATTATTAGCTACTTTGCCGTTCAAGCCGCTACCGACTTTCAGTACACGAGTTGGATCTTCCTCGTTGACCCTTATTTCTCGTAACTCTTCCATCGGCCCTGCTGCAAGCTCTTCTCTATGGACGCGAGGATCTATGGTATCCTCGAGTGGTCCGGGGTTCGGCTTAGATTTCCGTAATGACCATTGTCCTTTAATGAGGCCATTTCTGTGCAGCATTTATATCCTGATTGTAACATTCCCAAGATTCCTTGGTATAGCTCCTAATCGTTGCAACTCCCTTGAGAGTCGGAAACTTCATTGCTTGGTAGCGCATTGATGTGACCGCACTCAAGTCATCCAAGATCAACCTTCTAAGGATGACGTTTTATGTGGTCGGGCAGCCTACCACTAAGAATTCAGTTGTTACTATTCTGACATTTGGTTTTGCCCCCAAGGTTACGAGAAGAAGAAAAAAAATAAAAAATAAAAAAATAAAAAAAAAAAAAAAAACCGAACCTAACTGAAAAACTAATTTTTTGATTAACCGATTTGGTTTCGGTTTTTAAAAATAATTAAACCAAATTTTTGGTTTGGTTAACGGTTTAAGGATAACATTAAACCGGTTAACCGAAACCGATTTTGAAAACCGGTTTTGAAAAAAATAAAAATATCACTTATTTTTTCCTCCACTTTTTCTTGGTATTGGGTACGTAGAACTGCAAATTGCAGTCCGCTTCTCTGCTCATTTTCTTGGGTTTGCTTCTCCACGCAAATACTTTTTTTCGTCTTCTTCTCCTTTCACTATTTTCTCTTTCTTCTTCTCCTTTCACTGCTTACTCTTTCTTTTTTCAGTTTTTCTTCACATTTTCGTCTTCTTCTCTTCCTCTCCTTCAACAATTTCTCTTTCTTTTTCGTTTTCTTCTCTTTGTCTCCTTCTCCACTTTTCCTTTTCTTTTTCGTCTTCTCCAATTCTTCTATTTCATTGGCAAATCCAATAACAGATATACTCAGTTCATACTAGATACTATAAATGTAAGGGAAAAGAAGGGAGAAAAGTGTAATCCCAAAGTTACAATAAAATTTAATTTTCACAATACAAGTTATCAAGATGCTTACGTCTTTGCAAGGAGAGGCAATAGTTGCCATTGATGACTTGGATAATTGAGCAATAGGATTTCAACACTGAAGATCTCTCCACTCTCCACACCATTAAGAATCATCGTGTTATCATGATGCTCAGTTTAGCAAATCCACCATGAAAATAATTCTGAGACGAAATGATCCCATGCTCAAAAATTTATTAATAAAACCGGTTAGCAGAACGGTTAACCGGATTGCAAACTAAAAATCTGGATCGGTTTGCAAACCGGTTTCTGCCAAAATTTGGATTGGTTTGGTTTGCAATATAGTTTGAACCGAAAAACCGATTCGGTTACAAAAAGCATGTATCCAGTTTGGTTAATCGGTTTTTTACAGCCCTAACGAGAAGGTCAATCTGTGCCCTTGGGAACTAGACTATCCCCTCGGTAAACCCATAGAGCGGCAAAGGGCATGCTCTCAGGTTTCTTTCTATGAACCTCATTCCTCGGAAAGCTCCCAAGAAAATGATGTTTGCTGCACTCCCATTATCGACCATCACCCTTAACACTTTGGCATTGCTGATTCTGGCCACGATTACGATCACGTCATGATTGTGGTGAGGGGATCCTTTGCATTCATCGACTATGAATCCTACTACCTCGCTTTCTTGTTTGGGCCGTGCGGGCAGCTTCTGCTCGTAACTCATTACCCGGGGAATCGAGTCTGTTCTGGCTTCTCGAGCATATTGCTAGTGAGCATGCCTCGAGCTCCCCGCTATTTTGGGTCCTTTATAGATCATGCCTACCAAGACCTCATTAGGGTTTGGCGGAGCTTGCTGAATTGGGTTATGGGCCTGATTTGGGGCCTAGTTATTCTACTCACAAAGATTTTCGTGAGTTGGTGCCGCCTTAATGAATTCCTTTAGGTGGCCCTTTCTTATCAAGTCTTCGATGGCGTTTTTCAAAGCCCGACACTCATTTGTGTTGTACCTGACATCCCTATGGTATCGGCAATTCTTTTACCAATCTCTTCTATCTGGAGCCCCCTTCATCTTTTCTGGAGTAGACAGTCTTTTTGCCTCTCAGGACACTTTGTAGATATGGGCAACGTCTTGGGTGAGGGGGTGTATTCTGCATACTACTGGAAAGGTTGCCTGTCCCTCGTGGTTATCTGTTTTTTTTTGTCTCTTTTGGAACCTGTTGTGATCCCTATCTTTGCGGTCTTGGCCCCTACGCTTATTTGAGGGGCGATCTTGTCGTTTGTCTGGGGGCCCCCGTGTTAAGTTTTTGGCCAATGCTGCCAGCGAGCTCTCTACCCGTTGGTATTTTGCAGCCATCTAGTAGAACTTGGCCAGGCTTACATGATCTTCACTTTGGAGCTCTTTCCATAGCTATGTGTTCGCCCTAATCCCTACAATCAGCAAAGTTCGAATGGACTCCTTAAGTGCATCCGCAGACAAATAGTGCGGCTTATTTGGAGAAAAAGCGAGATTTGGCCGCCACGGTCATTTGGCCCTACTAAAACCCTAGCTTCCATGTCACCTATTTAAATTAAACATCAATAAATATAACTACTATGTCAGGAACAATAACGCTACAATGTTATGCTTGTTACATGTAACGTTCTAGTTTTACTGTCAAATTAGAGCCTTGAAACATAAACTGTAACAAAAAATCATGATAGTAAGATATAGTTATACGAATTATATATCGAAGTTACCTCTTTCTTCCCTGATTTTTGCGTGATAAACAAGTTGGCTTCATTCTTGATTTAAGGGTTCATGCTTCTTCCACTAGTACAACTTGTCCTTTCTTGGTAAAAGTTATTTGCTACATGAGAAAATCCATAGCAAACCATGCATTATTTTTCATGTCAAAGTTCTATCTCAGGCTAAAAATTAGAAGAAAAAAAAATCATATTCTAAAATGTAATAAGCATTTACCTTAGCATTCTTTGGTTACAATTAGGTCCAAAATCATTGAATACTATAGTAACCTTCATGTTTTTGTCACTGAGTACTTGTCATTGTGCCCAAGAAGCATCACTTTGTCTTCGTTTTCTAACCAATTGTTGGAGATTGTAACATTAGTGGAGCCTTGAGTGACATCGATTAGACCATCATGACATGCATATAATGTTTTGTGATTGATCCAAACCTTTGAAGCTCTAACCACCCTAATTCCATTGCCATCTATTACTCCAAAGTTCATAAGTTCATTATCTTTAAGTTTGGACCCATTAATGAGCCTAACACTCCAGATTGACAACGGTGGATATACAATCCGTGAATGATGATATTGCTCACTTGGTAAAGATAAATTAATAGTAAAGTCTTTGTATGATTGCATATTCACTTAGATACTAATTATTAGTTTAATTGGTTAAATATGTTTTTGCAAGAGACACATTGAAAACAATGTTTAGTAAACCAGACCGGGCCTTGACCCGGTCAAAGGCTCGGTTCACGGTTTGACAGGTCCAACCAATTCGATCGGCCGGTCAGACCAGTGATGTCAACAACAATAAAATTTTAAAAATTACAAATTGGTCCTTTAAATTTTAGTGTATTGCAAAAATACCCCTACAAATTTTATATATTTCAAAAAATACCTAGAAAAATTTACAAATTAATTCCTAAAGGTTTGAAATACTACAAAAACACCGAATTAACCTCTATAGGTTTAAAATATAACAAAAACCCCCTAAAACTTGAACCGGACTAGAGAGGCTACCGGTTCCCGGTCCGACCAACTGGCTCGGTTTGGTTTTCAGAACATTGATTGAAAGTGAAGAAAAGTGTTAATAATTACTTCATAGATCAAGAGACATGCAGTGCCACATATGTGAATGTGTGAACCGCAAACATCAATGGTAGTAAAATTACTTATGATAAGTGGTTTTTTAAATTAGATATTCATATGCCTTTGAAAAGTAATCCACACTTTTTGAGGGATTATTGTGGCTCCGGTATTAGTTAAACATTAGAAGATAGAAATACATGAGCTTCACATAGTAGTTCTGTCTACCTTGTGAGATACGATGTCACCCCTGAGGTGACTGTAACGACTCCATTCTACTCAGATTCTTTTAAAATATACATAGTAAAAATACATGTAAAATAGCATAAAAAGTTGGTCCCAAATTTTTTCTTTCATTAAACATATACATTCTTTATACAAAATTCGTATCATGTATAAAACTATCAAAAACAAGGTGGATAGTGTAGCCATTTCCCTTCGCTTGCCGACGCCCATCCGACCGTGTCCTCACCTAGATCCTGCAAAACATAGGAAACAACGGGGTGAGCACTAAAATAATGCTCAGTAAGCAAATCCTCTATTTATCTAACCCCGTAACTCTCTCTCTAATTCTTTCCTTACAATGCTCATTCAATCTTTCTCTTATACTTCTCAAGTCACGGCCTCATCTTACTAGAGGCACGGCCAGGACTCGCTCCCGCTCTATATGACTTCTACTCATTCTAGCCGATCGGACTCGGTTATGCATGGATTCGGAACCCTTGGCCATGTGAGTATATAATCGGGTGCTCTCGGGGTGCTCTCGGATATAGCCCTCATCTGCATGCACTCTCACGGGCTACATCACTTCTCTCTCTCATACTCATGCCGCTCTCTCAATACGATGTACATGCGGGAATACTCTACCCATTACTCACAGGTTCCCCATCGCATAACCTACTCAAACCTTTCGTTTAGCACTACTTTCTCTTTGTTCTCTAGTGCTCATTCTCTCTTTCTCTTTACTCTTAAAGTAGCTTATACTCAAATTATCTACTATTTCTCTACTCTCTTTCTCTAATGCAATTTGATGCATATGGAATGACTCATGCTCATTAATGAACTCATGAAATGCAATTATGCCATGTAGCAATAATTAAGGTTCTCTACTCTTACTCATGCCTTACTCAAGCATTTTATCATACAACTCATGTGCATATAAAACTCTATTGTAACAATAACTCTTCTCTTCTCTTGAACCTTCCCAATATGGGAGAAAACTCCCTCATAAACTCTAAAGTCCTGTCAATGAAAGAAACACTTCTATAGGGTTTACTCAAACTCCTTTCAACTTCACTCAAAACTCAACTCAACACCATAAAATCTCAACACTTCTCATACTCCAATACATTCCATGCTCATCAATACTATAATCTCATCTCATCTTATCTCAACAAATATAATACATACACAATCATTCATTCATTCATACATCTCTACTCAAATGAGTTCTTAAATCTCAACTTGGGTTGAATTTACTTAATTTGTGAATAAGTGACTTCTCTAACACTTCTCCTTTCCTTTGTTGTCTTGTCTTCTCTCTACAACTTTAAAAAATAACAATAATATAAGACTGCAATACAACTATAAACAAACTCACATCTAAAGCAAGAATCCTTACCTTAGGATGCTTTAGATTCAAGCTCTACTAAAATTACCCCAAAACTCCCTAAAACTCCTTAGAAATCTTGGAAAATTGATGGAAAATTGAATGGAAGTAGAGAATGGGTATGGCGGTGGAAATGGGTGAAATGAAGGGTGTCTTACACTTAACCCTTTTTTAGCTCATATTATAACCATGCTTTCCCATTTTTCCCTTGCTCTTTCTTGGAAATTTCATCTATATCATTTGATTCATTACACTCACAATCCCACACTAACCTATTCTCCATGAAATTTTCTTACATTTTATTCCCCACTTTTCCTGCTAATTAGGGGTAGAATGGTCATTTTACCCCTATGGAGAAATATCTAGAAACCTCATTAAACTTTTTAATTGGCTCGTCGCCGCGGCGAAGAAACTTCTGTCGCCCCGGCGAAAAGTTACAAAGTCGACACCGCCTTACTCAAAGCCAACGTCGCCGCGGCGAAGACTGAAATTCTAAGATTCCTCAAAACTCAACCAATTTCAAGGCAAACACTCAACCAACTCAACATACAAACTCAATTAAAGCTGACTTAATGAACATTTAAGCAATACAGCAAATCTTAAATACGTACGTACCTCAAGTGGGGCGTTACAGCGACCAATTGTATATGTAGCTCTGATGATTTTCGGAAAGTTTTGCAGCCATTCAAATGCGTTAATATAGAGTTGGTCAAGGACCATTCCTAAGCAGGCCCAACCCTGGGCCCATTTGGGACTGGTCCCAAATGGGACCAATCGCTCATGGGCCTGAGACTGGTTCCAAGCCCATGAGCAATATTAGGACCCGACCGATCCCTAGGACCGATCCCTAGGACCAGTCCTATGGGCCTGGAAAATTTATTTCCCCCTTGATCTTTTTTTTATATTTTAGGGGTGAAATGAAATTTTATAGGGGGTTTTTAGTATTTTTCAAGGGTAGATTAGTAAGTTTCTAAAAGTTTAATTAATTTTAAAAATTAATAAATAAATTAATAGTTAATTTTAACATAAATGTAATATTCACATTTCACACATTCACGCTTCACAAATAAACAATTAAATAATTTTTTTTAATTAAATTATTCATTTTCATCATCAACAATATTTACATAATTCAAATCTGTATTCCTAAAGAGTTCGAATAGTTCGGGATCTTTAGGGTGCTGTTGTAGTCTTCTTTCTGCATGAGTCCAATCCCATAAACACATTATTACTTCAATCATCTCATCGGTTAAAGAACATCTTCTGTCTTCAACAATCCGGCCACTCGTTGAAAATGTACAAAACTTCAAGAATTGTAAAATAAATAGTTTCAGCACTATGTTTTTCATATAATGGTTTAAAACCCATCAATTTTTGCTGTAAACCTTAATTATGATCTAAGAAATGTACTATGACAGTTAAAAAATCGGTTTTTGATCTACAAGCCCATATGTCTGATGTAAATACAATAGATATATTCCTAAAATTTTGAAATTCGTTTTTAAGTTTATTATTTATTTTGTTATAAAGTTTTAGTATATCTCTTCTACTTGTACTTCTACTAACAGGGGTATATGCTGGACAAAATGCAGTTTTAATTCATATAAATAAAATAAGGATTTCCAGATAAACAAATGGGAGAGTCCGTAGCAACTATGAATCTTGTTATTTCCTATCGCGCAACATGTGCATTGTATTGTCATGTTGAGAGAGTTGAGGATTGTGGATTAAAATTAAGTTGAGTTTGAATTTGTCTACCTGATCCGGTTGAAGATGTATTGGGCAACTGCATTATTTGGGGGTGCTTTTTCTCCATGTGTCGTCGCATCGTCGAAGTCCCCTTCTCAGCGCCAATAATGGTTCCACAGAATATTAAAAATCCCACACGATTCATCCCCCTCCCCATTTGTCTTTGGCCGTTTTGATTTGGTGAAGTGTCGCCATACATCAGACACGATCCTCTTTGACGGTCAGGGGGCTGGGCTATGCCCGTGCCTATTGACTCGCATCTCGCATGTGTTTGGCTACATCTCGTCCCAATCAAATGTGGTTGTGGAATTGCAGCTGCTACCTCTGGAGGAATGGTGAAAATGGATTGAACCCTTCCATTTCTTCGGTAGATGGAACGTAAAACTCATTTGAGGATGATCCTCTGAACGCATCATTTCGAGAATCCATTATGAATTTATGATAAAATAATAAATAATTAAAATGAAAAGAAATTAAATAATAATATGAATAAGAGATGATATTGAAAAATAGAAAAAATTGAATAATATAAACAAATAAATAAATAATATGAATAAACTATAAATATAAATATAAATTGAATGAGAATTTGATTGGAGATTTAGAGTACAGAGATTGAGAGAATGAGAGATTGAGTGGTGTCCAGCAAAATGACCGTTGGCTGCCACCCAACGGTTATTAGAGAAAAATTAAAACTTTTTTTTAATTAATTTTGTAAATTTTCATTTTAACCCTCTATAATTTATGTTTATTTCAAAATTTATAAGGGGTTTTAGTAATTATATAAGGGATGAAAACAAAAATATGCAAAAAAAATTTGATCCCAGGCCCGGGCCTTAGAGGAGGGCCTAGTGGAGGGACCGGGCCCTCCACCTAGTTCTAAAATGAGACCAAGTTTCCTAGAACCGGGTTTTTAGACCCAATCCCAAATGCTCACCTCTACGTTACTCCCTGTGATTTCTCCCATTTCCACAAATAATATTGCTATGCCGTAAAAACTACTAGTGACCAATGCATTTTCCAAACAGTAAAGTTATTAAAAATTGTGTGATAATAAACAAAATATCGAAGCTTGCCACGAAAAACCTTTCTATAATGAGAATATATACTGCAATTAATAAAACATTATTCTTAATAAAGTACTTTGTAAGTTTGTATGTAGCACCATTCTGCATATGTATCCTTAAGCACTGACAGTAAAAAGAGTCAGAAAAAAGCTTAGAAAGAAAAGTCAGAAAAAGTACTCCACCATCCAAATGGCATTTTAATCATTTAGAGACATATTTAAATTCAAAACCGTTAACATACTTTAAATGACTTCTTATAATGATCGATAGACCAAAGAAAAATATTTGCATGCATAACAAGTTTTTATTGAATCATACTTAAAACTTGAAGGGTTTGTCTACGTTCAATAAAGTTGGTTCATTTTCTTGAATTTTTAGTTCAAATCTTAAATCACAAACCATAATAACATTGTGATTTACATGGTCTTTTAAATTTGTGAATTGTTTAATAGACTTTAAAAATTAATTGAAATACATGTAAACCGACTCGAACACTTCAAAAAAAAAAAAAAATAATAATAATAATATACTTAAATCAAGTCACCTTAAAAATAACATACATATGCATGCTTAATTAGTGCATAACTCAATTTTTTATTAATTATTCTCTTTTTTTATACTCACGTTCATATTCTACGTTTTTTTTTTTTTCTCAATTAAAAAATCTAACCCATTCTAGTAAAGTTTTCTAGATTGTGTCCTTCTTGTTGACTTATTTGCACATCAACTACTTTGTGTCCTCCCATGTTGTGCTAAACAAGCAACAACTATTTCGTATTTCTATTTTTCTAAAGAACTATATCCTTGACAAAGAACATATTTTTCAGAAAAAAGAAAAAAATAATGATTTATCTAATTCTCATACCTCACCCACTCTTAAGGAACCATCCCTCCCACGCCACCGCCTCCCCCAAAAATGACCGTTGGCCCAACCATTGTTAGAGAAAAGTTCAAAAAAAAAAATTATAAATTTTGTAAAATTTTATTTTAACCCTTGTAATTTATATTTATTTTATTAGGAGCTTTAATAATTATATAAAGGATTAAAACAAAAATATGCAAAAAAATTTGGTCTCAGGCCCGGGCCTTAGAGGAGGGTCCCAGTGGAGGGACCGAGCTCTCCTCCTGGTCCTAAAACAGGACCAGGCCTCCTAGGACCAGGTTTTTGGACCCAGTCCCATATACCCATCTCTACTCTCCCATTCCCACAAATAATACTGCTATGCTGGAAAAACAAGTACCAGTGACCAATGCATTTTCCAAACATTAAAGTTATTAAAAATTGTGTGATAATAAACAAAATATCGAAGCTTGCCACGAAAAACCTTTCTATAATGAGAATATATACTGCAACGAATAAAACATTATTCTTAATAAAGTACTTTGTAAGTTTGTGTGTAGCACCATTCTACATATGCATCCTTAAGCACTGAAAGTAAAAAAAGTCAGAAAAAGTACTCCACCATCCAAATGGCATTTTAATCATTTAGAGACATATTTAAATTCAAAACCGTTAACACGCTTGAAATGACTTCTTATAATGATCGATAGAGCAAAGAAAAATATTTGCATGCATAACAAGTTTTTTATTGAATTGTAAAACGAATAACATACTTAAAACTTTAAAAGGTTGATTTGACGATCAATAAAGTTTGTTTATTTCTTTGAATTTTTAGCTCAAATCCTTGGTCATTTACCACAATAACATTGTGGTTTATATAGTTCTTTGGGTTTATGGGTTGTTCAATAAATTTTAAAAATTAATTGAAATGCGTGTAAACCGGTTCAGACACTTCGGTTACCAAAATAATAATAATAATAATAATAATAATAATAATAACATACTTAAATCAAGCCATCTTAAAAATAACATACATATGCATGCTTAATTAGTGCATAACTCAATTTTTTATTAATTATTCTCTTTTTTTATATTCACGTTCATATTCTACGTTTTTTTAATTAAAAAATTTAACCCATTCTATTTAAGTTTTCTAGATTGTGTTCTTCTTGTTGACTTATTTGTGCATCAACTACTTTGTGTCCTCCCTTGTTGTTGTGGTTGACTCATGTGCTAAACAAGCAACAACTATTTTGTATTTCTATTTTTCTAAAGAACTATATCCTTGACAAAGAACATATTTTTCAGAAAAAAGAAAAAAAAAATTGATTTATCTAATTCTTATACCTCACCCACTCTTAGAGATGGCAACAAGCCAGCCCAACCCAAGACTGGGCTGGGAATTGGGAAAAATCACAGGTTTTTTGCACTCCGATTGGGTATATCTTAGGTCCAAATAGGAAAATCTTTAATTGCAAAAAATTCAAACATAACTATTTTTTTTATCTAGAACATAAATGTTTATTTTTAACCTTTATCAACTAAATAAAAATTGCATTGAACTAAAAAAAAATATTAAACAACATAAATTAGAACATTCCTATACTGTAAATTACAACAATTCAAATAGGTAAAAGCTAATTTTCATATATCATTAGCACAATAAATATGTGCAACCTCTTAGATGAATCACACATCCATAGTTATATTCGCTTAAGTCAAACCACCTTGAATATAACATATGCGTAAAACTCTAATCAAAACAATTCGAACACTTGATTGAACTAAGACATTATTGTGAACATAACTTTAATTAAACAGGTATTGGATTAATCAATAACTTAGTAAGGTCATCTTTCAAATCATCTGGAAAAGTGAATGCATCTCTCTTCTTGTACAGTACTCCTGATATGCGTATAACATTGACAATTCCAACAGTTCTTCTCTGGAGATGCCATATTGCTTCATGTAGCAATCCACCGTGGAGGCAACATGCCCTCTCTCTTGCTCAAACTTCAAATACATTTGCATTGCTAATTAATTAGACTTAGCATTCATGAAATAGATACAGAATATTTAAAAATTATCAGTAATGGTTTTTAAATTTTAATACATATTAAAAAAATTTAGAAAAGATTTATAAACATGTTCATTATTTTACTCAAGATCTGAAATCTTTTAATGTTTTATATTTCTATAAAGTTATTAACTCTATAAACTAACATAAACACATAGTTTGATTTAAGTTTCATCATACCATCAGTTTTCCATTTAAACAATATAGATGAAAATTTTTAGACATATTTTGCATGCATGCTTTTATTGTGAATGACCATATAAAAATAGAATAAAAATAAAAACATAGAAAAGAAAGCAAGGTAAATCAATAAAAGGATCCCCTAAGCAATGTTAACGCTAGAGAGGACCAATGTCTCAATAGTAAGCCTAGGACCAAACCCGAAAAGCACTCCTCATTCCAACCCTTCTCTTGTGGTCTTCAACCCATCTTCAGTTGACTTCTTTCGTATCTCATCCAAAACAAACAACACAGTTACACTTGACATATTACCATACTCAGCAAGCATATATCTATTTGCACCTAACTTTTCTCAAGTTTAAGACCCAACTTGGCATCCACTTGGTCCAAAATTGCAGGCCCACTAGGATGTATAGCCCAAAAGATCGAGTTCCAATCTGCGATACCTAAAGGGTGGAATATCTCAATCAATCGCTTCTCAATATGGTTTGAAATAAGGCCAGGAACTTCCTTCCCAATATGAAACGTAAGCCCATGCTCACGAATACTAGCACAAATCTATTGTTGGGGTTGCAGAGATGAGTTCAAAGATAGGCTTTTCAACACCAGGAAACAGATTTGCACCAACTATAAGAGCTGCTGAGCCATCCCTAAATAGAGAATGACTCACAAGAACATCGACATTGGTTTCAAAAGGGCAATGGAAGCCGACAAGAGTTATTTTGGTGCATACAATGAGGACACAAGCACCTTTATTGTTGTCAACTAGGTCTTTAGCAATGTGAAGTATGGTGCCACCTCCATGACAACCTTGTTGGTACAACATGACTCGCTTAATAGATAGATCAAGGCCCAAGAGCTGGACAATTTGAAAGTCATACCCAGGAATTAATGAATGGCCCCATAGTGCTTCAACAAATTAAGTGAGTGATTTTTGACTTGGGTTGGCCCCATTCCTATGGCCTTGGTTGCAGCTTCCTTGCCTAACTCTGGTATCAATGTTGCTGCCATATCTTGCCTAGTATCCAGTGAAGGTGCCTTGTATGAATTAATGTTTGGATTTTCTTTTATAACATCTTCAGTTGAGTAAGTGTATCTCTTTTCTATCGTGGTTTTATCACCTGAAATCATTAAATATGTATCTTTTTAGTCATAACTTAATGACATTCACAGAGGAAAAAAACATCAAAAGCAAACGATTTCATAGATGATACCAAACTGAATCCTAAAAATCGTTCAATCCTAAAATACTGTTTAATATCTCGAACACAATTAAGACTTAGAAAATATTAAAAGCACGATAATCTAAAAAACAAAAATTAGAAAAGAGTATTAATTTCTTACATATGAGCTGCATTTTGTTTTTGAGATGGGTCACGTGCTCGGCATTGGTCATACGAAAGTAAGCATCTGGGATATGTGCTTTGATCATAGACATTTGGAGGATTTGCTGTTGCAATTGCCATGATTGTGGCAGTGCCATCAGCACGTTGAGCATTGCGAAGTCACCCACATTAACCATTTTTGCTCCAATGAATATAATGCAACTTCAATTTCTTTGAGTCTTGGCTATTTTGTTGTGTCTTTGCGATCGAGGATCCGTTTATTTATACATACCGATTAAGTATTAAAATATTGTTCATGTATCATGATGTTATTTAATAATGATATTGAAAATCATCATGGATGATCTGTACCCAATTGGAAAATATGTGTTAATGTATACAACAAAATTTGAAGAGATCGTTAGCTAGATTAATTTAGTTCACGTCAAAGATTCTGGCATGCACAGATGACAGAATATTTATTTGAATAATTCATCTTTAAGGTTTCTTATTTTAGTACATGAACAAAGAGATCTTCACTCTTAGTTTCATCATTTGATCAAGAAATAATAATAGTAACAATTTGAATTCATTCTATTCCATATCTAGTTATTTAATTTATAACTATGAAATTGATATGCACTTTTTGTACGACAATCTAATGTATGACAGGAATTTGTCAGCTAGCTCAAAATAGAGACTAGGACTAGATATGGAGATTGAGATGGGTGAATTCTCCAATATGAAAATGGTGAAGATGGAAAGTTGATTTGTATTCCTTTTTTTTTTTTTTTTTTTTTTGTGATTGATTTAGCTCTAAGCGGCCTCGTTAATTATTGAAGGAATTGACTTCCCCAAAAATGGTAGATGAGATATAATTGTATCTTTAAAGGAGACATATAGGAGAGAGAGCTGCAAATGCTCAAACTCTAGGAATGACTAACGGCGGTAAATAGCACATGTTTATAGCTTTGGTATAGCTTACCTGTGAATCCTTCGCTAACTTGAGCGTCAAATAGCCCATGCTAGTGGTGGAAATTAATGCATTTCTAGATTATCCAGGACTAGGATGCTGCAGAATTCTAGTATGATATATTTTCCTTTTTATGTAAAAGATTTTTATTTTTTATTTTTATCACTAGAAGTGTATAGATATCTACAATTGATTAATTTTATCTTTTAAGTGTTCTTAGTATAATACTAAAAAGATACAACGTATTACTATTTTAAATCAAGCAAATAAAAATAAAATAAAGCAGACTTGAACTAAAAACTCTGTTTTTCTCTTCTGTAGTTTTGCAGCAATGAAATACTTTTCTGCCTTCTACTGGAGCAGCTTCAAGAACTGGGATGAAGCATGTTAGCGCTTGACATTCTACAATTCATGGCTTAATATTTTGACAATTTAATAGCGTCAGCTTCACTGTACAAGAACTCGATTAGCTCCATCCATAATTCATGGGTCAATAAGTATTAATATGTTCTGTACAATATTAGGATTTCAATTCATATTTTAATAATATTAGGGTTTCAATTCAACGTTTCAATTGCCTACTTCTAAAACGGATAGAAGATCATGTTTTTAAACCAACAAAGATAACTGTCTTTAACGGAATTTTAAATACAATTGTTGCATGACAATTGATGTAAAACTACAAACAATTATTAATTGTTTAAAACATTGCAAAGTTAGGATCCTTGATGTCGATGAATTGCAAGTTACAAATGAAGTGAATGAGGAGAATCAAAGAGTCATTGTAGAACTGAGTGATCAAATTCGACAACTTCGCTACACTAATAGAATAAATATTAATGTCTTCCTTAATTATGGAAATGAGTAACAAGTTATATATACTTTAACAAAAGAAGAAATCGTCTCTACAATTAAAAAAGAAGAGAAATGAAATAATTATAAGGATGATAGTACAGAAATACAAAAAGTTTCTTATCAAGAAGCTTTAAACATGCTTGAGAAGCAAGAAATGTTTTTACTTTAAGATGTGATAATAACTCTAAAGTATAAATTATTGTCTCAAACAACTTTAGATAAATATTTTATTTCATTTTAACTTTTTAATATAACATACCATATTTTTTTTTTTTTTTTTTGCAAAATACAAATAATTATTACTATGTGGAGGCAACTTTCCTTAAGACGGGAATTAGAAAAATTATAACTTATTACAATGTGGAGTTTATTCTTATTTATAACTATCCCAAATTGGAAATATAATTTTGTATGACTATGTAGAGTTTGTTCCTCTATAGAGTATCACTATAGAGAGGTTTTACTGTATATATGATGGATATTCTTAGCACTCCATAGTTTCCTCTTTCCGAAGAATTCCAAAAACAATATAGGAAAAAATCTTAAAAAGATATGCTTGACAAGAACATGACCATGAAAACTATGAACAAATCAATGAAGCTTAAATATCATTAGTCATTAATTTGGTCTAGTTAAATAACTTAATTAGACATACGCATGTTTGGACAATAGGTAAACTAGTATATGGTAAATCATATTAACTAGATCATGGAAAACTTACACTGAATTTTAATAATGGATTAAAAGATTATTTAAAAACCTTAAGATGAATTATTCAAATAATTATTCTCTGCATACAAGATCTTCAACTGAAGATCATGTTTGGAGAGCTTTAACTTGATTAGTCTTGTTAGGCTGTCTAGTGTTGAAGTTGTGGAGCTTTGCAGTTGATTAGTCTTGCTAGTGTGTCCAGTTCTGAGGTTGGAGTTTCGCACTTGACTAGTCCTTGTAGGGTGTCTAATTGTGGAGCTTTGCAGTTGATTACTTCACTATATATGACGAGGATTTTGGTTATCCAAAGTATAAAATCTCATCATATATATGGTGAGGATTTGGATTGATCCTTTTTTCATCTTATTTATTTAATTTTTGACGGATCAAAAGGCAGGTGACAGTTCCACCGTGCAACGGTTAGAATTAATTATTTTAATGCTTTTCCCCCTTTCACTACTAGTTAACTTTTTTTTTTTTTTTTAAACAACAATGCTAGTGTTACAAAGACACATACAAAGAGGGTATATAAAGACAATTGATGGGAATGCAAAATGTCATATTTAACCCCCTTAATGTTTAGTCTTTTATACATATTTGTTTCCTAATTGTACTCATTATTACTTTATTTTGGTTTAGGAAGCAAATGGAGGTGTTAATTGAAAAACGGAATTAATTAGGGGAATTCGGATAGTTTCGCCACTGCTTCGTATTCTGGGCATAATTCTCTCATCCGAGCTCCGATTGAGATGATTCAAAATGCTGTGGAACGCTAAGAAAGAGATATACAACTTTCATGTTTTGAGGTTTTAGAGATACGGACTGAATCAAGGTTGTAATCGAGCTTGAAGTTGACGCACCTGCATTACCGACGTCCTAGAGCGTTCTGACTTGTTATGCAAGTCAGTCTATTATTGCACGTTTTAAAGACATACATGCTGCACGAAAATTACAGCTGGAAACACCACCTTCCTATTGTATTAGGACTCTATTTTATTTTATTTCCAATTAGAATTAAATGAGGATTAATGTTATTTTAGGATAGGAGAATATTTCTTTTAGGAGATTGAGTGGGATTTGAATTCTTAAATTAGATTTTAAAAGGGGGATCAGAGTAGGTTTTGGGGGACCACGCCTCTCTTCTCTTCTCTTCTCTGAAATTTTCTTTCACTTGAGTTTTTGTGATGGCCATGAGCGGCTAGAACTTTTGTAACTTGGTCGAAGGAAACGGAAACCTCGGAATCAAATAAAGCGTGAGATCTTTCTGTTTTTAGTGTTAAATTCATGTTTGAGTATTGAATGTTATTCATGCATATTTTCATGATTGATGCATTTAATTACTAGGAGGCCTACTAGTGTTTTATTTGTTGAAATCTCTTGCTAAGTTTGATATCAAATCCGTAATTGTTTGATCCCTCTAACTTGTGAAGCAATTAGGGTTAATAATTTGCTCGTCAGGGAATTAATAATCTTAAGAAGAACATTCAACTAAATTAAATACAACCGCTTGTGTTTGTGTTGTTTAGCTTCGATCTCTCTAATTCTTAAGGCTGCCACTAGATTAAATCTTGAGCGCTTGTCTAGGGTTGTTTAGGGGTAAGATTAATTAGGATCGCTTGTTTCGATTAATTACAATTAAGGAGAGATAGGAAATTATTTTCAACGGTGAATATTCAATATGTGAATTGATTTTCTTTGCATCAATGATCGTTGTGAGATTCCGATGGTGGATGTTGACGGAGACCAAGTTTCGTTATATTAATTGATTTGAATTGAACTGTTTTTGTTTTTGGTTTTTGCTAAGAAGCGTTTCTGTTTTACAGAACCCCCTAACCCCCACCTTGCTCACATAACAAAGAAATTCAGCTAGACACTCTTCGTGGGATCGACACGACTTACACTACTACGTGTATTTTTAGGTTTTAATTCGGGTGCCTACGACAGCACGCCAACAATCTCCACCATTAATTTTCATGATTTCTCATTCTCTCTCTCTCTCTCTTTCGGTTTTTTTTTTGGATGATGTCACTTTGTAGCCCTCTTTGTATGGGTCTTTGTAAGGATAACATTTTAATTTTTTTAATTATTTAATTACTGTAAAAAGTTGTTTCCGCTTGTACAAACTTTATATGGATGGTGATTCTTTCTCTTCCATTGCACATGCCGTTCTCATACACTAATATAAACTTGAATAGACATAGAGCAAGAAGTTGCATTGATTTTATTGATCCAAAAAAGTTGAATTGAAACCAAAGAGTGTATCAATTCAAAACCGAGCGGTAATTAATTACGAGTTAGAACAAAAGATTTATTTATTTTTACATCATTTTCAATTACGAGTTCTTTGTTTATTAGGTTTTGTTGCTTGGATAGAATTCTGAAACCCTATGTTTTATATAAATGAATTGAAACCCCAACAATGCTACAGACACCGGGGTTTTTACATCGAAATTTTGTATTGGCCTACGTGTCTCCTGACTCAGACCATTCAACGCATTTAACGTTATTAATTTTTTTTTAAATATAAAAATTTTAAAAAAATCTGGAATGGACGGGCGTCCATTCCAAATGGATGCTCGTCCATTGTGTAAGGACGGTCGCCATATGTAATGGAGGCCTGTCCATAAGGAATGGACAGTTGTCCTTTTTTTTTTTGATGGGCGTCCCTACTCTAATTAAAAAGCTTCAAGCTTCAAGTCCTAACTTCTCATCTTCCATAACCTTCTGCAACTCACCCGATGTTGTTTCAAAGCTCATAACCAATGGTTTCTTCTATGCCTTCCTCTACTTCTTCTTTCTCTACAGCTTTTCACGCTTTCGCACAACCCAAAATGCACCCCACTTCTTCTCCATTAACTGCTAAAAAATTACCTTAACGGTGAAGTCATATAAAGTCTTCTCTGTAGCAGCTCTAGCAAAAACACCAAAGGAATGAGCTTTCATGAAAAATCCAGGAAAAGTTATGGATTGCAAAGAGAACCCATGCTGCAAAAAGGCAGATTTAGATGACCCAAGTGAAGATTTGATGGAGGGAGTCAATGAAGAAGCCATGGAAGGCCATGAAGTAGAAGAAGTGGCGTCAAAAAAGCACAACAGATTTGATGGAGGGAGTCAATGAAGAAGCCATGGAAGGCCATGAAGAAGAAGAAGAAGTGGCGTCAAAAAAGCACATGGGTTGTGCGAAAGCGTGAAAGACATTTTTTTTATATATTTTGGTTATAGCATTTTGGCTTCTTGGCAGAGAAAAGAAGCTTCACCTGTTTCGATGCAATTTTTCGATGCAATTTTGTTCAGTGGATATAGCATTTTTGATTGAAACCCTTAGATAGTGAAATTACCACGTGTCTTTAAATCCTTCGAATGAACAGGAGATCCAAATCCATACTGAAAATCCTTACCGCAAAGGATTTCTAGTTGTGAGCTTGGACATAGACAAAATGTTGGCCGAACCATGGTATATAGTATGTCCTTCGTCTATTTTTTGATTCATGTTAAATATAAATAAAATCTACACCAAATCACATGTGTGCTAAGCGTTTAATCACACGTGCACTTTATGTCTAATCACGTGTGAGGCTTGTATATTCTTTTAGCCTAATCATTGTGTGATTACTGATCAAATGCACACCCATTTATTCATTAGCGTGGTCATATTTGTTTACTTCTCTTATATATATAAATTGTTTTATGTGAAAAACAAAAAGTCATCATTTAATCCGATCATGGACATACCTAAATATTGATGAGTGGGGACTTGTGCCCCACTCAAAATTTTTGTTTTCATTGATTTGGTTCCGTATTTTTACTTGAGCAATGCTAGTTTTATAAAGACATATACAAAGGGGGTATAAAAAAAAAATCCCCACCCTTGATTTTCATGATTTATCTCTCTCTCTCTCTCTCTCTCTCTCTTTTCCGTTTTTTCTTTGTTTTTTTCTTCTTGCTAATGTCACTTTATGACCCTTTTTGTAAGGGTCTTTGTAAGGATAACATTTTTCTTTTTGCTTTCACCACCATATTTTTGTATTAATATTTTTAGATTTGAACTCATCTCATTTACTTGACTCCTTATTGACTTCCAGAAATAACATAAACCCCCCCGTTGATGTGCTCTTTGATCTCACAATATGATGTGCTAATAAATATTTAAATAATTATCTGTTTGCCATTTATTTTAACATAAAAAACTTAACTGCAGGAGGATTTTTGCTATTACTATTACTATAACTATAGGAGGATTTTTGTTATTTAATTATAAATAAGAGAGATTACTATTATTAACCTTGACATACATGTACATGAGAGAGAATTCCAAAACAATAACATAGCCATGCTTTCTAGAAAATGATGCATATAAATACATATATATAAGAACCAATATGCTTCCAGATTAGGAATTACTTACAACAAGGTTCCTTCATCGCCGTTTGCATTGAAGAACTCACTCATCTCAATCTCCATCCATCCATCTCCTCTGTCTCGACAAAGTTGAGATGCATTTGTTGAAGGATTAAGAAACATGACACGCCTTTTCCCATTATCTCTTCCTTCAAAAATGTCTCTGAAAGCTCGGCTGAGATATTTTTGAGAAGGGTCAAAGTGATTGAGAGTTGTTATTGATTGGCTAAGCAGTTTGGGATGACAGAAATGCAATGATTGGAATGGTTATCTGTATTTGATAACTAATGGTTGGAATTTATTCCCTTGGGGTTACAGGTAACTTAAGGTTTATTAAATTATTCCCCTGAAGTTTAGGAAAATAACAAGGTAACCCCAATAGTATTAGTTTGTACTAAAGGACCCCCTATAGTTATCTTTTGTTTCCAAAACCCATAAGTGTGTATTCCTTGTTCTTATAAATTTGTGATATGGATGTAGTTATAGAAACCCTTAAGGAAGTGTTTGATTGAGAGTAATCTTTCATAAGTAATGTCATCTTATATTACTTGA
This sequence comes from Pistacia atlantica, assembly GCA_026229545.1. Taxonomy (NCBI): domain Eukaryota; kingdom Viridiplantae; phylum Streptophyta; class Magnoliopsida; order Sapindales; family Anacardiaceae; genus Pistacia; species Pistacia atlantica. The sequence goes on along the minus strand of CM047898.1, from coordinate 24,302,368 downwards.
TTACCACGTTTGGTTGTCAAATAATATAAAATTTTGATAATCTTCCAAAACCAATAGTAATTACTGTTAGTAATATAGAAGGTAATCTGATTACCTCTATTTTCTTAGGTATTTTAAGATTACTTAGTAATTTTATTTTTGTTATAATTTTATTCTTAACTATTAAAATTTTTGGACAATAATACCCTTGTTTTGAAAAAAAAATTTACAAAAAAATTCAAGGACTGTTTTATCCTTATATACAAAATTTTTAGGATATAAATACCCTTGCACTTTGAAAAAATTACTCAAGGGTGGTGGCCAGATTTAGCCACCACCGATAGTGGGCGCCTGCTGACCCCAGAATGGCGCACGACAGACTGGATCTGGTTGGCTGTGCACGGATCTAGTCAGAAAAAGCTAAATCTACGACTCCTGGCCATCGTTAAATGCCAGACGACTAGATAGTAATGACCGTCAAAGGCTAGAACACTTGCCGTCAATGGCCAAAACACTGTCGAGGATCAAATACAAGGCTCAAATAAAAGCCTTTAGAAAATACGAGGCTCAAATAAAAAGGCTCAAAAGAAGGCTATACCAAAAAGTAGCTCAGGAGGCCCAAAAGAGAAAACCTAGCCAACCAAACTCTAAAAAACTATACAAAATAACTTGAGGCTGATGTCCAAAACCACTGCCCAGCCCACGACGATCCAAAGCACAGCAGAAGCCCAAATCGCTCCCTGTCCAGCATGATCCACGGCCTTAAGCACAAAATCTGCACAAACATCTTCCTGGGCATTACAACATCTAGCAGTAGCACAAACACAAACTTCCCAAAAGTTGCAGCATCTCAACCCCTCTATCTTAAGCCAAAAGTTTTAGGTATACGAGGTAGATGAATAAAGAGGCCGAGGATTTTGGAAGTGATTAAATCTAAAATCGAAAAAAAAAAAAAAAAAAAGATGCGTTTTGATATTAGAATTGCAAGATTCAACTTTATTTTCAGATGTTATCTTTTAGATGAATTGAATGGAACTCAAATTCACAACAAAAAAATTACATTTACAAAGTGAACACATATAAAACACTAAAAGCACTTTAAATCTTGACATAAACATGTTTATAGAAGATGTATGTGTTGAAGACATAATTCTATATACGTAACATATTTAGGTCTAAGCTCAATTCCTTCAATAATAAAGGTGATTATAATAGTCACTATCATGAGATAAAAGTAAACATCAATATTCCATCATCACCATTTTCATTGAAGAACTCTCCCATCTCAATCTCCATCCATCCATCGCCTTTGTCTTGATATCATTGCAGAATACTTCTATCAAGATCGATGAACAAACTCTATCTTTTCTCATCATCTTTTAAGCAATACAAACACTAGAGACGCAAAGCTTGAGTTAGAGGAAAAAACAGTTTAGAGTGTGTGAGAGATATTTGGTGTATTTGGGATTTGGGTTTTTGGAGAATTTTCACCAAATTTTTGTATACTCCATTTTATTAATGAAATTCTTCTTTTATCTTTGCTTGTGGATGTAGACTAAAAAGCTTAACCACGTAAATTATTGTGTGTTTTGTGTATATTATTGCTTTTTCTTACCGTTAATTATTATCCGTGGGATTGGGTTTGACACAACAAAATAAATGTCAGACAAAGCGACTAATCATTTAAATAGCATATTAATCAGTCATACGTATATTGAAATTCAAGAAGATTGACACACTTGTAATAAATTATTGTATAATGATATATGAAAGAGAAATACAAGCATATATAACATGTTTTTATTGAATTATAGAACTGTTGTGATGTGGCAATTGACCTATGCCCACGTGGAAGTCAACTTATAATTTGGGGGGTCAAAGTTATTTGTTAAAGACTAAGGGGCAATTCTGTCTTTTCCATTCTTCAATAAACATAATGTAAATTAGGTTTTGCTCAGTTCTCATTCTCGAGCTTTCTCTCTTGGTTACAGAGAGAGAAAGTTGTTATGAATCTGGATGTGTTGAAAATCTAAAGATCGTTGATGGAATCAAACGGTGGTGATAGGTCTTAGCTGTATTTTCTATTTTGCTTTCTCTCTGTGTATAAATCTATCACTGATTCTGGTTACTTTGGATTGTGTATGACAGGTGAGGACATCTGGGTTTTGCGGGTGTTGTATAGAGGGGTTTTACTCTGTTTTTGCCTTGTGTGAAGGAGTCAGCGTAAATCTCTGTAAGGTTTCTCTATTCTCATAGTAAATGGTTCCTTATTGCCCTGAAGAGCGGATGTAGGTAATCTGTGTGATTACCAAACCACCATAAATCTGTGAGTCTTTCTTTATTATTCCGCTTTACTTATTGTTCATATTACTTGTGTTTTTCTGCTGCTTGGATTATTGTACTGTTTGGGTTTCGATTTTGGTCTCTATTTGTAACAAGAACGAATAACATACTTAAAGCAAGCCACCTTAAAAATAACGTAAATATGCGTAGTTTTAATCAAAGCGATTCGCATGCTTGATTGAGCTAAGACATTATTCTGAACTTAAATTTAATTTATTGGATTAATGAATGACGTGGTGTTGTCTCATTTTTCAAATCCTTTAGAAATTTGAATTAATGCATACTATATATGTAGATTTTCTACCTCTTCTAAACATGTGTATCCATATCATTTGTACATATGTGCGTTTATCTGATCATATGTCACATTAATGACAGTGATCGAAGAGTGCATATATATATCCATCAATGCATAGACAGATAGATACGATTTGGAAGAATTAGTTGAAGACTTTGAATTGGAGGTGGTGGGATGGACCAAGAAATGGTCTCGGTGGCTTGGTTAGTACTGATGCAGGTGCATAGATAGAGCTAGGGAGGGTCAAGGCGGTTCACTTGAACCCCCTAGTCATGAAAAATTATTATAAGTACACTTGAAATATCAATGTAATCCTTTGTGTTTTTTAAATTTCCAAAACTATAGTAAAATTGTTCATTCCAAGTTTTGCAGAATTTCCACAAACGGTCTCAATATATCCATAAAAAATGGTAATATCCAATATTTTATCAAATCCAACAATTTATCCTGTTAACGTGACTATATTAGACTGCTTTTGGTGTTAAGAGTGTTAATTGAGCAATTCTAAATTAACTTTGGGGTCCGTTAATTTTAAATTGAATAATATTGACTCTCGTAATACTTTCCAAAACTCGAAGGGGATTAATTAACATCCTTATCAAGACACGCTTCTGCATTTTTCATTAGCATCCTTTCAAGCATTAGCTATCTTGACACACACACACACACACACACACATAGATAATGGCTTTTAAATTTTATACATATAAATTTTTTTAGGAAAGATTTATAAACATAAACGTGTTCATTATTTTACTCAATATCTGAAATCTTTTAATGTCTTATATTTCTATAAAGTTGTTAATTCTATTGTTGATACTGGATTTTGACACCAACTAAACGCACATGGGAAATGTTGAGCTGACTCAGAAGACACACGTGTATGGGGGTATTGAACTGAATAGAAAAAGAAGAACAATCATTAAAGTGGTTCGGATGCTTAAATAAGCGAATCCTACGTCCACTGGTATCGTATTAAGATATGAGATCAAGTCGCGTTCAGCGAGCTGACTTACGAGAGAGAGAGAGAGAGAGAGAGAGAGAGAGTATATGCTATTCCAGAGAGAAATTAGCTAATCCCACAAACAGGAGAGGAACCCTCTATTTATAGTGAGATGAATTGAGGTAATGATTAATAAATCAGGGAATGGGTCAAATTGCCGTGCAAATCCTTCCTTGCGTCCCGTTATTCACTTACTCGAGTGATTTACTCGACTCTTGCAGGGATTGGACACGTGGATCGCCTCCAACCTTTCACTAGCCTGGCGCACACCTACTGCACTGGCAGGAGCATGCCTCTTGAGTCAGCGTGCAACGTGGCTACGTATGAATGACTTTTACGCTTACCTAAGCTCTGACCACTTACGCTGAAAGGGCTCTATGTCAACCCTACTTTTCCAAGCATAACCGAAGTCCCTTAGTTTTTAAGGTTTGAGAATCGAACCTTGGAAACTACACATTATGCCTCAACTTGATGCGTTTGACGAGATATCGGTCGATACGACCTGGTTTCAAAGAGGTCGAAGAAACGTTTTCATGTAGGCGACTTGACACGGCTTACCCTTTAGGGTCAGCGACCTATTTTTGGACTATGTTTTGTGCCATAACGATGACTGGTTTTCGATTGAGGTCTGCAACCTTATTGCACTTAGCGGAATTTTTTATCGAAAGGGTCACGTCGCTTCGCAATTGATGTAAGACGAGATCGAAGAGTCACGTCCCTTCGCAATCGACATAAGACGAAGAGTGTTATATATAACGACTTCTTCAGATGTTATCCATTGCACTTTTGTAGTTGATGCATTTAATGAAATATCTTTTACTCTGGCAGACATGTCTTGTGCGCAATAAGTGCTAGCCATGCGCATTAAATGCGAGCCATGCTGAATCGACATTCCTTATCAGAGCATTAAATGTAGATGTGGGCGCATTCAATGTGGAGGAGGGAAAACATGTCGTCGCTTGAGTGTTTCAATGGAAGAGAATGACGATTTGGTTTCTCGAAGCTTGACGGACGGCACTCTTCTCCATTGATTCGCGACACGTCGTCACGATCAATGGTAGGATGCATTTTTTGCCCGAAACGTCGTTTGACTTCTAGAAACCAAAGCGCCACTTCTTTCACTATAAAACCCCAAGCTCATTTCAAGCAATGTCACAATATTCATCTTCTCAAAGAGAGCAAGAAATTTTTGTGAGCCTTGGTTCTTTGTCTGTTACACTGGTGCGGCTTGATATCCAAAGCAGGAGGATTCATCTTCTCATTCCAAGAGGTAAGGATGGTTTCTTTGCCACTTTTATTATTATTTCTTGGTTTCGATAGTTGCCATGCAATGATAGCCTGCTATTAGTTGATCGGAGATGAAATCTTTTCCTTGGTTTTGAGCCATTGATGGTGGCTCTAAAAGTATTCTGTTAAGGTTTTTCTGGGGTTTAAGGGAGGAAGCTTTTTTGCTTTCTCCTCCACGTCATCATACGAAACAGTGTACAAGGACTGAATGATTCCTTGCATGTCGCTTTTGTAGACTGCAATAGAATGAACCCCTCAACAAGCAGAGCTGAGGAGGGGACCAGTTCGCCTATGTAGGATGCTTCTACGGGTCCCTCTCAAGAGATCCTGTCGATGATTACTTCGAGGATATTCAGAAGGTGGTAGACCAATATGCTTTCAGCGTGGAGGTCTTCCAAGATAGGGTACACACAGCTCAGAGTCCGCCACGAGGGATGGCTACGATCTCTGAGAATATTTTCAAGAGTGGAGGGTTGATTCCTTTCCACCCTTTTGTTAGGTCGGTCCTCGATCATTTTGGGATCGCACCATTACAGCTCACGCTGAACGCGTATATGATAGCCGTGGCTATGTACATTGCGTGTGGCAAAAACAGATTGGGCGAGCTAACCGTAGTAGAGCTCGGTTGCTCGTACATTCTGAAAAAGAGTAAGGACAAGGATTCCTACTATCTCTCTAAGCGACCTACCATCAAAGCGGGAATACATAGTTACCCGAGCAACGTAGGGGCATATGAGACGAAGTTCTTTTTCTTTCGTCATGATGACATTTTCCATTTTCAGGAGCCGAGTAGGTTCTCCTTTCTTTTCAATTTGCAAACTTACTTTTGTTCTTCGTTAACGAGCTTTTTGTTTCTTTGTAGTTAACAAAACGACCAATTTAATGCTCCTCGAGATCTGGACAGGATCATGACAGGCTTTTCGCAAGTGTACGAAATCATACAAGTAGTAAAACTTGAGTAAACGAGCATCGAATCCCAAGAGAACTACCTACCAAGTACCAAACTAGTCTATTTTATTGCTATTTGATGAAACAGAATTTTATGAATGAATTTAATGAAAAAGGAAACAAATTAAAAACTAAACAAATCAGAATTTTATAAAAGCTAAGGTATAAAGATCAATAAGGCTAAACCTTAGGGCACTGATTTCATACCAATTTAATCCTATGTATTGATGATCATTACTAACCTAATCAAACTTATTTTAAAAGCCAAACTCCCTATTATTCCCCTAATTTTCTCTCGAACAATTAGTGAATTAACCCTTAAACAACTATCCAAAATATCTCTAAGTTGGATTTAGAAGCTGAGAGATCATTAAGTTCCATGGAATTTACCAGAGCCTCACAGATCGTGGTAACCTATCTCTAGCGTTCACTCAATCTATGGTTTTATTACCTTAGACAAATCGGGTTTCATCTCTAGATCTCAACCCAACCCATGAAATCATTCAACTCTCGGGCCCTTGAGAATTGAAAGCATTACACACAATAATAAAACTTAGAATCAATGCTTAATAAGAATTTAATAAAGAAAACGTCAACACATATTCATAAATTGGGCTACATCTTTAGCCCTAGAAAAGAGAGTTAGTTCATAATGAAAATAATAAAAATCATCATTCTATTCAATAACATGAGTTCAGAAAGAAAAATATAAACACTTCTCTAATCGTTGAACGAGAGCTTCAAGAATCCCGATCTCCAAACTAGTAGCCGTTCCTTCTCGTTCTCTCTCTAAAAACTCCCTAAAAACTTCTTAAAGACTCTTATTTATACCCTAGGGTTCTGATCTTACTTAGGAAAAGAGTAAAATTCCTTAGCCCATTCAGATTCGGATTAGGATAATGCGTTAACATAACCAGCCCTTGACCCATCGCCGTAGCGGGAAGAACAGTCGCTGTGGCAATCATTCTTTCTGTCCAAGGCATCCGTGATCTTTAGAATTTGGTAAAATCATAAACACAAACTTTGTAGCTCTCTGAATAAGATTTCCAACGCCACAAGAATCGTTGAATTCCAATTTCTACAGCTAAAGTTATGACAGACACATTGAAGTGTGCTCATCTTTAAGGATTTCCAGATTTTACGTTCTATCTTCGACGTGTCACAACTTTCTCGTTTCAACTCCGATTCTTATACTGTTTGTTTCTATGCGTCATGAATTCCCTACATCATTATTTTCCCTTAAAACATCTGTTTGAACCTAAAAATACTCAAAATACACCCGTGATCCGGTAAAAGGTATTTATTCAAATACCACAATTTAAACACATTTTTCCACAAATAATCCAATTAAATCACTAACAAAATATATAATTTCAAGCTCTTATCACAACCCCCAACCAGCTTTTTGCTAGTTCCTAGCAAATTAAAGCAATAAAATAAGTCTCTAAGCTTGAAAATAAATCAACCAATGAAAACCTATATCTAAACTATCCTAAGTCACTTTTGTAGATTAACACGATTGCATTTGGCCTATGCAACAAGCCTTTAAATCCCTAGGCAGCCCTAGTTGGACAAGTTGTAGTCTCGCGAGGGTTTTCATTGATGATACCCATAAACATCCATACTAAACTCCAAAAGTAACGAAAAACATAAACATAAAAAGAACATACTAACAAAAATTCTTGGATCAATTCATAAAGGTGTCTCAAAAATTGCATATACACAAAACAAATAGAATAATTAAAAGTCTCCTAAAACTCACAGACAATGCAAACATCAATTTCATTTTCGTTATCGACCCTAGAACATCCATACAACCACAAACCATTAGTCTACAAACTCGGATGGTGTTATGCGCAACAATCATGAACAAAATTTTGCTCTTAGTATTCGGGTTATGACTTATATGTGAACATTGGAATCAAACTCCATAGGCTCACTTTTCAAATCACTCTCCACTAATATAGAATTTCACATTACCTTGGATCAATAGGTCTTTGTAAAGGTTGTAATGTTAGGCTAGTGTAACACCCCACTTGAGGTACGTAGTTAAGATTTGATGAATGGTTGAATGTTTATCGATTTATCCTTAGTTGAGTCTGCATGTTGTTAATATTGTTTGGTTTATCCTTGGATGAAAAGGTGTCTTGGTTTGGTTGAGAGTTTTTCTTGAAGGTTTGTATGACTTGGCGAAATTTTAGGGTTACAACCTTCGCTGGGGCGAAGAAGATTTGTCGCCACGGCGATGAGGGAGTGCTTCAACCCTGGGTGGCCTCTGTGAGTTTTCGCCGAGGCGAAGAAAATAGCTTTGCCGCGGCGAAGACCCTGAATGTCCCCCTTGAGTTTTTGAGATTTCTTTCTTTTGAGACTCAATGACCATTCTACCCCTTTTTAGCAGGAAAAGTGGGGAGTGAATTGTAAGGAAAATTCATGGAGAATAGTTTGATTGGGGTTGTGTTTGCAAAGAATGAAAGGTCTTAAATGGAATTCCAAAGAGAGAGTAAGGGTATTTTGGGAAAGAGTGGAGAAAAGTATGTGATATTAAGGGTTAGCTTTAGAAACCCTTTCATTTTGTTTTCTCACCACCGCCTCTTTCATCCCTTATTTCTCTCAATTTTTCATCCAAGATTCCAAGGATCTTTGAAGAGCTTTTGACTAGAATTTGTTACAAATTGATCCTAAGCACTAAAAGGTGAGAATCCTTACTCTAGAAGCAAATTTTTATTTGTTGAAAGAGTGGAATCCTTATTAAGTTTTGTATTGAAGGTTAAGAGAAAGTGTCAAGCCATCAAGAGTGGAGAGTTTAAGTGGTTTCTACTTGTGTCCAAGGTAAGTAAATTCACCTAAGTTGTGATTTACTTGATTGAATGATATGTAGAGAGTTTTAGATCTATGCTTGATGCTTGAATTTCTATGTTTAAAATGAGTTGATGAATTTAAGGTTGTTATAAGAAAGAATTTCCACCATGAGAAGAGTGGATTGTGTTGTTAAAGTTGGGAAGAAATGTGAATAGAATTAGAAGGATTTAAGAAGATTATTTGAAGTGTACTTTTTCTTGTAGGTTGTATGATGTTTTAAAGGAGTTGAACTCCTACTTGGGATGATTAAGAAAGAAGTATAATTGAAGTTAGAATAGAGTTTATGTATGCACACTTGTTGTTTGATGAAATGTCTAAAAGAAGCATGAGTAGAAGTAGAGAACCTTACTTTATGCAACATAGCATAATTGCATGTCATGAATGCATATAAGGAAGATTTTAGGCATGAGTCATCCATATGCATATGTTTAATTGAGTAATCACATGAGAAAGAAATATGAGAAATGAGAAAGAAACACTCTATGAATAGAGATAAAGAAAAGAGCAAATTCTCTTAGAGTAAAAAGAAAGAAAGAACTAGCACTAGAAGATAAAATGATTCTTAAGTGCTATAGAAAAGAAAAGAAACTAGGTTGTGCGATGGGGAACTCGTGAGTATAGAGTTACCCTCATGTAAACCGTTATGAAAGAAAACGGTCTCCGCCATGAGAGCGGAATGCATGTAAATCGCTATGAGAAGGAACGATCTCTGCCATGAGAGAGCGGAATGCATGCAATCCGTTATGAGAAAGACGGACCCCGCCATGAGAGAGCGGAATACATGTAAACCGCTATGAGGGAGAGAGAGCGGTTTCCGCCATGAGAAAGCGGAATGAGATTGAGAAAAAGAAAAGAATAGAAAGAAAAGAAAAGAAAAGAAAGAAAAATGAGAATTTGAATTAGAAATTTGATAAGAATACAAAGAGAATTGATGAGTAATGCACGGGGATGATAGCGTAAGAGCTGCTTTTACTTCTGGGCATCTTTGTGCTCACTCCGTTGTTTTCTTTGTTGTACAGGAAATAGGTGAGGACTTGGTCGGATGGACGTCGGCAAGCGGAGAGACTTGGCTACACTATCCCTTGTTTCGTTTTGTTTTGAAAGTCCTTGTACATATGATGTTTTGTTTTGTAAAGAATGTGATTATTAAGTAAAGAAAGTTTTTGGGCCCAACCTGTTTTTGATAAATATGCTATCTTTTTATTAATTGATATTATGAATTTGGTAGAAAGAAAGTAGTTGTTACAAAGATAATTGTAAAAGGACATCTTTTATTTACAAGGACTAAGAAAGGTAGTCTTTACAAGGAAAAATTGAGTTTGGAATTACTGATAATATGGTTAGAGATGTTCAGCATTCCAAGCTCGTGGTACAAATGAACTATTCAGCCTTTTGAGATGATAAGTCCCTGGTTTTATCAATTTGGCGATGCGGTATGGGCCCTCCCAGTTCGGTCCCAAAACTCCAGCACTTGGTTCTCTAGTACCGAGAAGGACTTCCTTTAAAATGAGGTCGCCGACTTGGAAATCTCTTCTTCTGACCTCAGAGTCGAAGAACCTTTTTGCGCGTTGCTGATAGGCTGCTATTCTTAGCTGAGCCTTGTTGCAACGTTTTTCAACTAGATCCAGACTTGCACACATAAGCGTCTTGTTGCCTGCCTCGTTGAACAAGTCCCTCTGAAGTGAATCGGTTCCTACCTCCACAGGGATCATTGCTTCACAGCCATATGCTAGTGAAAAAGGGGTTTCTGAAGTAGAGTTTCTTAGAGTTGTCCTGTATACCCATAGAACTTCAAGAAGGTCGTCGGCTCAATTTCCCTTGGCTGTACCAAGTTTGGCCTTCAGAGTGTGCTTTATGGTTTTGTTGACAGCTTTAACTTGACCATTTGCTTACGGTCTTGCAACTGAGGCAAATTTCTTATGGATACCCAACTCGTCGTAAAACTGCTTGAACTCCTTGTTATCGAACCGCTTCCCGTTATTAGAGATAAGGGTATGAGGAATCCCATAGCAACACACAATATTTTTGAAGATGAAGTCCTTAAGCTTTTTGGTGGTGATCGCGGCCAACGGCTCTACTTTGACCCACTTGGTGAAGTAGTATACCGCAACCACCGCATATATAACTCCCGCTTTACCAACTAGCATGGGTCCGATGAGATTGATTCTCCACATGGGGAATGGCTAGGGGTTGGACATGGTTACTAGTCGGTGGGAAGGAGCTCGTGGTATGTTTGCGAACCGCTAACACTTATCATACGTTTTAACAAAGTTGTAGGTGTATTCTTGAATCAGGGGCTAGTAATACCCTTAAAAAATAACCTTGTTGGTGAGGGATCATGCGGCCGTGTGCTTACCATAGATCCCTTCATATACTTCCTCATGATATAATCTGCTTCTTCATCAATTACACATCGGAGAAGAGGGGCGCTAAACCCTCACTTATACAGATGATCTCCTATGAGTGTGTAATGAGCAACTCTTGTTTGCAGGGTTCTTGCCTCGACCTTGTTGGGAAATATCCCATCTAGGAGATACTAAATGATGGAGGTCATCCAGGAGACAGATTCAGTTACATTCATGGCCTGCTCGGGCGAATTGACATTAAGGGGCCTCTATGAATCAAATAGGAATGCTCTCTAGTGCGTCCAAGTCTAGAGATGAAGCTATCTTTGCCAAGGCATCTGCGATAAATTGTTGTCCCTAGGAGTCTATGTGATCGTGAAATGCTTAAACGACTCGAGTGCGGCCATAGCTTTCTTCAAAAAGCCGATCATGTTTTCTTCCTTGGCTTGATATTCCCCCAAAATCTAGTTTACAACCAACATGGAGTCGTTGTGAATGCTGATTGCAGTTGACCCCATTTCTCTTGCCAACCGCAATCTAACGAGCAAAGCTTCATACTCGGCCTCATTATTGGTCACTTTGAATCCGAAACGGAGAATGCCATGAATGTGAGTCCCTTTGAAACTTAGGAGGAGAAGACCTGCTCCGACCCTTTTCCTGTTCGATGATCCATCGACGTGCAGGCTCCAGGTCGACAGGTTTTGAATAGTTTCCTGGGTGACTTCGCTGGCTTGTTGCTTGGATTCCTTTATCGAATGATATGAGAATTCTGAGATGAAATTGGCAACAACCTGACCTTTGATAGTTGCTTTCGGTCTGTATTGTAGATCGAAATGACTTAGTTCCATAGCCTACTTGAGCAATTTACCTAATGCCTCTGGTTTCTGGAGGACTTACTTGAGCGGGTAACTGGTCATTACATGGATTGTGTGGGCATGGAAGTAAGGTCACAACTTTCTGGAAGCGATCAGTAGGGCATAAGCCAACTGTGCTATTTTTGGCTACCGCATCTCGGTATCCAGCAGCCATTTGCTCGCGTAATAAACTGGCCATTGAATCTTGCTCTCTTCCCGAACTAAAGTTGCACTGATAGCGTACTATGAGATGGACAAATACAGGAGCAGAATTTCCTGCAGAAGAGGTTTGGACATAAGAGGTGGTTTTCCAAGGTGCTCTTTAATGCTCTAGAATGTCTGTTCGCACTCAGGAGTCCACTCGAACTTCTTATTGGCCCTAAGGATGTTGAAGAATGGTAAGCAGCGATCTATTGCCCTTGATATGAAGCGACTGAGTGTCGCTATTTGTCCATTGAGACTTTGAACCTGTTTTCGGTTGGTCAGGCTTTTCATGTCAAAGAGAGCTTGGATTTTCTTGAGGTTGATCTCTATTCCCCTCTGGTTAACCATGTACCCCAGAAATTTTCATGAGGATACTCCGAATGAGCATTTGAAAGGATTAAGCTTCATTCTATACTTCCGGAGGATGTCGAACATCTCAGCAAGATGCTATGTGATTTGAAGGACATGCGACTTGACTAGCATGTCATCAACATAGACTTCCATCGACTTCTCGATCTGCTCAAAAAATATTCGGTTAACTAGCCGTTGGTAAGGCACTCCAGCGTTTTTCAAGCCAAAAGGCTTAACTCTATAACAATACAACCCCCGATCTATAATAAAAGAGGTATGCTCTTCGTCCACCATATACATCAGAATTTGATTGTATCCTAACTATACGTCCATAAAACTTAGCAGCTCGTGCCCGGAGGTGGCATCAACGAGCGAGTCGATCCTAGGTAAGGGAAAGCTATCTTTTAGGCAGGCTTTGTTGAGGTCGGTGAAGTCAACATAGGTCCGCCATTTGCCATTGGGATTCTTTACTAGAACCGGATTGGTAACCCAGCTCGAGTAGAGCGCTTCTCGGATAGACCCATTCTGAAGGAGATTATCTACCTCGATTTTCAAGGCAGCATATCGCTTTGGATCCATCGCTCTTCTTTTCTAACGGACCGACCTGGCTTCATTATCGATGTTTAAGGCATGGCAAATGATGTCCAAGTTGATCCCAACCATATCAGCATGCGTCCACGAACACATCAATATTTTCTTTGAGGAAGTTGGTCAGGTAATTAGTAAGTTGGGGGTTGAGATTGCTTCCAATCCTCAACACTCAGCTCGGCTCGTTCTGGTCGACTAACACTTCCGATATATCCTCAACTGGTCCACTGGAAGGGCATTCCTGAATATGAGGGTCCATATTATCCTCAACTGGGCTAGGCTATGGTTCAATTAAACTGATCGCCATTGCCTGTTTGGGAATGCTATGGGGGATATCTTTCCCTTTGCACGCCATCTGCACTACCCTTACATAGCAGTCGCGAGATGTGTGCTGAGATCTGCTTACTTCCCCTATCCCTGTCAGGGTGGGGAACTTTATCTTGAGATAGATCAAGTGACTGCCTTGAAGCTCCTTAGTAGAGGTCACCTTAGGATGTCATTGAAAGTAGAGGGGCAGTCCACTACCAAGAATTCAGTGACCCTGGTCACCTCGTTAGAGTCACCCAGCGTGATTGGAAGCCGAGATCGTTCCCTTGGGGATAAGATGATCCCTTGTAAAACCATATAGGGCGATAGAGGCGGGCTTTAGGTCGGCCTCATCCAATTTCATTCTTTCGAAGGCTCGCTGGAACAGGATGTTCATAGTGCTTTCATTATCCACCAATATTCTGTGGACGTTGCAACGCCTGATTTGGGGCGTGATGGATGAAAGCATTATCATGGAGATGATGCAATCAAACTGCGTCTTTTTTAGAGAAAGCAATTTCCTTTTCTCTGCGAACCTTTGTTGGTCGCTGCGTTGTGTTCATCACACAGATAGGGTCGTGATGGGCTGCGTGAGCATATCTTTCTTGAGCACCTCGCAAGTTTCCCCCAAGGTGTGATACCCTAAAGATTATTCCTCATGCTACAGATACCCTTGCGATCACGATGCTTCTTACCCGGTTCCTCTCAATTTTTCTCCCTTACGGAAGAAGAGTCATCAGCATACTCTTTGAAATACCCCTGCTTTTGATAAGATCTTAGATCGCCTGCTTGAAAGCTCGACACTCATTGGTGTAATGCCCATGGTCCCAATGATAACGATAATATTTTTTACTATTTCTAGCGAGGGGGATTTTTCATGGGCTCAGGTTCTCCGACCAGGCCGGCCTCTTCCAACTTGTCAAGAATGGCCGAGACAGATGCGTTCAAAGGGGTATATTGATTCTTATCGCAATTGCGATGAGGAACTGGAGCATAAGACTTCTTGGGCTCAAACCGCTGTTTCTTTCCTTTTCGCTAATCATTGTTAGCCCATCGACGATTAGCCCTCCTATTTTCCCCCCGACCTGGCGTACTACCCAAAAGACCAGGTCATGGTGGCTAAGCGCTGCCATGGAGTTCTCAATACGGAGGTATTTCTTCGTAAGGCTGTAGAAGCGGGTGAGAGAAACATCGTCCTCTGATTGCAGAACTACCGCTATGATGAGAGTCTGAACGGACTCTTCGAGAGTGTGAGCTACTTTATGGAGCTCTCTGTGGAATCTGTCGATGTAAGATTTGGAGGGATTCATCCCTCTCTTGCCTTATGTTGCTGAGGTAGTGTAATGCCCACATCGCGGTATGTAGCTTTACGTATTCTCTAATACCCTTAGTTGAATTTTGTTAATGGTATCTTGAACAAGTGTGAAGAAAATGCCTTAAAATTTCATTAGGGGTAAAATGGTCTTTTCACTCATAATTAGTTGAAAAAGTGGGGAGTGGAATGAAGATAGAATTTCATGGAGAAGTTAATAAAAATGAGGGCATTATTGTAATTGACTAAGGGACATAGATGGAATTTCATAGAAAGTGCAGGGGCAAATGTGATATTTTGAGTTCATTCTTAAAAACTCTATCATTCTCTACTCCCTCACACGCCACTTTCATCTCCAAATTCTCTCATTTTCTTCATCAAATTTCCAAGGCAATTTAGAGGATTTTTGGTTGGATTTTGGTAGATATTCAATCCTAAGCATCCAAAGGTAAGAGTTCTTGCAATATGATGTGAGATTAATTTTTAAAGTGTTGAATTCTTATAGTAATATACTTAGGGTTTAAGAAGAAGAGGAGATCTACCCAAAGAGAGAGTTTCTAGTGTGGAACTACCCAAGATTAAGGTAAGTAAATCCAACCCTAAGTTTGATTTCAGTAAGTTTGTAAAGATTTGTACATGTATGTATGTGCTTATGTTTTTGAGAAGTTTTGATGAGATTGATATTTGATGATAATTAAAATTCAGCCATGAGAATGTAGACTTTACCTATATGGTGATTGATGGAAGTTTGGTTGAATTTAGAAAGAGTTTGAGCAGACTTTATGGAGTGTAGTTTCCTGGCCAGGTTTAGTGTTGATTTAATGGAGTTTTGCTCCAAATATTGGTGGCTTGAAAAAGAAGTAGAAGTGTAGCCAAATAGAGTTTGAGTATGCATGCAATTTTTTTGATGAAAATCCTAGGAGAAAACATGTTACCATGGTTGCCCTGTCACAGTCATGACTTTCTAAGTGATTTTTGGGCATCTTACCAATTGAACTGTTGAGACCTAAACATAAAAGTAGTAGCCCTGTCTCTAAGCTTTAAAATGAGACCAAGATCGTAGCAATATAATGTGTATAACTCAAGATATGCCTTCTTGAATATGATCTGTGCAGAATGACTACCTTAAAATATTTTTTAGTCTAATAAGCTATGATTGATTTCAAGTATGGGAATGTTGTTGGTAGAAAATATTAGTTCTCTAATGATATTTTTATATGCCATAATGCATTCTCACATTTGTATTTAGAAAGAATAGCAAAAAATGAGCATAGTTCCATGCACATACACATGGATGAGAATAGTAAAGAATAAAGAAAAAGAAAGAAAAGAATTAATTGTAAAAAGATAAGAGAAGAGAAGGTTGTTGCAATGGGGAACCCATGAGTGATAGAAAAGAATAGTCCCACATACATGCTGCCTTCAGTGAGCGGCCTCAGAGTAAAAAAGAAGTAAGTGTACAGTTCGTTAGAAGTGTACCGATGAGGAGCAGATTGGGTTACAGTCTATCATGGGTTTCCAGTTGGGCCAGTTACGGTAAGATATCTTGGGGTTCCTCTGATCTCTACCCGGCTTCGACATTTTGATTGTAGGCCTTTATTAGAGCGAATTCTGTCTCAAATTAGGCTATGGACGTTGGCATCTTTGACCTATGCAGGCTGACTACAGTTGATCAAGTCAGTGCTTTTCTCCATACATGTATATTGGTCATCCATGTTTCTTTTACCGGCAGCTATAGTTAGACGGATTGAGAGTATTTTGGCATCGTTTCTTTGGAGGGGTACTTCTTTGTTCCCTTCTGGTACCAAGGTTGCATGGTCTTCTGTTTGCTATCCATTGAGAGATGGTGGGCTAGGGATTAAGAGGATCCAAGATTGGAATAGAGCGGCTATTCTTGAACATGTATGGAGACTACTTAATGATAGGTCTTTTGTATGGTCCTCTTGAGCCCGTTTGGTTCTCCTCCGTGGTCAGTCCTTTTGGCATATTCAAGTTACGTTTGGGGCTTCATGGGCTTAGAGGAAGATCTTACTTAAGTAGGGTTTGGTGCTGGGGTCTTATTGTGACTTGTATCAATGATGATAGGGACACCATGTTATGGCAAGATCACTGGCTGTCGTAGGGACCTTTGTGTGACTTGGCTCCCTTTTAGAACTTTGACTTCCACTGGTTTGCCATCGGGATGCTCGAGTTTCAGACATTATTCGAGATGGTTTATGGGATTTTCCTTTGGGCAATGTAGATCTTCAGCATATCTGGGACTTCATTACAGTGCAACCTTTAGCAAGTCTTCTGACCATCTTGTGTGGAAGGGCCACCCGTCTGGATGTTTCTCTATTGATTCAACCTGGAATGTGTTGCGAGACAAATGGGATGTGAACTCGATTCATCATCTCTTGTGGTTTCCAGGGCATATTCCATGCCACTCTTTCATTCTCTGGCTCGGTTCTCTTGGTCGACTTCACACCATGGATCGGCTCAGCTCTCATGGTGTCATTACGTCTTCCCTGTGTGTTTTGTGCAGTTTAGCTACAGAGACCCATGACCATTTGTTTTTCAGCTGTGACTTCTCAAGTTATGTTTGGCGGGAGGTCACTACTAGGATGCTCACTACATGGCCTACTCTCTTGGCTCCCTTTGCTCTAGTGGGCTAGCTTGCATCTTAGACGCGAGGGTGACTTCAGACACCTTCTTTCCTTCTTGGTCCTCTCAGCCACTGTTTATTTCCTATGGTTTGAATAGAATAATCGAGTGTTTTGTTTTGCACTGTGCTCTGCGAGATCATCTTAGCTATTTGTGATCTAGTCGAGCCAAGATTTTGGGTTTAGCACCTAAGTACGAGATCTCGACCCAGCTTCGTGTGATATGGAATCTTTCTGTTTAGCTTTGCAAGGAGACTGCGTACTCTTTTATGCCGGTTTCTGGCTTTGTGATTTATGGCATCTTCTTGTTTTGTTTTGTGGGGAGCCTGCGTGCTCTTTTCATGCCGTTTATGGCTTTGTGGGTTTTCCCATGTGTATTTTTTACTGAGAATTATCAATTATCCTCTTGGGGTATGCGCCTCGCTTTTGTACTTTTATAAAATACTTACCTTTTCCAAAAAAAAAAAATGAGAACTGTACCAATATAATTTATCTACATGCACGCCGCCTTTAGTGAACGGCCTCAGAATCAGAAAGAAGAGTTGTACAGTCTGATAGAAGTGCATGTAGATGAGGACTGTACGCACTCACATGGCCAGGGTTCCGAATCTATGCCTCAACCGAGTCTGATCGGCATAGAAGAAAGAAAAGAAAGAAAGAATAGAATATAGAAAGAAAGAACAGAATAGAATATAGAAAGAAAGAACATAATAGAATGGGAAGAAAGAAAGAATATAACACAGAAAGAAAGAACAAAACAGAAAGAAAGAAAGAATAGAACACAAAAAGAAAGAATAGAATAGAAAGAAATAAGAGAAACAGAAAAGAGAAAAGAAATTGCATTCTTTATGCATTTATGCACATGCATCATGGCATTCATATTATGCAGAATTAGTTTCTCCAATTGTGCTTACATGTTAGTAAGTGAGAAACAAGAAGAGAGAAAGAACATAAAAAGAATAAAGAAGGAACAGAAAAAGAATAAAGAAAGAACAGAGAGAAAGAATAGAAAAGAACAGAGAAGAAGAGAGAAGTGTGATGTAAGGAAATAATTTAGAATATGAGCAACGGAGATAGAAGGGTAGCATAGCGGGTTTACTAACTGAGCAATTATTGCTCGCCTCGTTGTTTTTAATGTTTTTGCAGGTAGTAGATGAGATGCAATCACTTGAAATGTCAAAATGCGGAAGGGTCGTGCAACACTGTTGAGCTTCTTGAGAAATTTATGTACACTATGTATAGTTTTGTATATATAAAGAAAAATTGGGCCCATTATTTTATGCTCATCGACATGTATATTTTCGTAATACATATATTTAGTGAGTTTTACTGTTTATTTTATGAGTATACTAGCTAGAGAGAGAGTCATTACAGGTAGCTCAAAGGCATTGAGAACTTCCTGTTCGCTTGGAAGTGTCTTAGGAATGTCAAGCTCATCTGATTCCACAAGCTGATCGATCCCGCTGGGAGCAACCTGAACCATCGCTTGGCATGAGATGTAAAAGTCATTGCCAAGCATCGACATTTTGCCAAGTTAAAAACTTGGTGAAGTTCCATCAGTCGTTGAATTAGTACTAATGATCCTACATATCAGAATTCCTATCGAATACACGTATATTAGGCCTTCTGAATCTAGATGGGAGAAGGGCTGCTAACACAGCCAGAGAAAAGGGAGACTCCTTTGTGACCTGCCCTTAATCATTTTGATGAGCCTTTAGCTGATCTAGAGCTCACTATAGCTCCTCAATCTGAGGCAATAGAGCCATCTAGGGATTGCTTTCCCCCATGCGGGTTCGACCCTCGTGATTGCGGTTGAGGAAAGTCTAAAGGTCAGATTCCTCCTTGCCTCGGCCGGCAGTTTTGGCCACTCTTGACACATGCTGGCTAGAGTTGTGCGATAGAGATAAATGGTCTGGGGAACCTTCCTGACCTCCACAGTGGTGCGAACTAACCCTCGGATGGTAGGAACTTCCCACGCGACAATGATCGGAGTCGTCATTTTGGCGATAGTGGGAATCTCCCCGCCTTGCACTTTTGTGGGAGTGTTCATGTTCGTGTGATGTGGCACGGGACAGCTTGGGCTGTGACATGTCATCGAGTCATTGCGCCACATGTTTTCTACCCTAGGGTGCGGTCGGTGTTCGTTGGTCCCTCGAAGCCTCTAAGCTCGTTGTTTGCCACCTGCTTTCCATTTCTTTGATGCGCTACGCGGCACTGGCTATCGCCCTTTTCCATGCTTTCATGTGACCTACAGGCGTTTTTGGCAGTGACACCGCTTTATTTGATTTAGGTGGTGCGACCCGATCCATACGGTCCAGCCTTTGGTTGACCATTTGGAAAGTATTGTTGAACCTAGGTAGCTCATGATGGCTGGATCAAGCCGTGAGCTCGAAGGGATATCCCCCACGAGATTTTGGGGGACTGGAGGCACTTCAGAGGAAGTGTCCTCTTGTACCTTGGGGATCTCTTCCTCACCATGATTGGCTTCGCTCAAGTTCGAATCGGCGAGCCATTTGCTGTTGTAGGATTAATTAGTCAGAGATTCTCCTGATGAAGGACGAATACTAAATCAGGCCCTCCTTCTAGCGCCAAACTATTGATACTGGATTTTGACACCAACTAAATGCACGTGGGAAATGCTGAGTTGACTCAGAAGACACACGTGGGAAACTTTTGATCAAGGATTTCCAAGGGATTTTTGAAGTGATTTGGGGTAGAAAAGCAACCTAAGGCTTCCTAAGGTAAGGATTTCTACTTAAGTTGTGTGATTTGGGAGTTTTAACCCATATTGAAGTTTGAGGGTTTTCATTCTAGAGGAAAAGTCAAGCTAAGCAAGTGAAAGGAAGTGCATTGGTGAAGTCTCTCCATAACAAGGTAAGTAAAACCCCAACCCAAGTTGAGACTTATGAAATTTCTTAATTAGGGTTTTGATAGACATGATGTATGTATGTGAAATACATGTGATATGCCATGTATGGAGGTATAAATAGAGATTTCTAAGCTTTGTGAATGTTTATACCTTGCAAATATGAGAAATGAGTTGTTGGGTTGGACATGTAGTTTGAGATGATATTGAAGGGGTGTTATGGATCCTTTCTTTTAGAAGTGTTTGTTTGACAGGTTTTATGGCTTTGTGAAGGGGTTTTTCCCCATTTTGGATGGTTAGAAAAAGTGTTAGAATCATTGCTATAATAGAGTTTTATAGTGCACATGAGTTGTTTGATGAAATGCCTAATAGAGGTTTGAGTGTGAGTAGTGAACCTTAATTCTTGCAATTTTGCATGTTGGCATCTCATAAGTGCATTGGTGAAGTTGAACCATCCATAGGCACTAGTTGTACATGGAAAAGTGACCTAAGAAAGTGTAAGAAAATTGTGTATGCAATTACTCTATGAGTAGAGAGCTTAGTGTGTACAACTACTCTAAGGGTAGAGAGCATTGAAAAAAAATGCTACAATAGAATGAATTAGAAGAGTAGTATAGTTGGGATGATGCTTTGTGATCATCACCCGACCGTTATGGGAATCGGATTGATGCTTTGTGATCATCATCCGAATAGCCCTTAGAGATGGGTCGATGCTTAGTGATCGTCACCCAATGAGTAATAGAAATGGGTAGATGCTTTGTGACCACTATTCGACTAATTATTAGATAAGTGGGTTGATGCTTTGTGATCATCATCCAACGGCTAGTAGAAGTGGGTTGATGCTTTGTGACCATCACCCGATAGTGACTAGAGATGGGTAAATTCTTGGTGATCGTTACCCAAAATTCATGAGGAACGGGTAGGGCTAGGTGATCTCCACCCGATAGTTAGGAGAAACCGAGTTGGTGCTTTGTGATCCTCACTTGGTAGTCACTAAGAACGGGTTGGTACTGTGTGAATTCCACCCGATAGCCATAGAGAGTGAGATGGTGCTGTGTGAACGCCATCCGGCCGTACCTCCGGTAAGATGAGGCCATGATGTTATTAGAAACAGAAATAGAGTGAGAAATATTATAAGGAAAGAATTGAGAGTTATTCATACGGGGACAGACAGATAGAGAGTTTTACTTACTGAGCATTATTTTGTGCTCACCCCGTTATTTTCCCTTGTGGATGCAGGTTCTAGGTGATGATGCGGTCGGAGGGGCGTCGGCAAGCGAAGAGGAATAGCTACACTGTTCCCCTGTTTTGTCTTTTAAAATGCATTTTTGTAAACAGTAATCTTTGTGTATAAAAGACATGTGAATTGAAATGAAAAGAAAACTTTGGGCCCAACTTTCTATTGTTATTATGCATGCATTATAATAGTTTTCAGTAGATGTTACAAGAAAGAAACTACAGTCATTGGAGATCTCAGGTACAACCTGCGTTAACCTCCTATGAACTTGATGGCTTCATCACAGATGTGCATATATGTCTTTCCATGTTTTTAACTGAACAAATTCAAGATTTTGAATGAATAATCAAGAAACCTAACCCTAAGTACTTTGATTGGAAAAAGACGGACAAATTCCTAGTTAGCTAGTTAAATTCTTCCATTTCTGAGTCTATGTTTAGACATGTTGCTAAGTGCAGTAGTGCGTATGAAATTTGGAATACATTAGAGTTGCAATTTCAGTCTTTCTTAAAGGCAAGAACACTTCATTTGACAAATCTATTGCAAAGCACTAAGAAGGAGTCTATGAGTGTTAATGAGTATATTTTGAAAATGAAAGAGTTAGGGGATGAACTAGTGGCCAGTGGAGTTCAAATTGGAGATGAGGAACTATTGTTATACATTCTGGATGGCTTAGGTCTAGAGTTTGATGCGATGGTAGCTAATTTGGTGGCTAACAGTAGTACTGCCACTCTCCAAGAAGCACAGATACTACTCCTAAACATGAGATGAGAATTGAGAAGCAAAATAGTGTACTGTCAAATTTTCATGGAATGTTGTCTACACTACTAGCTACAAAACAAGCTTCAAGTGATGCTGCAGGTGTGTCACAGTTCCAAATCCCTATTGTACCACAATTCCAAAATACCAGGTCTGGAGGAATTGTAGCTCAAAATCTTGGTTCTCCCTCTATTATTCAACCAACTACATGGCAGAACTCTAACCTTTCATCTATGTCTTCACAAGGGATGTTGAATTATCAACATCATGGAATTTATTCTCAACTGCCCCCTAATGTAGCCATGTATTCTACCACCTTTCCTCACACTGTTCCTACTCAGTATCCTACTCCTGGTACTGGTCAGTTTAACAACAATGGGATGAGAGGCAGAGGTCGAGGCAGAGGGTACTTTGAGGCCTCGTTTAATCTGTCAAGTATGTGGGAAGAATGGTCACTCAGCCTTACAATGTTAACACCGCTTTGACTATGAGTATCAAGGGTTTATGAACACAAATCATAGTAACTATAGTCCATCTTTAGCCCAAATAATTGCTCTCCCACCTCCAGTTAGTAATAATCAACCATATTCAGGAAGCTCACATGATCCTAATGCTCCAGCTCAAGCTCTCTTTGCAACAAATACTCTAACACCCAAACCTTCTTCAAATTCTTATGAAGGTTTTCATGATCTTTCTGCTGCTAGAATGTCTAGAAGTCCTCAACCAAGTTACAACACTCGACAATTTCAACCATATCCACCTCAAAATTACTCACTAGGCCACAATGCAAACATCTCCTCAAATAATACTTCTTTTACACCTGGGTTTCCTAATGTCACTGCTCCAGCTACTGCTATTCCACAAACACTCATAGATCAGTCTTGGTACATGGACTCTAGAGCCTTAAATCATATGAATTGCTGATGCAAATAACATGCTGATGAAGTCTAGCTACCAGGGAAGGATCCCAAGTACAAGTTGGTAATGGTCAGTCCATTCCCATTACCCATACAGGTACATTATTGTTACCCTCTACTGATTCTAATAGAATTTTGCAACTCATAACATCTTGTGTGTTCCAAGTATTGCTAAAAACCTACTGAGCATATCTCAAATCACTAAAGATAATCATGTGATAGTTGAGTTTCATGTTGATCATGGTTTGATAAAGAATAAACAAAACAAGGCTATTCTTCTTCAAGGGACAGTAAATGATGGCCTCTATCAAGTTACCAACCCACCTTGTTGCTTGCTCTTTCTCACTTGATTCTCAACTAAGGTCTGCACTCTGTGATTCTAGCTCTGTTTCAGCCTCCAATACCCATGCAGTTAGCTCATTCAAACCCAATAAAAGTATCCTTTGGGTACTATTTTGGATTCTGCTCCTGCCTGTAATTCAGCTAATAAGATCTTACTTAATGAGTCATCTAGTAGTGTTTTACTATGGCATGCTAGATTAGGTCATCCTAGTAGTAAGATTCTAAATAATGCACTTAGAAAGTTGAATGTAAGAAAATCAAGTACTGAAAATAAAGACTTCTTTTGTGAGGCATGTCAGTTTGGAAAACTACAATAGTGCACATTTCGTAATTCTGCTTCCAAGGCTAAGAAACCTTTAGAGATAGTTTACTCTGACTTGTGGGGTCCCCCTGTTCTGTCTACTGAAGGTTATAGATATTATGCTATACTTGTGGATGATTTTAGTAGATACACATGGATCTACCCACTAAAACTAAAGTCCGAAGTATTTAATGTGTTTACTCAGTTCTGTTGTTTTGTGGAGAAGCAATTAGATGCAAAACTGAAATGCTTACAAATAGATTGGGGAGGGGAATTTTGACCCTTTACTAGTTATTTGGAGAAACATGACATCCTGTTTAGGCACCCTTGTCCATATCTTCACCAGCAAAATGGTAGAGTAGAGCGCAAACATAGGACTATTACTGAGTTTGGGTTGTCCCTTCTAGCTCATGCAATTATGCCTTTGAAACTCTGGTGGTCAGCCTTTAGTACAGTAGTGTATCTACTCAACAGACTTCCCTCAATAGCTATTGACTTTGTATCCCCTATTAAAACCTTATTCCAACAAGTACCATATTATACTGATCTGAAAGTGTTTGGTTGCTGTTGTTATCCATTTCTTAGACCTTATCAAAGGCACAAACTATCTTTTCACACCGAAAAATGTGTGTTCTTGGGTTATAGTCTTGTTCCTAAAGGATATAGGTGCATGAACTCAAATGGCAGATGTTATGTGGTTAAACAAGTTCGTTTTAATTAGACTGATTTTCCATTCAAGTCTGGCTTTCAACCTGATCTGTCTTCTCTTGTTTCACCTGAGTTTTGTGAAGTTACCAAGTCTTGGATCTTGCCATCACCTTCATCATCATCCAAACCTTCAAATTTGGCTTCTAAACCTGCTACTTCTACAGCCATTAGTCAAGAGAGTGCTTCTGAAGAATCCATTTAGAATTGTAGAATGTTTTCACCACAAGCTGATACCTCTAATACTACTTTGGGCAGTCCTAGTTTTCCCTTATCCTCTCCTGCAAATATGTCTGTAGTGTCCACTTCAACACAAACCAATCCTCGAATTCAGCTTGAGGCTATTCTTCCCATCCTAGCTAATAGCAAAAATGCAAATGTTCATCCAATGGTTACTCGATCCAAGGGTTGTGTTTCAACTAATATACCTCAGGCTCTTCTATCTACACATACAATACTACTTGAACCATCCTCAGTTATTGAAGCTTTACAAACTCCAGAATGGAAAACAGACATGGAGGCTGAATATCAAGCTTTTGTTAGTGAATGACCCAGTTATGCAGCGGAAAACAAAAACATAAACTACGTGGATCGTTCCTTAGAACCAAGATCCAGGTACAAAAATCACAGTTTATACACTATATTTATTAAATCTACAGAAAAATCTTTTCAAGGTTTAAGGAATCATACGCACATTTGGAGGAATCCTCCAACTTTGTCTCTAAATGTATTTGCTATCGACCCAAGTTTAGGATCGAACCGATGTAGTCCACACGAAGACAATCGCAATGAACTAAAGAGGGATTTGCTAGGTCCTCTTTAACCTTAAGAGCAAAGAAAAATAACGAGTATTTGATTTTTCAATCAAAACTAAAAGTGGCATGCGAGAGTCTTTGGGGCTGTGTGTTTTCTCCTTTTAATGAAAAATCAAATGAATGAATCTGTCATGTTTTACAACTAAAACTTTTCTTTTATAGTAATATTTTAATTGCCTTATTCCCATATGGAATAGGCTGGGGCTCCAACCCAAACACCCCATGTTTCCAAACACTCCCAATTGGATATTTATTTTAATTCATCATTATCTCAATTAAAATCAATTAATATATATTTAATATATATATTAATATTTAACAATAATAATTTTATTTAAATATATGCTAACACATATTTAAATGTAATTTCACTTATTTAATTTTTCTAACAAATTAAATAAAAGGCTACGACCTCAACAAATTTAATTGCACTGTGAAATTACCAAAATATCCTTTCACCTAAAGAGACGAAAACACCATTCTTACTTCCTGAGTCTTAAATTATCTTTTATGTGTGTGACCCATAGGCTCCTCATCATACCGGTAGTGTATAGTATTGCGATTAACACCAATTAATCATCTCACTAATACACAGACCAAGATTGGCCCCTAGCAAGGCATCATGGCCACCCGATAGATTCGGATTCAGCAAAGTAGCTAACATCCGATATGGTTATTGTACAATTCGATCCTTTTATCATACATTATCTTGACGAGATGAAGGCATAGAAATAGTGTCAACCTTCGGTTACTCGATATTATGTATTTAGTTCTTGGGCCAATAACCTGTATTATAAACTAGATAGAGCAACAACTCAATCCTATTGTGGCCACAGTTTTAGTGTCATTGCCATATACTGAATTGCGCTGTGAGATAAATTCTCTCGTATCCAGGAGGGATGAATCCTGTGTCTATCCACCATGGTCTTGATACACTCCTTGATGCAGCCAATCACCACCGTATTGATAACTCTGAATAGAACTGCGTTAGGCTAGTGTCAAACTGCACCAATCGGTGCACAAGGCGCTTTGGTGATCTCAAGTCTAAGGATCACATGCACCACCATTCGTTAGAGGATTTGTTCTATATGTCAGAGTAGATGCCCTAGAGCCAATCAATTATTGTAGAATTGATTCTTTGTAATAATGTTCATTAATCAATAATAAAAGGCATTTTATTCTATATCGCGTAAATCATTATTATTGCAATATGTATTGATATATGTCCTTAGAATGGTAGAACCGTGACGAGGGTATCAAGTGTTTCAAATCTTGATAGTGAGAACCCTATGAGCACAAATGGTGGCCATTCTAGAAACGTCCGTAGCCCCGGTATTATTATGAAGTAAGGGAGGGCTGAGATAATCACAGGTAAGGCTATCATAGTGTTAGGCGCCTGTCAAAAGGCGGTGGCAGTCTCACTTGTCAAGGTTGTTTGGTGACAACCTGGTGCAACACATGGGTGCTTGTTGTGGCGGATATACCGCAGCAAGTTCACCAGTTGACCCACCGAGAGGATTCCATATGGATGGTAACCCCTAGTGTCTATGGAACAAATCCTCTAACGAATGGTGGTGCATGTGATCCTTAGACTTGAGATCACCGGAGTGCCTTATGCAGCGATTGGTAAAGTTTGACACTAGCCTAACGCAGTTCTATTCAGAGCTGTCAGTACGGTGGTGATTGGCTATATCAAGGAGTGTATCAAGATTATGGTGGATTGACGGAGGATTCATTACTCCCGGTGCGGGAGAAGTTATCTCACGCAATTCAGTAAATGGCAATGACACTTGTGGCCACAGGTGGGATTGTTGTTGCTCTATCCAGATTATAATATGGGTCATTGGTCCGAAGAATATATAATATCGAGAGTAACCGAAGGTTGACACTATTTCTATGCCTTCGTCTCGTCGAGATAACGTATGATGAAAGTATCGAATTGTATGGTAACCATATCGTTGATAGGTAGCTACTTTGCTGAATCCGAAACTATCGGGTGGCCATGATGCCTTACTAGGGGCCAATCTTGGTCTGTGTATTAGTAAGACAATTAATTGGTTTTAATCGCGATACTATACACTGCCGGTATGATGAGAAGCCTATGGGTCACACACAGAGAAGATAATTTAAGAGCCAAGAAGAAAGAATGGCGTTTTCGTCTTTTTAGGTGAAAGGGTATTTTGGTAATTTTATGCAATTAAATTTGTCGAGGATACAGCCTTTAATTTGTTAGAAAAATTAAATAAGAGTGGGTTGCGGATTAAATGTGTGTTCGCACGCATGACTTTAATTAAATCATCATTATTGTTAAATGTTAATTAAATATTAATTGATTTTTAATTGAGATAATGATGAATTAAATTAAAATATCTAATTGGGAGTGTTTAGCAACATGGGGTGTTTGGGTTGGAGCCCAATCCCATTCCATGTGGGAATATGGCAACTTAGTTTGCCTATAAAAGAAAATGTGTGTGTGAAATTAAACAAGGGATTTTTTATTAGTTCATTTTCAATTAAAACAAACACACACAGCAGCCTATACACATTCTCCCACGCCACTTTCACTATTTTGATTGAAAAATCAAATACTTCTTTTCTTCTTGATTTCTTAAGGCCAAGGAGGATCTAGCAAATCCCTCCTTGGTTCTTGGTGGTTGTCTTCGTGTGGACTTCTTGGTTCGATCCTTATACTTGGATCGGTAGCAAACATGTTCAGAGACAATATTGGTGGAGACTCCAACGTGGGTATGAATCTAAACTTTAGATTTATTTTATTTTATGCAGATTCTTGATATTATACATAAATTGTAAAATTTGTGCCTTGATTTTGGGCTTTAAGGAATGATCTACAATTGTATAAAATTTTTGTTTTCCGCTGAGTAACCAGGTCGTTTCCTAACACCATAGACACCGGTGTTACCATCCATATAGAATCCTTAGGTGGGTCAGTCCAGTGAACTTGCTGCGGTGTATTGGCCTACATCAAGCACCCATGTGTTGCACCAGGCTGTCACCAAACAACCTTGACAAGTGAGATCAGTCACTGCCTTTTGACAGGGTCGTTTAACACTATGATAGCCTTATCGTATTATTTGTGCCCTTACTTCAGAATAATACTGGGGCTACAGCCGTTTCTAGAATGGCCACCATATGTGCTCATAGGGTTCTCACTATCAAGATTTGAAACACTTGATACCCTTGTCACGGTTCTACCATTCTAAGGACATATATCAATACATATTACAATAATAATGATTTACGCGATATAGAATAAAATGCCTTTTATTGATTAATGAACATTATTACAAAGAGTCAATTCTACAATAATTGATTAGCTCTAGGGCGTCTACTCTAACAGCTTTGTTGAACAATTAGACCTAGAAATTAGTTCCCTATGTAGATGGCATTAATATAGTGGGCTGCAAGTGGGTGTTTAAAACCAAGTTAAATTCAGATGGCTTTCTTTTGAAGTATAAAGCTAGATTAGTAGCCAAGGGGTTTCAATAAACCCCTGGACTTGACTACTTTGAGACCTTTTCTCTAGTAGTTAAGGCAGCAACTATCAGAATTATTTTGTCCTTAGCATTGTATAATCAGTGGGAAGTGTAGCAACTAGATGTGAATAATGCATTTCTCAATAGAGAATTGACTGAATAGGTCTTTATGATGCAGCCAGAAAGCTTCTCTGATTTTTCTCAAACAAGGCATGTCTGTCAATTCTTGTGTGTTCCAAGTATTGCTAAGAACCTACTGAGCATATCTCAAATCACTAAAGATAATCATGTGATAGTTGAGTTTCATGCTGATCACTGTTTGAAAAAGGATAAACAAAACAAGGTTATTCTTCTTCAAGGGACAGTAAAGGATGGCCACTATCAACTTACCTTGCCCACCATTGCTGCTCTTTCTGCTGATTCTCAACTAAGGTCTGAACTGTGTGATTCTAGCCCTGTTTTAGCCTCTAATACCCATGCAGTTAGCTCATTCAAACCCTCAATAAAGAGTATCCTTTGGGTACTATTTTGGATTCAGCTCACTGCTGTAATTCAGCTAATAAGATCTTACTTAATGAGCCAACTAGTAGTGTTTTACTATGACATGCTAAATTAGATCATCCTAGTAAGATTCTAAATAATGTACTTAGAAAGTTGAATGTAAGAAAATCAAGTACTTAAAATAAAGACTTCTTTTGCGAGGCATGTAAGTTTGGAAAATTACAACAGTGCGCATTTCCGTTAAGTGCAAGGCAAGTAAGAAACCTTTAGAGATAGTTTACTCTGACTTGTAGGGTCCTGCCCCTGTTCTGTCTATTGAAGGGTATAGATATTATGCTATATTGGTGGATGATTTCAGTAGATACACATGGATCTACCCACTAAAACTAAAGTCTAAAGTATTTAATGTGTTTACTCAGTTCCATTGTTTTGTGGAGAAGCAATTAGATGCAAAACTGAAATGCTTACAAACAGATTGGGGAGGGGAATTTTGACCTTTTACTAGTTATTTGGAGAAACATGACATTCTATTTAGGCACCCTTGTCCATATCTTCACCAGCAAAATGGTAGAGTAGAGCGTAAACATAGGACTATTACTGAGTTTGGGCTGTCCCTTCTAGCTTATGCAATTATGCCTCTGAAACTCTGGTGGTCAGCCTTGAGTACAACAGTGTATCTACTCAACAGATTTCCCTTAACAGCTATTGACTTTGTTTCCCCTGTTGAAACCTTATTCCAACAAGTACCAGATTATACTGATCTGAAAGTGTTTGGTTGCTACTGTTATCCATTTCTTAGACCTTATCAAAGGCACAAACTATCTTTTCACATCAAAAAATGTGTGTTCTTGGGTTATAGTCTTGTTCATAAAGGATATAGGTGCATGAACTCAAATGGCAGATGTTATGTGGTTAAACAAGTTCGTTTTAATTAGATTGATTTTCCGTTCAAGTCAGGCTTTCAACCTGATCTGTCTTCTCTTGTTTCACCTGAGTTTTGTGAAGTTACCAAGTCTTGGATCTTGTCATCACCTTCATCATCATCCAAACCTTCAAATTTGGACCACAAACCTGCTACTTCTCGAACCATTAGTCAAGAGAGTGCTTCTAAAGAATCCATTCAGAACTGCAGAATGTTTTCACCACTAGCTGATACCTGTAATACTACTTTGGGTAGTTCTAGTTTTCCCTTATCCTCTTATAAAAATATGCCTGCAGTGTCCACTTTAACACAAACCAATCTTGGAATTAAGCTTGAGGCTATTCTTCCCATCCTAGCTAATAGCAAAAATGCAAATGTTCATCCAATGGTTACTCGATCCAAGGGTTGTGTTTCAACTAATATACCTCAGGCTCTTCTATCTACACATACAATACTACCTGAACCATCCTCAGTTACTGAAGCTTTACAAACTCCAGAATGGAAAACAACCATGGAGGCTGAATATCAAGCTTTGTTGAAAAATCAGACTTGGAAATTAGTTCCCTATGTAGATTGCATGAATATAGTAGGCTGCAAGTGGGTGTTTAAAACCAAGTTAAATTCAGATGGCTCTCTTTTGAAGTATAAAGCTAGATTAGTAGCCAAGGGGTTTCAACAAACCCCCTAACTTGACTACTTTGAGACATTTTCTCTAGTATTTAAGGTAGCCATTATCAGAATTATTTTGTCCTTAGCAGTGTATAATCAGTGGGAAGTGTAGCAACTAGATGTGAATAATGCATTTCTCAATAGAGAATTGACAGAACAAGATTTTATGATGCAACCAGAAAGGTTCTCTGATTTTTCTCAAACAAGGTAGGTCTGTCAGTTGCACAAAGCCCTATATGGGCTCAAACAAGCTCCAATAGCTTGGTTTGAAAAGCTGAAATAGGCTCTATTAAGTTGGGGATTCCAGAATTCAATATCTGATGTTTGTCTGTTTTTCTATAAAAAGGAATCTGTTGTAGCCTATCTACTAGTGTATGTAGATGACATTTTAGTTACAGGAAACAACTCTCAATTGGTTGATCAGATAGTGGCAGATTTGAATACCAAGTTTGCTTTAAAAATCCTAGGTCCTGTAAGTTACTTTCTTGGATTTGAAGTTAAGAGAAATGTCAAAGAGTTATTACTCACACAAAGTAAGCATGCTTAAGATTTGCTGTTAGGGGCTGGTATGAATGAATCTAAACCTTGTATTACCCTTATGGCTATTGGCACTAGGCTGAGGAAAAAAGACAATGATCAGTTTGATCAACCTTCATTGTATAGAAGCATTGTTGGAGGGCTGCAGTACCTGACATTGTCCAAACCTAATCTTGCGTTTGTTGTGAACAAGTTAAGTCAATTTCTGCGCAGCCCATTGTCAATAATTGGACAGCATGTAAAAGGGTTCTTAGATATGTGAAGGGAACACTGAATCATGGGCTATTATTTACTAAAAATGAGCATTTTCTGCTAGAAGCTGATGCAGATGTAGATTGGGCTACTGATGTTAATGATAGGAGATCTACAAGTGGGTATGCAGTGTTTATTGGAGGAAATTTAGTTCAATGGAGTTGAAGAAACAAAAGGTAGTTTCTCTGTCATCTATAAGGCATAATGCAGATCTTTAAGCCAAGCTTCTATAGAACTTGTATGGATCAGAACTTATTTGAAGAAATTGGTCTTAGTTTGAACAGCTGCCCTATGCTATGGTATGACAACATGAGTGCTGGAGCACTATCTTCAAACCCTATGTTTCTTGCTCGAACAAAGCACATCGAAATTGATGTGCATTATGTGAGAGACTTAGTTGCAAATAAGAGCTCAAGTGTGCAATATGTAGCTTCTGAGTACCAAGTGGCAAATATTTTAACCAAAGCCTTACCTCGAAATTAGTTTAATTACTTAAAGGAGAAACTCACTGTTACAGATTCTTTATCTGATTAGACTATTGTTCTGTTTGTTCTCTTGAAACAGTTAATTGAGAATGCAGGTGTTGTGTTAATGCTTGAAGTCATGAGGATGAGTTGATGGATTATTTGTTACTGATGTTTGTAAAATGAAGCTGCTAGGGAATGTTATGATATGTTTCTTGGGAATTGTTTAATTGAGAATACAGGTGCTATGTTAATGCTTGAAGTCATGAGGCTTATGTTTCTCTAAAATTGTGTAAGTTTGAGCTGTTGAAAATATGTGTACTAATGTCTGCAGTTGTGTGAGTTTGAACTACTGAAAGTATATGTGTTACTAATGCCTAAAGTTACGTGAGCTTGAACTATGTGTTGATTTCTCTGCTCTTGTGAGAGTGTGATCTGTTGAAGCTGTTATGGAATGGTATATCTGCTATTGAAAGTAGGTGTTACTGATGCTTGAAGTTGTGTGAGTTTGAACTGCTGAAAAGTATGGTTGATTTCTCTGCTACTGTGAAAGTGTGATTTGTTGAAGCTGTTATGGAATGGTATGTCTATTGTTGAAAGTAGGTGTTGCTGATTCCTGAAGTTGTGTGAGCTTGAACTGCTAAAAGTATGCGTTGATTGATACCTGTAAGAATGAAGATGTGTAAGCTTGAACTACTGAAAGTATGTGTTGATTGATACATGTAAGATTGAAGTTGCTGTGAAGATGGTATGGTTTGTTTCTCTATGGCTGAGTATGATCTATTGAGAATGCTATAGGATGTTATGTCTCTAGCAAAATGCAGGACTGTGTGTTACTATGGAAAGGATTACAATGGTGCTTACTTTTTTTTTCTAGTGAAAGCCTACAAGAATGACATTACTATGTGTTAATTAGTGTATGTGATGAGAATGCAAAATGTCATATTTACTCCCCTTAATGTCTAGTCTTTTATACTTATTTTTTGCCTAAATTTACTCATTATTATTCTATTTTGATTTAGGAGGCAAATGGAGGCGTTAAATGCAAAACGGAACTAATTAGGTGAATTCGGTAGTTTCGACATTGCTTCGTAATCTGGACATAAGTCTCTCATCCAAGCTCCGATTGAGATGATTCAAAATTCCATGGAACCCTAAGAAAGAGATCTAAAACTTTCATGTTTTGATTTTGGAGAGATATTAGCTTCATCAAGGTTTTAATAAGGCTTGAAGTTGACACACTTGCACTACTGACATTCTAGAACATTCCGCCTTGTCATGCAATTCAAATAGGCAGTTTATTATTGGAAGATTTGAAGACCTGTTGCACGCAAGTTACAGCTGGACACACCACTTTCATATTTTATTTTAGGACTTTATTTTATTTTCAATTAATCAGAATCAGATTAGGATAAATGTTATTTTAGGATATTAGAATACTTTTAGGAGATTGAGTAGAATTCAAATAATTGAATTGGATATTCTTAAAAAGAGGAGAGAGATCAAATTAGAGAGAACACACGTGCCTCTTCTTCTTTTCTTTTGCAATTTCTCTTTTGAGTTTTGATGATGGCCATGAGCGGCTAAAACTTTCATAACTTGGTCGAAGGAAACGGAGACCTCGGAATCAATAAAACTGTGAGATCTATCTGTTTTAGTGTTGAATTTATGCTTTGAGTATTGGATGTTCTTCTATGCTTATTTTCATGATTGTTTCATTTAATTACTAGGACGCCTACTAGTTTATTATTTGTTGCAATCTACTGCTAAGTTAGATATCAAATCCGTAATTGTTTGATCCCTTTAACCTGTGAAGTAATTAAGGTTTAAGAGTTTGCTGCGTCAGGAATTATTAAATCTTAAAAAGGACATTCAACTAAATTAAATACAACCGCTTGTGTTTGTGTTGTTAAGCTTCACCGATCTCTCTAGTTCTTAAGGTTGCCACTAGATTAAACCTTTAGCGCTTGTCTAGGGTTGTTCAGTAGTAAGATTAATTGGATTGCTTGTTTCCTAATTAACTACAACTAAGGAGAGATAGGAAAATAATTCCAACGGTGAATACTCAAAATATGAATTGATATATACTTGCATCGATGATCAGTTGTAAAATTCCGATGGTGGGTGTTGACTTAGACCAAGGTTTGTTTTGATTGATAATTAACTTGGAATTGTCTCTTAGTTGTTTTTCCTGAAATTGTTTATGTTTTACTCAAATCCTCCCAATCCCTCACCCCCCCCCCGGCCCCGCGCCTTGTTCACGTAACATTAAACTTGGTTAGACACTCTCAGTGGGAACGATCCTTACTCACACTACTACATGTGTTTTTAGGTTTTAATCTTGGTTGCTACGACAGCACACCAATATGTAAAGAAATTGTAGAGATGTTTTGTTTAAGGGGAAATATTAGGCAAACGAAATGTTAGGAAAAGCTAAGTATAGTAGTTTGGGTTAAAGTGTAAAGAATGAAAGTAGGTTGGGGTTTATGTAAGAACATCAATACGGTGTGTTTTTGTATTAGCTCAATACGGTTGCATTTTTATATCATCTTCCTGATATAAAAATGCAACCTTTTTTTGTTTTGCAGTAAGTAAAAACTTAAGTATATTCATTTTAGTTTGTCTCAACTGTGTTTCACAAATTCTTTAATTTTTGTTAATTTTCTTTTTTGAATTCGGTCAAGAATCTTCAACTAACTTTTTCCCTCTTTTGCATGTATCATTTTTCTTCTTGATTCTAGTAGAATCTCTTCATGGTGTCAGAGCCCTAGACCAGCGTTGAGGGCAAATCTTGAAATCAATTTCTCTTTTTCGAACAAAACTCTACAATGGATGTTGAACAATCAATTAGTGCAAATGCTCAAATTTCTACAACTCACTCGAATCTTCCGAATTTGACAGTGGAATTGGTTGAAAGAAATGCATTGGTCTCTCACGAATTGGATGGATATATCACAAGTACGAACTCTTGTCCTCCTATGTTTGTAATGGAGAAAGTAGATGAGAGTGAAAAGTTGATAAAATGTCCAAACCCTAAGTATCTAATCTGGAAGAAGACAAACCAATTTCTGGTCAGTTGGTTGTTTTCGTCAATCTTAGAGTCGATGTTCCGGCATGTGTCTAAATGTAGTAGTGCCTATGAGATATGGAGCACATTGGAAGTACATTTTCAGTTTTTTTCTAAACCAAGAACTTTGTACCTATGAAATATGTTGAATACAACTAAAAAGGAGTCTCAAAGTATGAATGGTTATATGTTACGTATGAAAGAATTTGCAGATGAACTTAATCCTAGTGGTGTACACATAGAAGATGAAGAATTGTTAATGTACATTCTGGATGGATTGGGATCTGAATACGATGTTGTAATAGATAACCTTACTTCAACTATGAGTCAAATTACCTTTCAGGAAACTCCATTCCTGTTACATAAACATGAATTGAAGGTTAGAAAGACAAAACAGTTCATTATTGACTTTTCATGAGCAAATGTCGTGTGCATTAATGGCAGCTAAGACTAACACTTCTGAAGGAACTGCATCTTTGTCACGTGTGTCATCTGGAATACCGTCACAGCAAGGTCCACCACTAGCGCATTTTTAAGGATCTGGTAGTATGTTTTAGCCAGCAACCTCAACAAACTCAGAACATGACTTTGGGAAACTCAGGCAGTTCTCATTATGGGGAAACACCTATGTTTATAAGGACAATCTGGAAACATGCAAAATAACTCATATCCTGTGCAGTCACAAATATTTACTGGTGGTTTTTCTCATTTTTAACAAAGGAAGAGGCTACTCTAAGCCACAATTGATGTGCCAAGTTTGTGGAAAACCAGATCATTCAGCTCTTCATTGTCATCACAGATTCGATCAAGACTATCAAGGTTTTGCAATTGCAAGTTATGGAAATCCAGGGCACCAATCCTATGTCAATTATACTGGAGCAAATCAACAAGTTTTGCCTATTGTTCAACATACTTATTCAACCTCTCCAAATGAAACTCCTCAAGCCATGTATGTTGGAACTATTATACCAATTCAGTACTACAATAATCATGTTTGGACAATTTCATGATTACTCAGCTACTGGAGCTCCAGCAATGCATCAACTTATCCTAGTCCAGCCTTTACCATGCAAGCTTCCCATCAATTTTCACAAAGCCCTTTTGGTTCTTCCACCAAACCAGATACTATCTTGCCCACAGGACATGCTGGTCACACACTTGCTACACCACAAATAGTGAAGGATCATTCTTGGTACATGGACTCATGAGCTTCTAACCATATGACTGCAGACACAAATACAATGCTGATGACATTAGGATACTCAAGGGGTTCTAAGGTGCAAGTTTGGGAATGGTGAATCCTTGCCAATAACTCACACAAGTATGGTAATGCTACCTTCCTCTGATTGTCATAAGATTTTACATCTCAGGAATATTCTTTGTGTGCCTGAGATTGCAAAAAACTTGTTAAGCATTTCTCAAATCACAAAAGATAATAATGTGAGTGTTGAATTCTATTATGACCATTGTTTGGTAAAGGATAGAGGCAGCAAAGCTATACTACTGCAAGGGACTGTCAAGGATGGTCTTTATCAGCTGGATATTCCATTCACTGCTGCTTCTTATGTAGTTGCTTCTGTTAATTCTACTACTGCTTT
Source organism: Pistacia atlantica (assembly GCA_026229545.1). Taxonomy (NCBI): domain Eukaryota; kingdom Viridiplantae; phylum Streptophyta; class Magnoliopsida; order Sapindales; family Anacardiaceae; genus Pistacia; species Pistacia atlantica. The sequence goes on along the minus strand of CM047898.1, from coordinate 24,265,603 downwards.
AAATAAGTCTGCATCACTTCATTCACCACCAGCGATCTCTTCAAGTTCATATAGAATGTCTAATAAGTTGTTAGCTGATTCACAATGCTTCAATAGTACTGTTGACAATAGTCTTTTTGTTTGTAAAACAACATCTGCACTATCAAGTACATTATCTCTTTGGCATGCTAGATTAGGATACCTTAGTACCAAGGCACTTCATTATGTACTAAATAAGCCGAATGTGAAATTTGTTGCTGATGTTAATAAAAATATTATATGTGAAGCTTGTGCCTATGGAAAATTGTCGCAATGTAGTTTTCCCTTTTCTAATTCAAGAGCACATGCCCTTTTAGACTTGGTGTACTCTGATTTGTAGGGTCCTGCCCCTGTATTGTCCATTGAAGGGTTCAGATACTACATTGTTTTTGTTGATGATTATAGCCAATACACATGGATATACCCTCTGAAATTGAAATCTAAAGCATATGGAGTGTTTGTCCAATTTCATAAGTTTGTAGAAAATAAATTGAGTACTTATCTTAAGTGTTTGCAAATTGATTGGGGAGGAGAGTTTATAGTTTTCTCCAAGTACCTACAAGAGCATGGAATCATGTTTAGGCATCCTTGCCCTTACCTACATCAACAAAATGGTAGAGTGGAGAGGAGGCATAGGTCCATTACTGAATTTGGTCTCTCTCTATTGGCTCATGCTTCTATGCCTTTGAAGTTTTGGTGGTCAGCCTTCATGACAGGAACCTATTTATTAAAAACAAAGCTTCTTCTGTCTTAGAAAATTCCTCTATTTTCAGTTGCTTTTTGATCAATGAGTTAAGGGTATTTTGGGTGTAATTGTTTTCCCTATCTCGGACCCTATCACAAGCACAAGCTCTCTTTCCAAACTGAAAAATGTGTTTTCCTTGGCTATAGCTGAACTCACAAAGGGTATAAGTGCATGTATTCGACAGAATTTATATAGTCAAACAAGTTAGATTTTGTGAAGATGAGTTCCCTTTCAAACATGGTTTTCAATAGTAGCCTAACTGCTCTATGTCAGAAGTTTATCCATCACAGACTCAAGAAACTTGTTCCTGGTTTCTGCCTTCTTCATTTGTATCTCCTGTTCTCACTTCCTAAAGTGGCAACTCTAATTTACAAAGCACTATTTTCTCACAGTCTCACTCTGTCCCAGATATGGTTCAGCCTAAGGATAACACTGAGTCTATAGAAACTCACTCTGACATTGCTGATACTTTAACTCAGCTTCACCAACACACTCAATCTGAAGTTAGCCTATCTTCTACAACACTTAATGTTGATTGTTTAACTCAGCCTAACCAGCATCCTCCACTCATGGTTGATCAATTGCCAATAGTACATCCTGAGTTGACTAAACTGAACACAGACTCTGAATCAGTCTCCACTTCACACCTGTCTTCTTCTCCTGGTATTCAACTAGAAGTGATCCTGCTATTAGCTCATAGTATTCCACCTGGTTATAGTTCCAACTCAACTCATAATGCTCACCCCATGCTTACACGATCAAAAACAGGTTGCTTTAAGGTCAATCATAGATTTTTTCCCCAACTCAAGCCTTACTCTCCACTCGTGTGATTCTTCAAAAGCCAAAATCTGTCAAGGAAGCTTTGACTACTCACAAATGGAAAAATGCTATGGAAGTAGAGTATCAAGCTTTGCTAAATAATAAAACTTGGGAGATGGTACCTTATGAACATGGTATGCATGTGGTTGGTTGTAAATGGGTATTCAAAACCAAGCTCAATTCTGATGGAAACTCTTTAAAAATACAAAGATAGGTTAGTTGCCAAGGGATTTCAACAAACCTCTGGCTTGGATTATTTTGATACCTTCTCTCCGGTTGTTAAAGTAGCTACAATACACATAATTTTATCGTTGGCTGTTCATAGAAATTGGCAAGTTCAACAACTTGATGTTAACAACGTTTTCTTAAATGGAAAGCTTACAGAGAAGGTTTACATGATGCCACCTAATGGTTTTTCAGATTATGCTGTTCCAAAATAGGTTTATAAGTTGAATAAGGCCCTGTATGGTCTTAAGTAGGCCTCGTGCGCCTAGTTTGACAAGCTTAAAGGGGCACTTTTGGCTTGGGGTTTCGTGAATTCCAATTCTGATATTAGTCTCTTTTACTATAAAAAAGGTGAGGATGTGATCTATCTCTCAGTCTATGTAGATGATATTTTGGTGACCGGTAATAATTCTTAACTTATTACTCAAGTGGTTAGAGATCTCAATGATCAATTTACTCTCAAAATTATGGGAGAAGTGAGCTATTTTTTTGAGTTTGAAGTTTGTAGGAATAATGTTGGTATGTTACTTACACAAACAAAGTATGCTCAAGAGCTTTTAGATAAATCTAATATGGGAGATTGTAAACTGTGTCTCACCCTTATGACCATTGGGACAAAATTGGTGAAAGAAGATGAAAATTTATTTGAACATCCAACGCTCTATCGTAGTATCATTGGCTGATTACAGTACCTTATATTGTCCAAGCCCGATATTGCATTTACAGTCAACAAACTCAACCAATTCCTTCAGAGTCCCTCGACTGTACATTAGATAGATTGTAAAAGAGTGTTACAATATATTAACGACACTCTTCAGTATGGCCTTCTGTTTAAGAAACATAATCACTTTAATCTTAAAGCCTATGCTGATGCTAATTGGGCTAGCGATGTTAATGATCGTCGATCAACTAGTGGTTATGTAGTATTCCTTGGAGACAACCTGGTTCAATTAAGCTCAAAGAAGCAAAAGGAGACTTCTCTATCATACGAAAGCTGAGTATAGAGCCTTGAGTCAGGCTGCAACAGAAGTGATTTGGGTATAACATCTCTTTAAAGAACTAGGGATTGAAGTTAAAAAGACTCTCATCATTTGGTGTGATAACATGAGTGCTAGAGCCTTATCCTGCAATCCTGTATTTCATGCTTAAACAAAGCATATAGAGATAGATGTACATTACGTTAGAGAGCTGGTTGCAGAGAAAAACTTGGTTGTTCAATATGTCTCCACTGAATTTTTGAAAGCTGATATCCTAACCAAAGCTTTGTTAGGTAGCATATTCAATACAGTGTGGGAGAAATTGAATGTGTTTTCTGTCTTACCTAGTTAAAATTGTTGTGTTGAATTATTGAAAAACAGTTTAGTAGAGTTGATAGCTCATGTTTTTTTATCAAATCAGGGAGTAAGAGAATAGAAATCAGCTTTGTTAAGTAATGAAAATACAAGTTCTAGATTTAAAGCTTGTCGTTATAGGAGAATGTTGTTGAGTAGACTTGTAGGTTACTATAGAACAGAGTTGAAGTTTCTTTATTACAGGAGGATTTTACTAAGCAGAGTTGAAGTTAGTTTATAGAAAGAGCATGTTACTGAGCAGAATTGAAGGTTACTATAGAATAGAATTGAAGTGTAGAATTGAAGTTTTGTCTTTATGGAAGAATGTTGCTGAGAAAACTTGAAGGTTACTGCAGAACAGAACTTTTACAGTAGAATGTTGTTGAGCAAAACTAAAGTTTGCACAATCACAGAGTTTATAGAAAGTGAGAGAGTCCAATTTAAGGGGTAATATTGAAGAAATGGATTGTAGAGTAGAATAAAAGCAACAACTACTTTCCTAGTCAAGAAAGTTTGGTTTAAGGGAGAATATTAAGATAAAGAGACAAAGAACATGGGGTCATTTTTGTAACAATTCAAATAACTAGGATTGTTTTAAAATTAGTAGATAACTAGCAGTCTTATACGCTGCGTTTTCAGTATTATATCAGCTGTATGAAACGTTGCATTTTGGGTATTGTAATATCAGTATAAAAGAGCTTATTCTTTGTGAGAGCTAAAGTAATGAAATCAGAAGCTACCCACTTAAAACTCTAGTTCGTGTAACTAACTTTTTCCCTCTTTTGCGTGTATCATTTTTCTTCTTCGATTCTAGTAGAATCTCTTCACTGACCAACTCAGCATATAGATGACCAAGAGCATACTAAAACACCTGCAAAATTTGTCAACGCCTGCACATATTTTGCATTTGTGAATGGAAATCTTTGTTGATCATTGTAATTGGGTTGTATACTTCCAGAACCTGTTGCTTTAAAAGAAGCTCCATTTTTAAAGACATCTCTGACTAAATAAATTTTCTATGAGCTTCCCAATTTCCATATTACCTATTTACATTAAACATCAATAGATATAACTATTATGTCAAAACCAAAATGTAACGTTCTAGTATTACTATCAAATTAGAGTCTTGAAACATAAACTGTAACTGAACATCTTGATAGTAACATATAGTTATACGAATTATATATTGAAGTTACCTCTTTCTTCCCTGATTTTTGTGGAGGAAGCATGAACCCTCAATTCATGCTTCCTCCAATAGCATAGCTTGTCCATTCTTCATACAAGTTATTTGCTACATGAGCAAATCCATAGCGAACTCTGCATTATTTTTCATGTCAAAGTTCTATCTCAAGCTAAAAATTAGAAAAAAAAAATCATATTCTAAATGTTGTAACCTGAGTCTAATTTTACCAATCCAAGAATCAATTCAACACAAAACAAGAATCAACAATCACACACAAGAGACAATCTTTTACCATGGTTCACCTATCCAATGTTGGATAGATTACATCACGTTGAGCTCCGAAATAAGGAGACTCACTGCACTAGGATTATTCAACAGTTTACACAAAGATTACAAGATTGATCTACTGAATCTGAAAAATACAACCACCCAGAATTAATCACTCTAATCCCGTACCTGTAGTTCACAAGATTTCAGAGCACTACTCTAGCCCTTGAAGGAAATGCAGTCTTCAATCTAATCCTGCCTAGAATTACAACGAAATCACTACAACAACTAAGCCCTAATCAGTTTCTCAATCACTCGAATGAACCCTAATAGAGAAGACTAACCCAATTGCAATTATCATTGTTTTGACCCTTTTTATATCGTTGACTGTCAACAAATGTGAGCCACACGATCTGTCTTGAATCAACGTCCAGGATTCACTTCTCCAACTAGACTAAAATGACACCGTAGGCTTCATAATACTTTCAGTCTCCACCTTGAAGCCAACATTCTGCCTTTCTCTCTCTTTTTTTTTTTTTTTTTTGAACCTCCTTTAGTGCGGTAAGTTTCTCACATATTTCTTCTTAGCTCCAGGAATTGACTAGCTACTGTGTAGTAAGTTCGAGCATTGCTTGAATTTCGTTGTTGTTACCACTTTGGTTCCCATGTCAGTTGGGTTTTCTTTAGTTGGTACCTTCAGGAGATTTAGTTTTCCTTTTGAGATCAGGTCTTTGACAAAATGATGTCTGACATCCACGTGTTTTGTTCTTTCATGATATACCAGGTTTTTGCTTAGGTGAATGGCACTTTGACTGTCTGAATAGACAGTTGCGGTGCCACTCAGGAAGTTTGCTTCTTTTAGGATCCCCTATAACCATGTTGCTTCCTTGAAAGCATCTGAGACTGCTACATACTCAGCTTCCGTGGTTGATAATGCAACCAGTGGCTGCAATTGTGATTTCCAGCTAACACAGTTGCCCCCCTAATGTGAAGTAGTATGTTGTAGTGGACTTTCAAGAATCTCGATCTGGCGTGCTGTCGTAGGCACCCAGAATTAAAACCTAAAAAATACACTTAATAGTGTAAGTCGAGTCGATCCCACGAAGAGTGTCTAGCTGAATTTCTTTGTTATGTGAACAAAGGTGAGGTTTTTTTGTAAAAAGCGAAAGCGTTTCCGAAAAGAAAAACAACTCAAATCGAAATCAATTAAAATGACGGAACTTGGTCTCCGTCAACATCCACCATCGGAATCTTACAAGTGATCATTGGCGAAGATAATCAATTCACACATTGAATATTCACCGTTGGAACTAATTTCCTATCTCTCCTTAATTGTAATTAATCGGGAAACAAGCGATCCTAATTAATCTTACCCCTAAACAACCCTAGACAAGCGCTCAAGATTTAATCTAGTGGCACCTTAAGAATTAGAGATCGATGAAGCTAAACAACACAAACACAAGCGGTTGTATTTAATTTAGTTGAATGTTCTTCGTAAGGTTATTAATTCTGACGCAGCAAATTACTAACCCTAATTGCTTTGCAAGTTGGAGGGATCAAACAATTACGGATTTGATATCTAACTTAGCGAGATTGCGACAATTAATAAACTAGTAGGCCTCCCCTAGTAATTAAACGAAACAATCATAAAATTAGGCATAGAAAAAACATCCAATACTCAAACACGAAAATTGAACACAAAGAAAAAATATATTAGATCTCACAGGTTTATCGATTCCGAGGCTTCCGTTTACTTCGACCAAGTTATCAAAATCAGCCTCTCATGGCCATCACCGAATTACAGAGGAAAAGTTCAGAAGAGACCAGAGAGAGGCATGTGTCCCCCCAAAAACTAATCTGATCTCCCTCATCAAAAATCTAATTCAAGTGTTTGAATCCAACTCCATCTCCTAAAATCAATTATCCTAATCTGATTCTAATTAATTGAAAATACAATAAAGTATTAAAAATAAAAAATAGGAAAGTGATGTGTCCAGCTGTAACTCGTGTGCCACATGTCTTCAAATCTTCCAATAATAAAGCGCCTCTTGGACTTGCATTACAAGGCGAATGTTCGAACATCGGCAGTGCAGATGCGTCAACTTCAAGCCCAATTAAAACCTTGATGCAGCAATTATCTCTCCAAACTCAAAACATAAAAGTTGTAGATATATTTCTTAGCGTTCTAAAGAATTTTGAATCATCTCAATCGGAGCTCAGATGAGAGAGTTATTCCCAAAATACGAAACAACGTCAAAACTGTCCGAATTCACTTAATTAGTTCCGTTTTGCAATTAACGCTCCCATTTGCTTCCTAAGTCAAAATAGAATAAAAATCAGTACATTTTAGGCAGAAAATAGGTATAAAAGACTAGGCATTAAGGGGGGTAAATATGACATTTTGCATTCTCATCACGATCACCTGCAAAATCAGCATCTACATACCCAACAAGATCAAGTGATGCATTCCTTTTACAAAAAACCCAAGCCAATCTGAACAGTACAGTTTATATATCTAAGCAACCACTTTAGGGCATTCCAATGTTCATATCTAGGATTTGACATAAATCTACTCAATAGTGATATTGCATAAGCCAAATCAAGTCTGGTGCTTATCATGGCATACATCACAGAACCTATGGCATTCGAATAAGGGATATTTTCCATTTTTAACATTTCAGATTCTATTTTAGGGCATTATGACTTACTAAGGTTGAAGTGGTTTGCAAAGGTCATTGTGACAACTTTGGAGTTAGCCATGCCAAACTTAGAGGCCAGTTTTTGTAGGTATGGAAATTAATGAAGTTTTAGGCTGTTTGAACTTCTATCTCTATCAATCATCATTCCTAGGATTTTCTTTGGTCTACCTAAGTCCTTCATGTCAAATTCAGCACTTAATTTGGCTTTTAATTCATTAATCTAAGACATGGACTTACTAATCAACAGCATGTTGTGTACATATAACAATAGGTATATTGGCATGTTATTGGTGCAAGCAAAATAGGAACAATTATCATACATACTTCTAGTGAATCCACTTCCTACTATGAATGCATCAAAGCTCTTATACCACTGCCTAGGGGACTGTTTTAGTCCATACAATGATTTGTTCAGTAAGCATACATACTTAGGCAACTTTTTATTCTCAAACCCTATGGGTTGGCTCATGAATATCCGTTCATCTAACTCACCATGCAAAAAAACAGTTTTAACATCCAATTATTCTATCTCTAAATCATATTGTGCAACAATTGATAACATGATTCTAATTGTTTTAAATTTAACTACCGGTGAGAAGATTTCAGTAAAATTAATACCTGTCCTCTGTGTGTAGCCCTTGGCCACTAACCTAGCTTTGAATCTTGGTGGATTAGATTGGTTTATCCCCTCTTTCAGTTTGTAGAGCCACTTGCATTCGACAACTTTTGATCTTTGTGCTTTGGAACAAGCGTCCAGGTGTTGTTCAAGTGTAGTGACTCCATTTCCTCATTCATTACAGCAACCCACTCTTTCTTGTCCTTTGATCCAAATGCCTCAGCATATGTATCAGGTTCAGTTCTGTGTATATTTGCACCAAGCAAACAGTTGTGTAGATCAAGTCAGCATAGCTGAACCTTGTGAGAGGTCTGATTTCCCTCCTGACTCTGTCTCTAGCTAATTGGTATTAGGCCAGGTCACCATGTTGGTCCCCTTTAGTGTATACTGTTGGATCTTCTTTATCCTCCTGATCTTGGTTTGGTTATAGTTGATCCTTTATTATATCAGCCTTATCAGTTTGGTTATATTGATCATAATGAGTTGTAGGCTCTACCTCAAATTGAGTTATCACAGTTTGGCCAGAATTTTCAGGATCTCCTTGTGAGCTACCTGCATTGTTAGTACTAGATTTACAAGGAAAAATAGTTTCATTGAAAATCACATCTCGACTGACGATTACTTTGACCCTGGGGCTGCCTTTTCCTAAAGCCTATAGCCTTTGGTTCCTTCTTGGTACCTTAGAAAAACACACTTAAGGGATTTAGGCTCTAGCTTCCCATCTCGGGTGTGTGCATAAGCAGCATACCCAAACACTCTCTGGTGATCAAGAGATGGTCTTCTCCCATATCACCTCTCTTTAGGGCACTTAAAGTCTATAGGGCTTGAGGGACTTCTTTTAATAAGGTAGGCTATAGTAACTAGTGCTTCCCCCAAAGAATTTTTTCGTAGACCAGCAGTGAAGAGGAGACATCTAACCTTTTCTAGTAGGGTTCTATTCATTCTCTCAGCAACCCTATTACTGAGGGGTTCCCCTAACAGTCCTATGTCTTAAAATGCCCTTACCTACATAATAAGAGTGAAATTCAAAGCTGTAGAATTCTAATCCGTTATCAATCCTAAGGGCTTTTACATTTCTGTTTACATGGTTTTCAACCAGGTTTTTCCAGCCTTTAAACTTGGTTAAGGCTTTATCCTTAGACTTGAGAAGGTACACCCTACCTTTCTACTATAGTCATCCACAATAGAGAGGGAATATCTATTCCTTCCATGTGTCCTAACCCTTTCAGGACCCCAGAAATCTGCATGCAAATAATCCAGACAATTTTCAGCTAGATGAGTTCCCTTTTGGAAACTCATCCTATGTTGTTTACCCTAACACACATGTTTCACAAAAGCTCAAATCAGATATGGATTCCTTACCAAGTAGCCTTGCTGGCTTAAGACAATCATACCTTTCCGACCTATATGGTAAGTGATAAGCGTATTTTACACTATGATTTTGCATTGAATTTTGATAGGATTTAGGATACTTTTCATACAATTTGGGCCATAATTGCTACCTAATTCTATTAATTTGTCTTTGTAGGCCTAAACGATGATTTTTAGCATTAATGACAGTTTTGAGCGTAAATTGTGTAACTTGAGCTTGAAAACTCGGAATAACCTGAATTTAGAAGCTTTGGAAAGCTAAGAAGAAGAGCTACAACGTTCATGTTTTGGGTTTTTCCTAATTCTGACTGGACAAAGGTGAAAACTTGGCTTGAAGTCGTGAAAAGGACGCTGGGAACTGAAGAAAAAACGTCTTTGGACGTGCTTCAGTATTTCTGCCATAACTTGAGCTGTAGACCTCGGATTGTGCTGATTCTTGAACGACCAGAAAGATAATTTAAAGGGCTACAATTCATATGTTTTACACTTTTCCAGATTCTAACTATATCATGCAAAAATTGGGCCTGTAAGTCTTCGCCGCGGCGAAATCTGCGTCAGATGCAAAAATAAAATGACGCGTTTTGGCTTGCTAGGGCTTCGTCCTTAAGTGAGAGAGGTATAAATTAGAGCGAAAAGGAAGAGAAAAGGGGCTTGGTTCGTGATTTGGGAGGCAGCTCATGGAAGGAGAAGATTATTGAAGATTTGGGCTTCAAATTAGAGAAGATTTCTCCATCTTTTGCTTGCTTTTCAATGATGAATCTTGATTCAGTTTGTTTTTGTTGTTTTATTTCGTTTTTGAGTATGAACTGAGTTGTTTAGCTAGGGTTTGATGTAATCTTGATACAATGATTCAAATTTATATGGATTGAATTACTTTGAGTTTTAATTTCATGATTGAGTGTTTATCTCTTTGTTTAATGTCTTTTGGATGCTTGATCACCATTCAAATGTGTGTTGTTCACAATGAGACTGAGAAGTGATTTGTGATTGTGCCTCTTGGGATAAATACCATAGATTAGCAAACGCTAGAGATAGGTTTAGCGATCTATGAAATCTAGATAGAATTCCACAAAGCTTAAAATCCTTTGAACTATTAATCTTCATTTTGTTGGGTGCGGAAGCTTAATAGGGATAAGTAGGGAAATGTAGCATGAGAATGTATGTTTTACAACTTAGGGAATTCGATTTTCAATCAAGGAATTAGAACTTGGGTAATAGATTCTATGATTTGGGTTAGCGTATTTAGGTGAATTCAACACCCTAGCATTTGTTTTATAATTGTTTAATTAGTTAAGTTGTTGGGTTTTGCATTTGTATTTAGTTTGTTAATCTTCCATCAATCCAATTTATTGTTGCTTCAATTAGGACTTAAATTAGAAAAAATCGGTAATTAGTAACACTATCCTCGTGGGAGCGATACTCACTCATCACTTTATTACTTTTTGCGACTAGTATACTTGCTATTTTTGCATGTTGTAGTAAACACGCATCAAGTTTTTGGCGCCGTTGCGGGGATAGGTTGATTATTAATATTGATAGTATCTAGTGTAGTGCTAAATTGAAGGCTTTTATTTCATTTTTGTAAGTTAATTGTAAATATTGTATAGTCTTAAGTATGAGAATTGACATTACCTCTTTCGTGCAAGGCAATGATGAATCACTATATGAAGCTTGGGAGAGGTACGGAGTTGTTAAGGAATTGTCCACATAATGGTCTACCGTTTTGGAGACAAGTCCAAACATTTTACAATGGGTTGCTACCAAATATTCAAATGATGGTAGATGTGGCAGCAGGCGGAGCCTTAAATAACAAGACCCCGGAAGATGCTTATGAATTGCTTGAGGTTGATGGCCAACAATAACTACCAAAGACCTAATGAGAGAGAAATGCGAAGAGAACAATGGGTCTACATGAAGTTGACACGTTTGACACATTATCTGCACAAATTGCACCATGTCAAAGCCAATTGGGAGGTATGAATGTAAATTCTTTTCACTCACCATTTATAACTTGTGAATTTTGTGCGGGAAACCATGAGAGTGTGGAATGCCAAGATGGGAACCAGTTATTCTTTTCTCAACAACCGAGCAAGTGAATTACGTGGTTAGTTCACAAAGGCTGCAAAGTGACTCCTTCTCGGATGCTTACAATCTTGGTTGGGGAATCACCCAAATTTGTCTGGAGCGATCAAAGCGATCAATCAAATCAAAGGACAATGCCAAACCATCAACCAGGTGGTGAATCATCAACCATGTGAGCAAAGAATGTCGAAATTGGAAGATATATTCGAAGAGTTCATGCAAGAAACCACAAGTTTTATGAATGAGACACACTCAAACTTCATAAATCAAGGAGTGTCCATTCAAAATTTGGAGGTTCAAATGGGGCAATTGGTTGAACAAGCGTGAGAGAGATGTCAAGGTTCTTTGCCGAGCACAAAGGTCACAAATCTGAAGAACAATTAAATGTCATACCATTGAGGAGAGGTATAGTGTTGGAGCAACCTCACAATGAAGAAAAGTTGGAAGAACATGAAGACAAGACCAATGAAGAGGAAAATCTCAAAGCGGAAAGGTGTGCAAAATACTTAGGGGAATTTCAACCAAGCAACTTACCTCACAAGGAACAATTTGAGGAATTTGGTATAAATGCGCACAAGTCAAAATTGGTGTTGGAAGAGGCTCCAAACATTGGACTCAACCAATCACCATCTCATCTCAAATACGCATATACAATTTGAAGTTCCGAAAAGATGCTTATGAGAATGTCCGAAATCCTAAGGAAAGATCAAGAGGTGGCAATGGGAAGTGAAGCACCCCACAAGGATCGGATTGACGAAGGACCATGGGAAAGTCAAGCTTTCGACTATAAACAAGCGCTTCTTGGGAGGCAACCCAAGTCTTTTCAATTGTTTTTCATTTCATTGCTGTTTGAATTTGTTTTAGTTTTCTTATGATTTTGAATTAATTTTTAATTTGTGTGTTTTTGGGTGTTTGGTGAAGTTTGAAGCTAAGGAAAAGGAAAGAAAAACTTCAGACTTCAGCAGGGCGAAGTGCCTGAAGAATGTTGTAGCTCCTGTAATTTTTCGCGAGGCGAAGAATTTGTTGTCGCGCGGCGGACATTGTGTTTGAATTTAGGGTTTTATCATGAAGAACTTCGCGGCGAATTCTATTCTTCGCCGTGGCAAGTCATTTCCTTTTATTTTTGTGAAAATTTTCTGAAGCACTTTTCTTTTTAGTTTTTGTTTTTATTTCTTTATGTTTTGTAAGTAGGAATTGATGTTGATTTCCTCGTTTTTGGCTCTTTATTTGTTTTTGTTTAGATTTTAGGTTTAGTTCAATAAGGTTGAGATTAGGATGTAATTCTTTCATATTAATCGGTGAGGGTATCTAACACATTTGGCACCATAGACTTTCTTTTGTTTGATAGATGATGATGATGAGGAAGCCAAGGAATGGATGCCGAGGATGTTGCACAAAAATCGGCCTTTACGGATTAGTCGGGGAGTATCTCGTAACCTTTACTTTTGTTTTTCTATTCCTTGGATGTACATGATGTGACATTGGGGACAATGTCATTTTAAGTTGGGGGTAGGAAATAGACATAAAGCTTGGTTTAAGGGTATACAGGTGGAAACAGAACCCGCCTTAAAAGCGCCTAGCGTGCTTGGCAACCTCTGGTATAACAACGCCACGTACACCTTAAACGGAAAAAAAAAAAAAAGAAAAAAAAATTTAGTTATTTTATTTAGTTTGATTGTTTTTGCCGATGATGAATTGCATAAGTCTATGATGAAACTTGAATTGTTGGGATATTATTCTTGGAAAATGTTAAGCATTGCTTCAAGTTTAGGTTATTGTTGAATTTTGATTGAGGTTTGTTGAGTGGTTCAACCACCATTTTCATTTTTCGGCATGCTTAGAAACATTTTATGTGGTTAGGTGAAGTTTGATAATGTTGGTGGACTCTAGAACCTAGTAGAGAAGTGCTTGAGGCGAAATTCTAAGATTAGACATTGTTGAGGAAATGATTTAGGCATTTTTCGGAACGTTTGAGCCTTTCCAGCCGACCCATGAATGAATCTTTCCCTAGTCACCCATTTGAGCCTTATGAGATTATCATTGCCTTATTTTCCTTGCAAACCAAAAATTGTCCAATCTCTATACCCTAAACACTTTATCATACCCTTTAGGAGAATTATGGACCAAATGTATGGCACAAAAGAGCTTTGAGAGGTGTGTGAATAAGTGATGGACCAAAATCTTCCTAAAGTTTGGGGGTTGCAAAAAAGGGCACGAAGAAGGGGCAATAGACCTCAATGGTGTTGCAAATAATTGTTATTGTAAATATTTATATTTGAAAAAAAAAAAAAAAAAAAAGAAAGAAGAAGAAGAAAAAAAAATTGCTTTAGTTCAATTCAAAATCAACAATAAGAAATGCATAAGTTTGAGGGTTGTAAAATGGTTGACACTTTGATTGGTGGTTGAGAAAGAAAGTGGAGATTGATGTAGCTCTTAGTGTTTGCATGAGGAAAACTGAGTTCTCTTACTTTATTTATCCTATCCTTTTCCTTGGAGCCCACCACCCGAGCCTAACGTTACAAGCTTGCAAAGACCTTTTGATCCTTAGCGATGTCTAGTCCACATTAGTGGAGAGTGGTTCGATACTTAGGCTTATGGAGTCTGCCACCATTTGATAAACTTTACATTTCTGCATAAAATAATCCGGGAAGTCGGAATGTGGGTGAAGTGGGGATCACCTACTCGAGGGATCAATAGAGAAAGACGTCGATACAACTTATAACTTCTTGGAGTGTTGAACATTTTCTACTAATAATTTTTCAACAACCTTAGAGACTTGTATAAATTCTAGGCAATTCTTGTGTTGAGTTTGAGCCTAATTTTTGTTTGTTCAATTTTAGTTTTGTTGTTTTGTTGTTTTGTGTTTTTGGTTGTTTGTTGCTTTTCTTCCTTTGAGTTTTTATTCCTTTTTGCTCGAGGACGAGCAAATCTTAAGTTTGGGGGTAGTTGATAAGCGTATTTTACACTATGATTTTGCATTGAATTTTGATAGGATTTAGGATACTTTTCATACAATTTGGGCCATAATTGCTACCTAATTCTATTAATTTGTCTTTGTAGGCCTAAACGATGATTTTTAGCATTAATGACAGTTTTGAGCGTAAATTGTGTAACTTGAGCTTGAAAACTCGGAATAACCTGAATTTAGAAGCTTTGGAAAGCTAAGAAGAAGAGCTACAACGTTCATGTTTTGGGTTTTTCCTAATTCTGACTGGACAAAGGTGAAAACTTGGCTTGAAGTCGTGAAAAGGACGCTGGGAACTGAAGAAAAACGTCTTTGGACGTGCTTCAGTATTTCTGCCATAACTTGAGCTGTAGACCTCGGATTGTGCTGATTCTTGAACGACCAGAAAGATAATTTAAAGGGCTACAATTCATATGTTTTACACTTTTCCAGATTCTAACTATATCATGCAAAAATTGGGCCTGTAAGTCTTCGCCGCGGCGGAAAAAGCCAGCCGCGGCGAAATCTCGTCAGATGCAAAAAATAAAACGACGCGTTTTTGGCTTGCTAGGGCTTCGTCCTTAAGTGAGAGGTATAAATTAGAGCGAAAAGGAAGAGAAAAGGGGCTTGGTTCGTGATTTGGGAGGCAGCTCATGGAAGGAGAAGATTATTGAAGATTTGGGCTTCAAATTAGAAGATTTCTCCATCTTTTGCTTGCTTTTCAATGATGAATCTTGATTCAGTTTGTTTTTGTTGTTTTATTTCGTTTTTGAGTATGAACTGAGTTGTTTAGCTAGGGTTTGATGTAATCTTGATACAATGATTCAAATTTATATGGATTGAATTACTTTGAGTTTTAATTTCATGATTGAGTGTTTATCTCTTTGTTTAATGTCTTTTGGATGCTTGATCACCATTCAAATGTGTGTTGTTCACAATGAGACTGAGAAGTGATTTGTGATTGTGCCTCTTGGGATAAATACCATAGATTAGCAAACGCTAGAGATAGGTTTAGCGATCTATGAAATCTAGATAGAATTCCACAAAGCTTAAAATCCTTTGAACTATTAATCTTCATTTTGTTGGGTGCGGAAGCTTAATAGGGATAAGTAGGGAAATGTAGCATGAGAATGTATGTTTTACAACTTAGGGAATTCGATTTTCAATCAAGGAATTAGAACTTGGGTAATAGATTCTATGATTTGGGTTAGCGTATTTAGGTGAATTCAACACCCTAGCATTTGTTTTATAATTGTTTAATTAGTTAAGTTGTTGGGTTTTACATTTGTATTTAGTTTGTTAATCTTCCATCAATCCAATTTATTGTTGCTTCAATTAGGACTTAAATTAGAAAAATCGGTAATTAGTAACACTATCCTCGTGGGAACGATACTCACTCATCACTTTATTACTTTTTGCGACTAGTATACTTGCTATTTTTGCATGTTGTAGTAAACACGCATCAGTAAGTCTCAAGTGCCATTTCTCTGCAGTAGAAGGGTTAGTAGATAACAAAGTAGAATTAACAACAGGTGCATAGGATTGGCCACACAGAATGTACAAACCATTTTGTTTGACTTTTTCAAGCATTATATCATCATTTTTATAAACCACTATAGACCCATTTTGTGCCTTATAACTACATCCAGCTTCATCCAGTGTTCCTAATGAGATCAGGTTTCATTTGAATTCAGGTATGTACCTCCCTCTGGTTAGCATTATGATCTTACCATTATTCAACCTAATGGTTATGTTTCCTATGCCTTGAACCTTACAAGAGTGGTTGTTTTCCATGAATACAATTTCATATTCTCCTTTCTTAAGGTTTTGGAACCATTGTATGTTTGGGCTCATATGGAAAGTGCATCCTGAGTCTAAAACCCAATCCTTACTACTAGCTAAATTTGAGACTGTGAGAGCTTTTGAGATCTTAATATTACTGCTGGTACTGGCTAAATTACTCTCTGTGTTGTCTTGTTTCTATTTCTTCATCCAGTCATAACAGTTCTTTTTAAGGTGGCCAGTCTTATTATAGTGAAAACACTTTTTGGTTTCTCCCTTAGGCTTGTTATTATTCTTCCCCTTCTTCTTAGTTCTAAAACTCATGTTTTGTTGGAAGCTCTTACCAGTATCTTTTCCTAATTGTGCTGAATCAGTTTTACCTTTGACAAACAAATTATTGCCATTTCTTTTTTGAATTCTTAACTCTAGTTCCTCGGACTTCAGGCCAACTATTATCAGGTCAACACAGGGAAATGTCCCAGTGTATTGTAAGGCATTCTTCACAACTAAATACTCATCAGGCTGAGAATTTAACAATATCATTGCTAGATTAGAGTCCTCTAACTCTTGATCAGTACCTTTCAGTAATAAAGTCATTTTTAGAAATTCATCAAGATTTTCTTCTAAAGACCTAGCCATATCCATCTTGTAAGAAAACAAGGCACCTTCAAGAAAAGCTAAATTCGGTGCAGACTGTAAAGAGTATAAAGATTCGAGTTTACCCCAAAGCGTGATCGATATTTCCATGCCGTCTACCTTTTGCAGTACAACATTGGACAGGTTCATTATAATCAGGTTATAGGCCTCCTCGTCAATTTCAGACTTCCTTTTCAGTTTCTCCTCAGGCCACTTGGTGGTGTCCTTCTCCAGAGCAACCCTTACCTTGTTGTGGGAAAGGAAGGCCTTCATCTTCTTCTTCCATCTGTTGAAATCGATCTTCCCATCGTATTGGGAGATCTCCAATACGCATCGTACTCATGGCTCTGTAACTTACAATGAACCCTAGAAAATTTCAAGATTTACTTTCTGACTTGTGTTTTTGACCCAAACTCAAGAATTAACCCAAGACTCAACAAGATTCGAAGCCCTAGTGATCTAGAATCCTTTAAATTGAAAAACCCCCAAATTCTGACAAACCCTAGCATTTCAAATTCGTCATGAATTGAATCGATCTTAAAACTAGATGAACCCTGGGACCTAGGCTCTATACCAGTGTTGTAACCTGAGTGTAATTTTACCAATCCAAGAATCAATTCAACACAAAACAAGAATCAACAATCACACACAAGAGACAATCTTTTACCATGGTTCACCTATCCAATGTTGGATAGATTACATCCATGTTGAGCTCCAAAATAAGGAGACTCACTGCACTAGGATTATAAAATAGTTTACACAAGGATTACAAGATTGATCTACTGAATCTGACAAATACAACCACCCAAACTTAATCACTCTAATCTCGTACCTGTAACTCACAAGATTTTAGAGCACTACTCTAGCCCTTGAAGAAAATGCAGCCTTCAATCTAATCCTACCCAGAATTACAATGAAATCACCACAGCAATTAAGCCCTAATCAGTTTCTCAATCACTCAAATGAACCCTAACAAAGAAGAATAACCCAACGGCAATTATCACTATTTTGCCATTTTTTATATCGTTAACTGTCAACAAATATGAGCCACACGGTCTGTCTTGAATCAACATCCAAGATTCACTTCTCCAACTAAACTGAAACGACACCTTAGGCTTCATAATACTTTCACTAAAATTTAATAAGCATTCACCTTGGCATTCATTGCTTACAATTAGGTCCAAAATGATTGAATGCTACACTAACCTTCATGTTTCTGTCACTCGAGTACTCGTCAGTGTGCCCAAGAAGCATCACTTTGTCTTGGTTTTTGAACCAATTGTTGGAGATTGTAACATCAGTGGACCCTCAAGTGACATCAATTAGACCATCTTGACATTCATATAATGTATTGTGATCGATCCAAACTTTTGAAGCTCTAACCACCCTAATTTCGTCGCCATCTATTCCTCCAAAGTTCATTATCTCTGAGTCTAGACCCTATCATTGAGTTTTGACTCTCCAGATCGACAATGGTGGATATACAACCTGTGAATGATGACATTTCTCACCTGGTAAAAATAAATTAATAGTAAAGTCCTTTTATGACTGTATATTCACTTGAATACTAATTATTAGTTTAACTAGTTAAATATGTTTTTGCAAGAGACACATTGAAAGAGAAGAAAAGTATTATTAATTACCTTATTGATCAAGAGACACCCAATGCCTGATATGCGAATGTGTGAACCACGTGCATCAATGGTAGTAAAACTACTTATGACAAGTGGTTTTTTAAGTTGGATATTCATGTGCCTTTGAAAAGTAACCCACACTTTTTCAGAGATTACAGTGGCTCTATATCTCAAGGTTCCAGGTTTAGAGTTTAATGGGTCGTCACTAGAATTTGTAACTGTGTAATAGATTGTATCTTTACCAATGTTGTCAGTCATCTTTTCGGCAAAACCAACAGAACAAGTGGCAAGTTTTTGCCGATTGTTTCTCCACTCAGTGTTCCATCTCAAGCATTTATCAATTACATTCAATTCTAAGGCTAGACTAGCGGAAGGAAAGAGGACAAAGGCAATGGAAAATGCAATAGCAAAGTGGTTCAGTACTTGTGCAACCATAATGTCTATTATTAGATGAAGAGAAGGAGCAAAAGAGTTTGTTGTGAGTAGAAAGTGAAGAGGGATCAAAGATTAAATACAACTGAGAAAAAAACATAAATAGAAAAAATGTAGGTAGTTTGGTTTGGTTTGATATGTGGCTACAAATAGAAACAAAGTTACAAAATAGTACGAATTTTTATAATGAGTGAAGCTACAAAGAGAAACAAGTGATAGTAGTTAAGGAAGTTAGCTTTATTTGGAGATTGAAACAATTAGCAAATTAATATGGGCTATCAGCCTATTATATTAGTGAAATAGTTGCAGTTTCGTATATCAGTAGTAATTTGTCTTAAGTATAAAAATGGTTTTTTCTTCTCCGATTGGGTATATCTTAGTTCCAAATAGGAAAATCTTTAACTACAAAAAAATTTAAACATATAATTATTTTTTAGTTAGAACATAAATCTTTATTTTTAACAACTAAATAAAAATTGCATTGAGAAAAAATATTAAACAACTTTAATTAGAACATTTCTATACTCTAAATTACAACAATTTGAATAGGTAAAAGCTAATTTTCATGTATCATTAACACAATAAATATGTGCAACCTCTTGGCTGAACGACAAATCGATAGTTATATTAGCTTAAATCAAACCACCTTGAATATAATATACGCGTAAAGCTCTATTCAAAGCAATTTGAACACTTGAGCTATGACATTATTAAGAACATAACTTTAATTAAACAGGTATTGGATTAATGTCGGACTGGTCGTCACAGTCACAAAATTAAACCTAAATATCGTAGTTAGCGGTAAGCAAGGCCGAATCCACAGGGAGCAAGACTAACAACCTAATGTATTTTAAGTAGCGGAAATGAAATTAGGCAATTTGATTAATGAAACTAAACAAGCTAAATGCAAATAATAAAAGCATGAAATTAAAACTAATAAAGACTTTATAATAAAAACGTTGCCGTTACGGTTTTGGTTCGACATGAGATAAATGCACACAATTCTCCTCCACCCTCTACGATCCCTTAAACCTACAAGGCAAGGTAAATCAACAAAATGGCTTTCCGGCACTCTAGGTATAATCTATCATGTCTCACCCGATCACTTAGGTTCGATTGGTTAAAGATTATCATTGAACACCGATAAACGCTACAAGGCAATACCACTAGTTGGTACGCGATTAACAAATACAATTTGTCAACATGTATCTTCCAATCAACCCACTTCACAATAAACACAACAATAGCAGAAATGAAATTAAATCCAAACACAACTCAATTACAATCGATGCGAAGTAATGAAAAGCAATATTCATTATTCAAATATTTCAAACCAATGTTTATCATTCAGCAAGTTCTATGAAAACATTAAATCACAATGGACAACAATATTTATCACAAATTATGCTCAAATCATATTAAAATATCGAAATCAAACATGAAACGAAAACAAATATAATTCGAAACACAATACTACAAAATTTCCTACAATCGGGCTCATCCAACTAGTCGAGAGCCGATGAGCAGAGCCATGGAGTCAATCTCGATCTCACCTTAGCCGTAACAGACAATCGGGAACTTAGCCGCTCATGGTGGTGATGATGGAGGGTGAAACGGAGCTGATCATGGCGGAGAGGAGGTAACTGACAGTAATATGATGCAAAGAAGGGGCGAAAACAACCAACGGATAGCTCGGAATACAAACAGTCACACTCAGTGGAAAACGTTAATTTTTCGACGAGTCTTCCAGAAAATGGTGGCGGAAATGGGATCCAAAGGTACCGATGGAAAGCTTTGATGATGGGGAGTTCAGATCAGGTCCTGGGGAGGTGAAAGGTCGTCAGAAATGAGAAAGATCTTGGTTGGAAGATGAAGAGGTATGGTGGCAATTTGGCAGATTCTGGCGTTTTTTGCGGCGGCTGAAGCTTGGAATGGGTAGATTCGGCCATGGGGAAGGAAGATCAACCTTTAGGGAGCCCAACCGTCACCAAAAAATGGTGAAATCTCGATTGGAATGTGAAACGTCGTGGCAGTGGAATGTGAAGTGTCGCGGCAGTAAATCGCGTCGCACGGTGGCGTTGACGGCTGAGGAAGATGATCGATGAATTGGGAAGATGAATCGTCGTCGGAGGCCACCGGAAAGGAAGATGAAGAGTCGCCAAAAAAATGGATGAATAGCGCCTGGCCTAAACAGGACCTTCCTTTTTCTTTTTATAGATAAATTGCAAATATCACTTTGGTGCTTACATGATTGAAAAGTGACAAAATCAACCCTTATAAATATGACAGTTTACCCCCTAGAAATAGCATAAACGAGACAAAATCACCCCTAATCCATAAACCACAACCTAATATCAACTCATTTCCTTTCGAAAATCATTCCAAACACATTAAATTCATAAGAAAAATATTAGGAAGTGGTTTTTGTGAATAAATTCATAAATTCTTTAATTGTGTCAATATACTTCAATTTAATTACACATGAGGTATTTTTATCACCAAAATAGTCACTTTCATGACTCTAACACACTCCCCAACTTACTCTTTGCTCATCCTTGAGTAAAGTTAAAAGAACTATTTCAACATTCTCACAAAACCATACACAACCACATTCATCAACAACCAAAACATTCATCAAAAGGTAAAGTGAAGAATTTGAACCTAACATGCAAAACAACACAATCCTAAATAAAGAACTAAAGTTTCTGTCAAGATTTGCCTATCTGTATTCAAGCTTCTCAAACACACATTTCATATTCATATCACAATGTTAAAATGTCATGCAAAACTCCCCAACTTATGTACATGCAACATAATGCTCATCCTCCACACAAGATTTTGACATATTATTTCTTTTTATTCATCACTTTTTTTTTTCTTGTCTTAACTTCTTAAGCTTTCTAGAAGGTTCGTGTAACGGGCTTTAGGTCAATGAACTCCCAAACCAGATGGCTATAGGGCACTAAGTGTAGAACCCTCCTCGAACTTACTCACCTGAACCAACTAGGCTACAAGTCAAGGCTTTATTTCTTTTTTATAAAGCTTATGATCTATGTAATGACTTCTTAAGCTTTCTAGAGGACCCATGTAACAAGATTTAGACCAACCGCTCCCAAGCTAGATAGCTTTAGGGGATTAGGTGTAGAACACCCCTCGGGCGTACTCACTCGAGTCAACTAGGCTACAAATCAAAACCAAATCATCAAGCAACATTTAAGCACTTTTAACACACACACTAGATAATAAATGAAACTTTGCTCCATGGGCATGTAAAGTATGTGGGAGACTTGCATAATCACTAAAACACATGACATTTACACAAAACGGTGTCTAACCTATAATTATGGAAAAACCTAGCACAAAACAGAATCCAATAGTGCAATGTTTAAAACCATGTTGCAACAAACAATTTTCAAAAACCTCACAAAACCTTTCAACTAGCATCTCAATTGCTTCTAAAATGGTGATTATGCACGAATTCATGAAATTTTTTAAAAATAACTCACTTTAGTTCACTTTAACCACTTTTGGACTTACAAGAGTAAGATTCAACTTATTTCCAACAAAAAACAACATCATCATGCCACAAAAATTTAAGCACAATCCATTCAATGTACAATCTCCACAAAAGCATCATCAACAACACTTCACAAAAATATCACAATCTCCACAAAAGCATCATCAACAACACTTCACAAAAATAGAAATCAATCAACACTCCCCAACTTAAAATGTCATTGTCCTCAATGACCCACAACTACAAACATCCTCCCCAACTTAGCATCAAATGATCTCAAATGGCAATATGATCAATAACATTAAAATCGTACAACATATTTGAGAAACAAGAAATCTAACAATAAGAGCATATAAGGTGGAGAGATACAACCTGAGGAACAATGTTGGGGCTGTCATCAACAGAGTTTGTGGAGCATGCATAAGCGTAGCCTTGGACTAGTTAATGAGTTTCCAAACATGACAATCCTGTGAAGACAAAAACAACAAAAACATAAAAGCAGTAAAAATATATTTACAAAGGTGGGTTGCCTCCCACAAGCGCTAAGTTTAAAGTCTTCAGCTAGACTCAGTGCACTAACATGGCTAATGTGGTTTTAATAAAGAACACTCCTCAATCACCTCTCCATCATTAATGCCATCGACATAAGGTTTAAGTCTTTGCCCATTCACCTTAAAAACTTGTCCTGTTTTTGGGTTTCGGATTTCAACAGCTCTATGAGGGAAAACATTAAGAATAATAAAAGGGTCATCCCATCATGACCGAAGCTTCCCCAGAAAGAGGCGAAACTTAGAGTTAGAGAGCCTACACTTTTTTATTAGGAGAGAATGACTTCCTAACAATGTGTTTATTGTGAAAAGCTTTAGTCTTCTCTTTAGAGATGTGAGAGTTCTCATAAACTTTGTGTCTTAGCTCATCTAACTCCGAAAGTTGAAGTTTCCTATGGTCACCGGCCGTGGTCATATCAAAATTGAATTTCCTTGTGGCCCAATATGCTATATGTTCAAGTTCTACAGGTAAATGACATGCTTTCCCAAAAACTAACCGATAAGGGGACATGCCAATAGGGGTACGATATTCGGTTCGATAGGCCCAAAGTGCATCATTCAAAAGCACCGACCAATCCTTACAATCGGACCGTACCATTTTCTCTAAGATAGTCTTAATTTCCCTATTAGCACATTCCACTTGTCCACTAGTTTGAGGGTGATAAGGTGTGGCAACTCGATGGGTGATTGAGAACTTTTTCAATAGTGAGCCAAAGTGCCTATTGGTGAAATGTGAGTCACCATCACTGATGATGGCACGCGGATCACCGAAATGGCTAAAGATGTGCGATTGAACAAAGTTGACAACCACCCTATAATCATTGGTCCTAGTGGCAATGGCTTCTACCCATTTAGACATATAATCCACTACAAGCAAGATATACTCAAAGCCCAAAAGATGAGGGAAATAGACCTATGAAATTAATACCCCACACATCAAACACTTCCACAATCAAAATAGGATTCAGGGGCATCATATCTCGTCTACCAATATTCCCTACTTTTTGACAGGAAGTACAAGCACGACAATAAAAGAATGCATCACAAAAAAAAGTGGGCCAATAAAAACCACACTGGAAGAACTCTAAAGCGGTCCTCTTGCCACTATAATGACCAGCATAAGTATAAGAATGACAAAATGCAAGTACACTACTAAACTCATGGTTAGGAACACATCTCTTAACTATCTGGTCTGCACACACCCTGAAAAGGTCTGGGTCTTCCCGAAAATAATGCTTGATGGTTGCAAAGAAATGATCTTTCTGAGTTTTGCTCCACCCTAATGGTAATTGTCCTATGGCCAAGTAATTGACTATATGGGCATACCAAAGTACCTTGGATTGGGATATTACAAATAGTTGCTCATCTGGGAAAGATTCATTCAAACATTGACCAGGGATATACTTAGTAAAGAGTCTAGACAAGTGGTCGGCGACCATATTATCACTACCCTTTTTATCTTTGATTTCTAAATCAAACTCTTGCAACAACAAAATCCATTGAATTAGTCTAGGTTTAGTGTTTTCTTGGCTAACAAATACCTAACTGCAACTTGGTCTGTAAAGACAACTATCCTAGACCCAAGAAGATAAGACCGGAACTTATCAAGGGAAAACACTACTGTAAGCAACTCTTTCTCCATTGTGGTGTAATTACATTGAGCATCGGAGAGGGTCTTGCTTGCATAGTACATCACAATGGGCTTTTTATTCCCCCGTTGGCCAAGGACTATACCAATTGGCATAGTCTGACGCGTCACACATCACTTCAAAAGGTAGGTTCCAATCAGGAGGTTGCATGATGGGTGCTGTGGTCAATGCTTCCTTCAAAATGGTAAAGGCAATCATACAAGAGTCATCGAAAACAAACGACATATCTTTAACAAGCAAATCACACAAAGGCTTAGAGATCTTGCTAAAATTCTAGATGAAACACCTACAAAATCTTGCATGGCCTAGGAAAGATCTAATTTGTTTGACCGACGAAGGCGGTGGTAGTTGAGAAATCAACTCTACCTTTGTCTTATCCACTGCTATCCCCTCATTGGAAACTACATGACCTAAGACAATTCCCTCTTGAACCATGAAATGGCTATTTTCCTAACTAAGAGCAAGATTTGTCTCTTTATAACGTTTCAACACCAACTCAAGTTTTTCGACACAATTATCGAAAGATGCACCAAACACAGAAAAATCATCCATGAAGACTTTAAGGAATTGACCCACCATGTCAGAAAATATTGATAACATGCACCTTTGAAACGTTGGGTGCATTGCATAACCCAAAGGGCATATGACGAAAGGCAAACGTGCCAAAAGGACATGTGAACATAGGTCTTTTCCTGGTCTTTGGGGGCAACTAGTACTTGGTTATATCTGGAATAGCCATCCAGAAAACAATAGAAAGCTTGCCCTGTAAGTTTTTCTAAGATTTGGTCAATAAATGGGAGTAGGAAATGGTCTTTCCTAGTGGCTAGGTTGAGTTTCCTATAGTCAAGGCAAACTCTCCATTCCTATGGGAGTACAAGTAGGAATTCGCTCACCTTTTTCGTTTTCAACAATGGTGAGGCCACTCTTCTTAGGTGCAACATGGGTCGGACTCACCCATTGGCTGTCAGATATAGGGTAGATGATACCCGCATCAAGCCATTTGATCACCTCTTTCTTCACCACCTCCAGAAAGTTCAGGTTTAACCTTTTTTGAGCTTCATGCACCAATTTAGCATTCTCCTCACAAAATATGCGATGCATGCACAAAGAAGGGCTAATCCTTCTCAAATCGGCTACCGACCAACCGATTGCTTCCTTATATGCTGTCAAGATCACCACTAATCTCTCCTCTTACTCATTATCTAAGTTGGAGGCAATGATCATGGGTAAAGTCTTATTGGGTCCTAAGAAAACATACTTTAGAGTATCAGGCAAGGCCTTCAACTCTAAGACTGGTGGAGACTCAATTGACCTCTGTTGTGTCATCTTAGACAAATGTGGTAAGGGTTCATACTTGATGTTCCAAGGTCGACGCTCTAGAGTGGGCGACCTAGCCATATACACACTAACCTCTTGAATATTAGACACGACACTCAAGCTACATATCTCCTCAACAAATGGATTCATAAGAGTGTAAATCGCATTATCACATAACATCTGTGGGGCATGAGCCTCCACTACCTGTCAATACCATCAACCATGGAAACACTCGTTGTCATCCTCATGCATTGGTCCTAAACCAGCATTAAACACCTTAAGTCTCGGTTTCCTATTCCCAAAAGACAGTTTCATCTCTCTTGATCTACAGTTAATGCACGTATTTTCCATTGCTAGAAAAGGTTTCCCTAAAATAATCGGTGGCATACTTCCACTGCTCATATACTCCATGTCTAAGACAAGAAAATCCACCGGAAAATATAGTTCCTTAACCTTAACTAACACGTCCTTAATTAGGCCCCTAGGCATTTTGACTGATTAGTCAGCTAACTGTAAGATGACTTCAGTAGACTTGAGCTCACCTAAGTTAAACTGTTCATACACGGAAGTGGGTAATAAGTTCACGCTCGCCCCTAAGTCTAAGAGTGCTCTATCAATCGTGACATTACCTATCACACAAGAAATAATAGGAGCTCCAGGATCCTTTAACTTCGAGGGAATGTAGTTTAAGACAACCGCACTTATATTTTCTAGTAAATGTACAGTCTTAGGTGTGTGAGATTTCATTCGCCTCTTTTGCGTGCACAAGTCTTTGAGGAATTTGGCATAAGCGGGTACTTGCTTAATGCCATCTAAGAGTGGAATGTTAATCTGTTCCTGCTTAAACAACTCAATCATTTCCTCCATCCTAGCACTTTTCCTAGTAGTAGGAACATTTGGGGGCTCTAAGCACTGAGGAAAGGGTGTTGTTGATATGTACGATGCATGGGGATGGTTCATTCTCCCCAACTTTTTCCTTACCCGGTCTCTGAACACTTGACTCTACAAGTAGCACACTCACTCTCTTTGGCTTGGTCCTTACCTAGACTTTTCTCTTCTCTACCCTGGACTTTTACTTCCCTCTCAAGCCTAATTAGCTCTCGGCTACTCCGAAGAGTCATCATAGCCTTAGCTTGTTCGAAAAACCCTCTCTGCTTAGAAGAACCACTAGGGTTACCTATGACTGGACTAGGCAATTGGCCTTGTTCCCTCCTATTGACTGCTTTAGCTAGTTGACCAATTTGGGTCTCTAGCTTACTAATGGATTGGGAATGAGAATGTAGAAATTGGGTATTCTGCTCTAAATCTTGGAACCTAGCATTCATATCGGCTTGTTCCTGCATGGTTTGGAGCATTTGAACCATCATTGATTCTAGTGAACTAGGCACTGGAGTGGGCTGCCGAATGGGCGGTAGGATCCTAGGTTAGATTGAAGGTTGCTCCTTATAATTGCCTTGCTAATTGGAAGGATTGTTCCTATATGACATATTATTGGGGACATTCTAAGGTGGTTATGGCTTCTATGAAAAATTAGGGTGATTACGCCACCCAGGATTGTACATGTTCGAGTGTGGTTTGTTCCGTCTCTAGAAGCCTTGTGCAACTTGCACTTGCTCCTCAAACGAGTCAGGGTTAGGTTCCTCAACTGGATGGTCAAGAGTGAAGTGCATGGCAAAAACATCCTGGTTCACCTTCTGAGATGATTGTGTAGAGGGTTGCCCTTGTATAGATACAAACTGGTCAAATCGGTGGGCCAACACGTCTAACTTGGAACTAATGTCATCTAATCGTGACACCTCATACACGCCAACCTTCTTGGATGGCTGCCCTAAGATAAGGCATTCTAGAGGCAGAAATTTGGTGCATTGAATTTTCACTTAAGGTCTCAAAGAGTTGCCATAACTCATTCTCGTCCTTGTGCATAAATGTTCCTCCACAAGAGGCGTCTACCATATTCATATGCCTCTCGGTCAGTCCATCATAAAAACTGCGAACTAATTACCACTTAGGGACTGCGTGATAGGGACACTTCCTAAGCATTTCCTTCAAACCAACTCTCATAAAATTCCTCGCCATCAAGTTAAGCGAAACTAGTAATGGCTCATCTTATGCTGTTGGTTTTACCAATGGGATAATACTTTTTAGGAATCCTTATTGCATTTGGGTCCAAGAGATAATGGACCCTACTGCCAAAGAATTGAGCCATTGTTTGGTTCGATCCTTAAGTGAAAATGGGAATAAAATTAAGCGCACGACATCTTCATTCACATGTTGAAATCTAACTGTGGAGCAAACCTCTAAAAATTCATCTAAGTGTTTGTATGGCTCATTTAAATTCCCATAATAAATTGGCAGCAATTGGATGACACTAGTTTTGATCTCATAGTGTTGTCTCTGGACATTGGGGATACGGATACATGAGGCTGAAGTGTAGGTGGTGGGTGCGAAATGTTGGCTAAGGGGCACATGTGCGGGTTCATCCAAGTCAGCCATCCTACGTGCTTGTTTTTTATTCCTCTTACAAGTGCGCTCAATTTCAAGATTCAAAGGTAATAACTCTTTTTTTACAAGACCTTCTAGTTTGCATTCCTCAATCAAACACACAAAAGGCTCAACAAGCAACGCAACAACAATCTCAAAGAAAATTAGCTAAATGCAAATCCTAAGAAACAAATTTTAATAAGCACACGAAACAAAACTAAAAGAAATCTAAAATCTAACAAAACTATACCCAACAAAATTTTCACACAACAAATATGATTAATCAAAATTAAAGTTATCAATGCAACCTAAAAGAATTTAATACTAAGAACAAAAATTAAATCCTAGGAATAAAAAATCAAAGGTTACGAGAATTTCACAATCGGGTCGTGCATGATCTTTAATGCTTACGACACGCTGAAGCATTTTCCCAATTGCAATTTTCCTGCAAAACAAAGACAAACACAAATGAAACTATTCCAATGAAAATAAAATAAAACGAAGTAAAAATGAATTACGCAAACAACCTAAAAAGAAAATAATTAACCAACAATGCAAAGAGACAAACTAAACGGAACACAAAAATTAAACAATTCACCCAAACAAAGTAATCACTACAAAGAAAATAACACAAATAAAAACAAAGACGAAAATAAACCTAGAATAAAAACTAATGACTACCCAAACACAAAAAGTCAAAAGCACGTTGCTTCCTAGCAACGGCGCCAAAAATTTTTCAGACCGGTCATCATAGTCACAAAATTAAACCTAAATATCGTAGTTAGCAGTAAGCAGGGTTGAATCCACAGGGAGCAAGACTAACAACCTAATGTATTTTAAGTAGCTGAAAAGAAATTGGCAATTTGATTAATGAAACTAAACAAGCTAAATGCAAATAATAAAAGCGTGACATTAAAACTAATAAAGACTTTATAATAAAAACGTTGCCGTTATGGTTTTGGTTCGACACGAGACCAACTCACACAATTCTCCTCCACCCTCTACAATTCCCCAAACCTACAAGGTAAGATAAATCAACGAAATGGCTTTCCGGCACTCTAGGTATAATCTATCTTGTCTCACCCGATCACTCAGGTTCGATTGTTTAAAGACTATTCATTGAATGCCGATAAACGCTACAAGGTAATACCACTAGTTGTTACGTGATTAACAAATACAATTTGTCAACACGTATCTTCCAATCAACCCACTTCACAATAAAAGCAACAATAGTAGAAATGAAATTAAATCCAAACACAACTCAATTACAATCGATGCGAAGTAATGAAAAACAATATTCATCATTCAATTATTTCAAACCAACGTTTATCATTCAAGAAGTTCTATGAAAACATTAAATCACAATGGACAACAATATTAATCACAAATTATGTTCAAATCATATTAAAGTATCGAAATCAAACATGAAACAAAAGAAATATAATTCGAAACACAATACTACCAAATTTCCTACAATCGGGCTCATCCAACTAGTCGAGAGCCGATGAGCAGAGCCGTGGAGTCAATCTTGATCTCGCTTATGCCGTAACAGACAACCGAGAACTTAGCCACTCATGGTGGTGATGACAGAGGCTGAAACGGTGGAAACAAAGCTGATCATGGCAGAGAGGATGTAATTGATAGCGATATGATGCAAAGAAAGGGTGAAAACAACCAACGGATAGCTCGGAATAAGAACAATCGCACTTGCGAAAAACATTAATTTTCTGGTAGGTCTTCTGGAAAATGGTGGCGAAGATGGGATCCAAACATACCAATGGAAAGCTCTGATGATGGGAGGTGAAAGGTCATCAGAAATGAGCAAGATCTTGACTAGAAGATGAAGAGGCATGACGGCGATTTGGCGGATTCCGGTAGTTTTTGTGGCGACTAAAGCTTGGAATGGTTTAGATCCGGTCATGGGGAAGGAAGATCAACCTCCAGGGAACCTAACCGTCACCGAAAAATGGCAAAATCTCGGCTGGAATGCGAAACATCTTGACGGTGGAATTTGAAGCATCATGGCAGCAAATCGCATCGCACGGTGGCATTGACGGTTGATGAAGATGATCGATGGACTGGAAAGATGAATCGTCACCAGAGGCCGCCAGAAAGGAAGACAAAGAGTCACTGGAAAATGGATGAACAACGCCTGGCCTAAATGCGACCTTTCGTTTTATTTTTATGGAAAATTGAAAAATATCACTTTGGTCCCTACATGATTGAAAAGTGACAAAATTAACCCTTATAAATATGACAGTTTACCCCCTAAGTAGCATAAACGAGACAAAATCACCCATAATCCATAAACCACAACCTAATATAACTAATATCCTTTCCAAAATCATTCCAAACAAGTTAAATTCATAAGAAAAAATAATTAGGAAGCGATTTTCGTGAATAAATTCATAAATTCTTTAATTGTCTCAATATACTTCAATTTAATCACACATGGGGTATTTTTTATCACCAAAATAGAGTCACTTTCATGACTCTAACAATTAATCCTCTGGAAAAGTGAATACATCTCTCTCCTTGTGCAATACTCCTGATATGCATATAAACATTAACAATTCCAACAGTTTCTTCCCTGGAGATGCCTTATTGCTTCATGTAGCAATCCACCGTGGAGGCAACATGCCCTCTTTCTTGCTCAAACTTCAAATACATTTTTATTGCTAATCAATTAGATGGCATTCATAAAAAATATATAGAAAATATATTGAAAAGAAATCATTGAAGCCTATATCTTTATATTTATTATACATATCAGGCCAGAAGTAATGTTGTCCAATGGAGAAGCAATTATATAAGTAGCTGTAACGATTTTAGGTCCATTTTGTAGCCACTCAAATGCATCAGTCCATGCTATTTTTCCCATTCCAACAAATGATGCTAATAAGGAGTAGCTGTAATTAGTGCAGTGCTTAAGTGTTCGTTGAATGACGGGATAACACCTTCACGGAACCACTTGGTCCTCTTATAGATAGGCTTTCACAAGCTCTTTCAGTTAAAAAATATAGGGTTATTTTGTTTTATTGTTTATTAAAGGTAGAATAGTATTTTCATTATTTCTCTATCTTTTCAGTTTCCTTTGTTTAGCCTATATATAGTCTCTTTGTATTTAGGTTAAATCATTCTTTTGTATTCGATTGCATTGTGCATTATCAATGAAACCCTAGCCTTCTCTTTTTCTTATTTCTTTGGATTGTTTAACACTTTTAATTCTGTTAACGGTCCGTTAAAATCAAATATTTTTATTATGAACACAAAAATGCCCTTGATTGTTTGACTGAATATTTTTTCCTAGCTAATCGCTGGTCGCCGCTAGATTTGTGTTCGCGCGACTGGTTGGGATGAATAGTCTAACAGTTGGTGGGCGTTGTGTAGGGGGCAGGTGAGGTGATGTCCAGCGATCGGGAAAATGGCCGGGGGGTTTGTACAATCAATCCACACCTCAAACAAACAATCCACAACACAAACAAACTCCAAATCAAACCAAAATCCATTCAAATCGAAGCCAAAACAACTAAGAAAAACAACCCAAACGTGGCGGCAAGCAGTGCTATCACGGACGCCAATCCATGAGTTGCCAAGAGGTGGGGTTATGGGGGTTTTGAAGAGGAGGCACCGGTGATGTCAGGAGTTGTAGCGAGGGTAGTTTTGGCTGTCGGAGATGGCTTCATTTATTGAATTGAGTTTTGCATTTTCTCCTTTTTTGATTCATCGGTATAAAGTTCTTGCTCCTTCACATTCATCTTAGTTTTTCAATAAAGCCCTCTTCAAGAATTTCTACAAGAATCAACAACCACCATAATCCTTGTTTTATAGTCACTAAGCTGAGTAAACTTCGAGAATTAAGGTTGCTTAAATAAGTTGAATTGGACCAATTTGTAACAAGTGATGATGAAGAAGAAATGAGTGAAGAGTTTTTTGTTGCAATTGAAGAGCTAGAAAGAATTACAATGGATCCCTCTGATAAATTAGAGGAAATGAATGATCGTTTATTAGCCAGAGAATTGCAGTTAGTGATATAGGTGGAGGGATATTGATATAGGTTGTATCTCCGTGAACAAGAGAAGAGGTAGAGGGATTTGTGTGATATCACCAGTGAAATCAATAGACTTTGTGAGGATTGAACCAAAAGTTTTCTTTTTTGGTGTAGAATGGAAGAAATTTTTTGAAAAGATTTAGAGACTGCTGCCACTTCATCTAAGAAGACTACCACCATTGATTCAAGGAGAAGAAGAAAACAGGAAAAGAAGGAACTAGTGAGTACACACTTCACGTCCGCACCTGACCATTTCCTTCATCGCCCCAGCCCCCATTTGAAATTTTGATTTCCTATGCAAAATGTTAACTTACCATTTTACCCTTACTTACAAATGGCTTATGACCATACTACCGTTTATCACAGTGAAAACTTTTAACTAATTTCTGCTCTGGGTAGTAAAAAGGTATTTAAAAGATGGGTAGGTATGAATTTGTCAGTGGCCACTTTTTTGGGTGGGAACAGTCGATAACTCTATATTATATTGATATGTTTTGTTAAGGGGAATAAATTGATGGGTATGTTATACAAATTACTGAATTACCCTTCTTTTTTAATATTATTATTATCATTATTTGAATTGTTTATTTTAACCCCTTACATTTGAGATTTTACTAAAACACCCGAGTCACAATAAAAGTTTAAAAATTAGCCAAAACACCCCCACCCACCCAAGAGGACTGTCGGCCACCATCAATCGCTAGCCACCACCAGCAGTCACTAGAGCAACACACACAAGTTGGATCTGGCTGATCATTCGTCAATTTGATAGTTTCCAACCAGATCGATGGATCGTGTTTTCGCCTAATTCCATAGCCATCTGGCTATTTTTAGCCATTGATCTTGCTAGAAACAGTTAAGTCGATGCACTACCAGCTAGATCTAACCAGTCGTGTGCCGTTCCAGTGATTACCAGTGGTCGACAATCATCTTGGGTGGTTGGGATGTTATGGCAAGGTTCATGTAAATTGTTTTCAAAACAAGAGCATTATTGTCCAAAAAAATATATTAACTATGGATAAAATTGTAACAAAATTAAGATTACCAAGTAATCTTAGAATACTTAAGAAAATGGTGGTATTCAAATTACTACTTATATAACCAATGGTGATTATTATTGGTATCGGAGGATTACCAAAATCTTTTATTACTTCACAACCAAGCATGGTAATATTAGTAATATAAGATGACATTACTGGAGTAATGGAGGATAACCTCCAACCAAATGCACCCTAATAGTAAACTAACAACAAACTAACAAATCCTTTATAAGCTTAACAAGTTTAGGTTATAGACTAACATTACCCCTGAAGCTAAATTTTCAAAAATCTCAACATTCTTCATTAATGCACCACCTTCAAAGCCACCAGCAACTAAGCAGCAGAGTAACTAAACTATGTTTGATTTACTTCAACTTCTGTTTTCCAAAAATTAAGCAAGAAGTAACTTAATAGTTGCTAACATCAATTGTAACTTGCATCATTCTAAGCAAAATTGAACTTTACTTCACCAAGAAACTAAGTAACTCAGCATTGGCTAATCAGCTGATTTAAACTTTATTCACTTAGGTTGCTATTGTGAGTGAATGCTGAAACAGCGTCGTACTGAGCATTAATGAAATGGTATCATTTTGAGACAGCTCCAAGATGATCCTAACCACTAATTCAAAGAAGATCTAATAGATGAAATCAAGGCTCCAGTCAACACTATAAAAGGATTAATTCTTCACACAAACATTAGATCCAACGAAACGAGAGAGAGCCGTTTTTTCATATTCTTCGTTCTTGTTAGGGTTCTTAATTTTTTGGGTTTGATTTCAGTTGTAATCTGTGGGTATCTTGAGTGGTTTGGGTTAATCAATCAAGGGAAGAACAACTGTCTTCTTGTTATAGGAATTTCCAAGTTTGAGTATTCCTAGGGCAGATTACGGGTTTGAATAAGAGTTGTTTGATCTAGGGTTTTGGGTGTATTAATGTAATCATGACTATAAGGGATTGTTCTATAATCATAGTGCAGCAAACTCCCCTTTCTGGAGTTCAACGTGGATGTAGCTTGCTCAAATAGGGCAAGTGAACCACGGTAAAAATCCAGTGTTGACTGTTTGTGTGTTTTCTTGTCTCTTAATTGTTTGTGATTGTTTCTTGGTTGATTGCATAATAGTGGTATCAGAGCTAACATCCTAAGGTGTATCTAGGTTTTAGAAATCAATTAATTTTTTGACAAATTCAAAAATTGGTGTTTGTTCGAAAAATTAGGGTTTGTCAGATTTTAGGGGTTTCTCAATCCAAAGGTTCCTAGAGCTTTAGGACTTCGAATCTTGCTGAGTCTTGGGGTTAATTTGTGAGATTAGATCACAAACATGAGTCAGGGAGAGAAATCTTGGTTATTGCCTAGGTGGCTGTAATAGTACTGTTCATCTCCGTTTTACTGGTCAAGTTTAAGGGCATATCGGCTAGAAACCCGTAACAGCCTTAAAAACTGCCTGGCAGTAATTGGCAACATTTGATCTAACAATGCCACTTACACCTTAGACTGTCCTACCTGGTCTTTATAGTACGATGAGCACTACCTATATGGAGATCTCCCAATACGATGGGAAGATTGATTTCGGGAGTTGGAAGAAGAAAATGAAAGCTCTGCTTTCACATAATAAAGTCGGTCTTGTACTGGAGAAGGATCAAAAGAAATGGCCCAAGGAGAAATTGAAGGAGAATGAGGAGATTGACAAAGCAGCCTTACAATCTGATCCTGATGAACCTCTCAGATAGCGTACTAAGGAAGGTTGATGGAATCAAAACTCCTCTAGGGTTGGGGGTAAACTCAAAAATTTGTATGCTCTGCAATCTGCACCAAACTTAGCTTTTCTCAAAGGGTGCTCTGTTTTCATATAAAATGGATAGTAACAAGACAATAGAGGAGAACCTAAATGAATTCCTAAAAATGACCTTAATTTTAAAGGGCACAGATCAGGAATTAGGAGAAACTAGTCTAGCCATGATACTTGTAAAATCCATTATCGAGGATTATCTTGTAGTTAAGAATGCACTTCAGTATTTCGGTACTACCCCTAGTGTTGACTTGATTGTGGCTGGTCTTAAGGCTAGAGAACTTGAGTTAAAGGTCCAAAAATGAAATGGGAGTAACCTGTTTGTTAGGGGAAAACCAGACACTTTTCAATCTGTTAAAGGAAGTCAACCTAGCCAGGGGTCCAAAAACAAGAAACAGGGTAAATGGAACAATAAGCATAAGGCAGAGTCTAGAAAATGCTTGTTCTATAATAAAACTGGTCATCTGAAAAAGAATTTCTTTGAATGGCTTAAGAAACAAAAGCAAGGAAACACAGAGAGTAACCTAGCCTCATAAAAACACTTAGTTGAAGAAACAGAGGTACTTACTCTCTCTGTTTCTGACAATACAAAATAGTAGGTGTTAGATTCTGGGTGCTCATTTCACATGAGCCCCAATAGGGACTGGTTTCAAGACTTTGAGGAATATGATAGGGAAACTGTTTTCATGGGGAATAACAATGCCTGTAGGGTTAAAGGTAAAGGTAGCATAACCTTTAGACTCTATAGTGTGAAACCTTATGAAACTTACCCATGTTAGGTACATTCCAGAACTCAAAAGGAACCTCATATCCTTAGGAACTCTAAATGAGGAAGGGTGCTGTTACAGAGCCAAAAATGGGTGGCTGAATGTGTATAGAAACCAGAATCTTATCCTGAAAGGAGAAAAAAGGGAATGGGTTTATACATCCTATGTGAAGAATACTATTCTGATTGTCTAAGTTCAATCCTAGTCACCTCAAATATGTCAGTAACTGAAAGATGGCACCTTAGGATGGGACATATGAGCCAGAGGGGATTAGATATCCTAAGTAACCAGGGCATGTTAGGAAAGGATAATGTATCAACCCTAGATTTTTGTGAGAACTGCATTTTAGGAAAATAGCACAGAGTCAGTTTCCCAAAGGGCATACACCTTGCCAAAGGATGCTTAGACTACATACATTCAGACTTATGGGGCCCTAAGAAAGTAAGGTCTCATAGGCGCAGTAGTTACTTTATGTCCATTGTAGATGATTTTAGTAAAGTGTGGATATACACCCTTAGAACTAAGGACCAGGAACTGTCTAAATTCCAAGAGTGGAAAGCCCTTGTGGAGAACCAACTAGACAGAAAGGTAAAAACTCTAAGGACTGACAATGGATTAGAGTACTATAACACTTAATTTGATAAGTTTTGTAGTGAGCAAGGAATCCTAAGACATAGAACAGTGAGAAGAACCCCTCAGCAGAATGGAGAAGCTGAGAGGATGAATAGGACCCTCCTAGAAAAAGTTAGATGCTTGTTGTTCACTTCAGGTTTACCTAATACCTTCTGGGGAGAGGCCTTGTCCACTGCAGCCTATCTGATAAATAGGAGCCCCTCTACTGCCATAAACTTTAAATGTTCTGAAGAAGTGTGGTCTGGGAGAAAGCCTAGTTTAAGTCAAGCCTAGTTTAAGTCATTTGAGAAGTTTTTGGGTGTGCTGCCTATGCACATATTGTGGGGGAAAATTAGAGCCTAGGTCCACTAAGTGTGTCTTCCTAGGATATCTGTTAGTGTATATTAGTGTATGCCCTAGAAACCATTCGTGTTGTCGGTTTCAGAGTATTTTGTCTTGTATCTATATATATATCATAAATAATAGAAGAAAGAGTTCTTCAATTCATATATGTAAATTGCTTCCTTTATTCAGTCATGCATTTAAAATAAAGTATGTAAATGAATTGTCCAGATGATTCATTTAATAGGTAAATGAATTATCGAAAAAGGTTCCCTACGGAAGCAATATAAATTTGGGCAACTATATTATACAAGAGGCATACCGATGCTTCCCAAAGATATCATGAGTTGATATAAGTACGGATGACGATGATAGTCATGTCACTAGGGCATTGGTATGGATTAACGGTTGGTGAACTGCGGGGAACGTGACCGAATAACGACAAATCACTTGGAAAAGCATGTAGTCAATGATTTATCGCTTGGTTATATCGTGCACGATGTAGTCCTTTGACCTCGAGACATTGTAGTCGGATCCGATATGGATGCGTATGGTTCATACGGTGTATAAGTACGAGACTAATCATGTTTCGTACAATAAAGCCTATTTGGTCATGCGTTGTTCATATGCGGAAACGAACGATGGTCAAGAGGGGATCCATTGACTCGGAAATATAGGATCGGGAGTACCGCTGACTCCATCCGGATTCGAGTTCCTAGACGAACATCGATAAATGTCGAAAACCGAATCTCGGCCGAGTCTATTATTAGTCATACAAAAGTAAGTTTGTGATGACAAGTTCCGGACATATTGATCGACAATTCGGTAGAAGATCGAGTTTAGGATTTTGACGTTCCATGAATCCATACTCGATTAGGATATCTCAATGGAGGGACTTTACCTGCATGGTACGTATGATCTGAAATGGGTTCGATGAAGTATTTCTTCATCGTGGTTTAGGGACTATGGCACATTGCTAGATGTTTACCATAGTCGTTGGGCCTCCGGACGGGTTTCCTGATTCATCCAGAACCGGCTCACGGCTAATCCACGGTGGACCTACATGGTCACACCAATAGCCTTGAGAAGTTAGAGAATGATGAGAGAGAGAAATGATTATCCGAAGAGGGCTAGCACCTTCCGAGGGTAATAACGGGATTTCTATAGTAATAGTTACATAGAAAACAATTTGTGACATTTTAAGGGTTAAAATGGTCAAGCAATAATTAATTATATTTAATTATTATATCTTAAAGTGTTAAGATTAATGAGATGAACAAAAAATAACCTTTTAATAGTTAAAGGGTAAAAAGGGTAAATTTATGGGTTGTTAATGTAAACTAGTTTAGTTTACATGGGCCCTTGAATAATATTGATTATTCAAAGGGTAGCATATTAAATTCGTGGGGTCCCTTTATAAAATAAGATTTTATTGGGCTTGGAAGTGAAAAATAAATAATTGCAAAATAGCCCAAGTATATATAAGTGCAAAAGGTTGCATTTTTGTTCATTATTCACTTGTTCACTCAAACACAAACTAAAAGCTCTCTCTCCCTAGCCAAGGCCACTCTCTAATCCTCTCAAGGTGGTGTTAAAGTGTGGAGGTTTCATCCTTTTGAAGCTAATCTTCATCAATCCAAAGCAAAGGAGTAGGTATAATCTCATATCCAAGCTTTGCATGTAAACCGTTTTTTTTAATCCATGCTTTCATGCTTTCATTCTCCATCTCCACCACTCTTCATGCATGCTGAATCTTTCAATATCAAGATGGTACAAAGGGGTATAGACTCTAGGATAAAGATTCATCAGGGGTAAAAATCATCATTTCCAAAGATGTAGTCGTTAATGAAGGGGTGTTCCCTTGTAAAACCACTAGACAGAACACTGTTAACCACACCCCATCTAAACTTACAAAGGATCCATTTGAGATTACAACTATTGAGGTAGAGCCTATGGGTCAATAGGTTGAACCACCCCAACCTGATGAGGAACAAGCACCAAAAAACCAACTAGGGCTAGAGGATCCTAGATCTGATAGTGAAAAAACTGGAGCAGATGC
This sequence comes from Pistacia atlantica, assembly GCA_026229545.1. NCBI lineage: Eukaryota > Viridiplantae > Streptophyta > Magnoliopsida > Sapindales > Anacardiaceae > Pistacia > Pistacia atlantica. The sequence goes on along the minus strand of CM047898.1, from coordinate 24,226,649 downwards.
CCTAGAGCCTCAACATGCCCAACTAGAACATTATCAACTTGGCAGAGATAGAATAAGAAGGGAGGTAAGACCCCCTGCCAGGTTTTCTTATACTGAACTGATATATACTACTTTGCTTGCAGGAACAGGGATTCTATGAATAGAACCATATTCATATGAAGAAGTAATGAACTCCAAGGAAAAGGGAAAAATGGAGGCAAGTAATGGAAGAGGAAATGAGGTCTCTTAAGGTAAATAGAACCTGGTCCTTGGTTCCCAAACCCAAGGACCAGAAACTAATAAAATGTAGATGGTTGTATAGATTAAAGAGAGAATTTTAGCTACTGATCCTCCTAGGTACAAGGCTACGCTAGTAGCTAAGGGTTACACCTAACGGGAGGGAATAAACTTCAATGAAGTCTTTTCCTCTGTAATCAAGTATAAAACCATCAGGCTAATGCTCTCCATTGTTGCCTATTATAACCTAGAGCTAGAACAGATGGATGTTACCATTGCCTTCCTACATGGTAACTTAGAAAAGGAGATTTACATTAGCCAACCTCTAGGTTTTATTGACCCTAAGAAACCTGACCATGTCTGCCTCCCGCACAAATTACTGTATGGACTAAAACAGTCCCCAAGACAATGGTATAAAAGGTTTGACAACTTCATTGTTAGCATAGGGTATACTAGAGTAGATATGACAGCTGTTTCTATTTTAATTTGAATCGTAATCTGGCTGTGTATCTCTTATTATATGTGGATGATATGTTGCTGGTGAGTGAGTCTAAGGCTAAAATTCATAAGTTAAAGGGATAGCTTAGGTCAGAATTTGACATGAAGGATCTAGGAAATGCAAAAAGAATCCTAGGAATGGACATTACAAGGAACAGGAGTAAACATGAACTAATCATTAGGCAGAAACCATACTTAGAAAAATTAGTGTCTAAGTTTGGGATGGCTGATTCAAAACTAGTGTCAATGCCTCTTGCAAACCATGATGTGTTAAACAAGAGCCAATGCCCTAAGACTGAATCTGATTTAATCAAGATGGAATTTGTTCCCTATGCAAATGTTGTTGGATCTATAATGTATGGGATGATGAGTACCAGACCAGACCTGTCCTATTCCATTTCCTTACTAAGCAGATTTATGGCAAATCTAGGCAGTGAGCATTGGATTGCCTTAAAGGGAGTATTAAGGTATATTAATGGTACCCTGAATGTTGGTTTAAATTTCTGTAAAAGGCATAATACACTTGACTTGGTGGGTTTTGTAGACTCTGACTTTGCAGGTGACAAAGACACAAGGAAATCCACCACTTCATATTACTTTACCCTTGGAGGAAATTGCATTAGCTGGAAGTCACAGCTTCGGCCTATTGTTGCTCTCTCAACAACTGAAGCAGAATACATTGCTATTACTAATGTATTTAAGGAAGCTGTGTGGCTGCAAGGTTTGTTAGTTGAAGCAAAGTTGACTGATGGCAAGGTTACTGTATTCTCAGATAGTCAGAGTGCAATTCATCTTAGCAAGAATCCAATATATCATGAGTGGACCAAGCATGTGGATGTTCGCTTCCACTTCGTCAAGGACTTAGTAACACAAGGGATAATTGATCTCAGAAAGGTATCCACCAAGGATAATCCAGTTGACATGGGAACCAAGGTTGTTTCACCTGCAAAGTTCAAGCATTGCTTGAACCTGTTGCATGTGAGATAACCAGTGAAGATCAGAATGATAAAGGAACTGGTTGAGTTTGCTGCATTGTGAATTCTCAGCATTCAAGGTGGAGATTGTTGTGAGTGAATGCGGAAACGACGTTGTACTGAGTATTAATGAAACGGTGTCATTTTGAGACAGCTCCAAGATGATCCTGACCGTTGATTCAGAGAAGATCTAACGGCTGAAATCAAGTCTCCAGTCAACACTATAAAAGGATTAAGTCTTCACACAAACATTAGATCAAACGAAATGAGAGAGAGCCATTTTTTCATATTCTTCGTTCTTGTTAGGGTTCTTAATTTTATGGGTTTGATTTCAGTGGTTTGGGTTAATCAATCAAGGGAAGAACAACTGTGTTCTTGTTATAGGAATTTCCAGGTTAGAGTATTCCTAGGGCAGATTACGGGTTTGAATCAGAGTTGTTTGATCTAGGGTTTTGGGTGTATTCTTGTAATCGTGACTGTAAGGGATTGTTCTATAATCATAGTGCAGTGAACTCCCCTTTTCGGAGTTCAACGTGGATGTAGCTTGCTCAAATAGGGCAAGTGAACCACGGTAAAAATCCGGTGTTGATTGTTTGTGTGTTTTTGTTGATGTAGTGATGCTTTGCTAGAAATGTTTCAAGTGGTCAAGTCTGCAAGTTTGTGTTTGGAAGATTCAGAAGGTTACATGCAGCAGTGTTTTTAACGTGCTAGGAGTGTTTTTTTGTGTAATAACTTGTTTAGAAAATTAAGGGTATTTAACTAAAGTGTATTAGAAGTAATTTGTGTGGTGAAATTTGAATTTTGAAAGCTGTAATGTCTGTTGTAGTTGGTGTAATTAGTAGAGAGTTGTTAAGTGTTACATATTATCTTTCTTCAATGAATATGAGAAGCTTTTTGTAAAATATTTATGGTGCTCTGTTTTTCATTCTCTCATATAATCTCCAGTTGAAACCAACAAATGGTATCAGAGCTACTACAAAATCCAGAAACTTAGCATTGTAAACCTTCGATCACATCTCCAAAAACCTTCTTCATCTCAAACGATAGACCTACGGTTGTTCTTTGTTCTTCTTCTTCTTCTTCTTCTTCTTCTTGCGACAGACAAGTAAAACAGAGGCATGGCAATGCAATCTGCATTGATGGATCCACCGGTGTTCAACGGAGAACATTACCACATCTGGGCAGTAAAGATGAAAGCTTTCCTTCATGGACAGGGAATGTGGCAATATGTTGAATAAAACCGGCAGCCACCACCACTTGGACAGAATCCCACGTTGAACCAGCTGAGGTTGCATGAGGAAGAAACAGCCAAAGCTTCGAGAGCTCTTTCTCACATACATGTTGCTGTGACTGATCTTGTTTTTACAAAAATCATGGCATACGAAAATCCCAAAGAAGCTTGGGATAAACTGAGAGAAGAGTACATGGGGAGCACTACAACAAGAAATATGCAAATTCTTAATCTAAGAAGAGAATTTGAGACGCAAAGAATGCAAGAAACTGAAAAAGTAAAGGATTATGTTGATAAACTAATAAATGTTATCAACAAAATCAAGCTTTTGGGAGTGGAGTTGACCGATCTTAGGGTTGTGGAAAAGGTTTTGGTGAGTCTTCCGAAGAGATTTGAGTCCAAAATCTCCTCCTTAGAGGACTCTAAAGACATGACTCAGATTACTTTGACTGAGCTTGTCCATGCTCTCCAAGCTCAAGAGCAAAGAAGGCTCTTGAGGCAAGAAGACACTAGTGAAGGTGCTTTAGTTGCAAGCTACAAAGGCAAACCTGCACAAGCACAGACAAAGAAGTATGCTGGAGATAGGAAGGGGAAAGAGAAGAGTAGCAATCAGTGGGAAAGAGTGGTGGTGTTAAGGAATTTCCAGCCTGCACTCACTGTAAAAAGAAAGGGCACCCGGAGAGAAGATGCTGGTTCAGGCCTAGTATACAGTGCAGGAGTTGTAAGCAATTTGGGCATATTGAAAAGGTGTGCAAAAACAAGGCAAACCAATCAATACAATAAGCAAAAGTTGGAGAGGATCAGCAACAATGTCAGGAGGCTGAACAACTTTTTGTGGCCACTTGTTACACAAAGACAAACCAAGATTGAAGCTTGGCTGGTGACGGTGGTGCACAAATCACATGGCTGCAAACCTACAAAATTTTGTGAACCTAGATAGATCATATTGCTCCAGAGTAAAGATAGGAAATGGTGAGTTCATGGAGGTCAAAGGCATAGGGGCTGTTGCTGTCCAAACTTGGTCAAGTACAAAAATAATCTCTCATGTGTTGTATATTCCTAGAATTAGCCAAAATTTATTGAGTGTTGGGCAGATGATAGAGAGAGGTTATTCCTTGCATTTTGAGAACCAAGCATGTACCATACTTGATCCTAAAGGAGTCGAATTAATGAGGGTAAAAATGCTAAGGAAAAGTTTTCCGGTTGAGTGGAAAATCACCAATGAATCTGCCTTGTTAACTAGACAGGAGGAGTCAGAAACTGGCACAAACGGCTTGAACATTACCATTATGATGCCCTCAAAGAGTTGAAGAAAGGGAACATGGTCCAAGACTCACCAGAGATTGAAGAAAAGAGTACCCTCTGCAGTGTTTGTCAAATTGGCAAATTGAGTAAACCTACATTTCCTTCGAATCAGTCCTGGAGAGCAACAACAAAACTTCAGCTAATCCATTCAGATGTTTGTGGTCCTATGCAGATAGCATCATTGAGTGGAAGCAATTATTTTATATTTTTCATAAATGATTATACACGGATGACTTGGGTGTATTTTTTGAAGCTGAAAAGTGAGGTTCCTGCAGTGTTTAGAAAGTATAAACTGATGGTGGAAAATGAGGTTGGAGCAAGGATCAAAGTGTTTAGAAGTGACAATGGAACTGAATTTACTTCAAAAGAATTCAACTCTATTTGTCTTGAAGCAAGAATCAGGCATCAATTTACTACACCATACACCCCACAGCAAAATAGGGTTAGTGAAAGAAGAAATAGGACCATCATGGAGATGGCTAGGTGCATGTTGGCAGAAAAACAACTTCCTAAGTGTTTTTGGGCTGAAGTTATAAACACCGGAGTTCATCTTCTGAATAGGCTGCCAACAAAGTCAGTTAAGGCACAAACTCCAGTTGAAGCTTGGACTGGAATTAAACCTGCAGTGGGGTATTTAAAAGTGTTCGGAAGTGTGAGTTATGTCATGGTTCCAACATTGAAGAGAACTAAACTTGATGATGAAGCTGAAGTTGGTATTCTCATCGGCTACAGCAGTCAATCAAAAGGTTACAGAGTGTATATTCCTGAAACAAAGAAGATTGTGATAACAAGGGATGTGAGGATTGATGAAAATGCAATGTTAAATTGGGAGAGTAAACAGATTGAGGTTGACAGGTACATGCAGCAGCCGATTGAAAATGTGTTTGATGAAGGTGAAATTGAAGCAGATGAGGAATCATCAGTTCGGGGGACCAGGACCTTGGCTGATGTTTATGTAAGGTACAATGTGGCTGCGTTGGAACCAAGAACATATGCTGAAGCTGCTGGATCAGATGCCTGGAAGAATGCTATGCAAGAAGAGATCCCTATGATTGAGAAGAACAATACATGGAGACTAGTTGAAAGACCTGAAAACAGAAGAATAATTCAGGTAAAGTGGATTTACAATCCGAAGTTAAATCCTGATGGCACAATCCACAAACACAAGGCTAGACTTGTAGCAAAAGGATTTGCTCAACAACAAGGGGTGGATTACACTGACACATTTGCTTCGGTAGCTAGACATGATACTATAAGGTTGATTCTTGCCATGGCAGCTCAATTTGGTTGGAAAATTTTCCAACTTGATGTCAAATCTACGTTCCTAAATGGCTGCTTAGATGAGGAAATTTTTGTAGATCAACCTAAAGGTTATCAGGTAAAGGGTGAAGAAGGGAAGGTGTATGTTAGTGTATATTAGTGTATGCCCTAGAAACCATTCGTGTTGTCGGTTTCAGAGTATTTTGTCTTGTATCTATATATATCATAAATAATAGAAGAAAGAGTTCTTCAATTCATATATGTAAATTGCTTCCTTTATTCAGTCATGCATTTAAAATAAAGTATGTATATGAATTGTCCAGATGATTCATTTAATAGGTAAATGAATTATCGAAAAAGGTTCCTGTGGAAGCAATATAAATTTGGGCAACTATATTGTACAAGAGGCATACCGGATGCTTCCGAAAGATATCATGAGTTGATATAAGTACGGATGGACGATGATAGTCATGTCACTAGGGCATTGGTATGGATTAACGGTTGGTGAACTGTTTTTAACGTGACCGAATAACGACAAATCACTTGGAAAAGCATGTAGTCAATGATTTATCGTTTGGTTATATCAGTACGCAGCGTAGTCCTTTGACTCGAGACATTGTAGTTGGATCCGATATGGATGCGTATGGTTCATACGGTGTATAAGTACGAGACTAATCATGTTTCGTACAATAAAGCCTACTTGGTCATGCGTTGTTCATATGCGAAAACGAACGATGGTCAAGAGGGGATCCATTGACTCGAAAATATAGGATCGGGAGTACCGACTCCATCCGGATTCGAGTTCCTAGACGAACATTGATAAATGTCGAAAAACTGAATCTCTGGCCAGAGTCTATTATTAGTCATACAAAAGTAAGTTTGTGATGACAAGTTCCGGACATATTGATCGACAATTCGGTAGAAGATCGAGTTTAGGATTTTGACGTTCCATGAATCCATACTGATTAGGATATCTCAATGGAGGGACTTTACCCGCATGGTACGTATGATCTTAAATGGGTTCGATGAAGTATTTCTTCATCGTGGTTTAGGGACTATGGCACATTGCTAGATGTTTACCATAGTCGTTGGGCCTCCGGACGGGTTTCCGGATTCATCCAGAACTGGCTCACGGCTAATCCACGGTGGACCTACATGGTCACACCAATAGCCTTGAGAAGTTAGAGAATGATGAGAGAGAAATGATTATCCGAAGAGGGCTAGCACCTTCCGAGGGTAATAACGGGATTTCTATAGTAATAGTTACATAGAAAACAATTTGTGACATTTTAAGGGTTAAAATGGTCAAGCAATAATTAATTATATTTAATTATTATATCTTAAAGTGTTAAGATTAATGAGATGAACAAAAATAACCTTTTAATAGTTAAAGGGTAAAAAGGGTAAATTTATGGGTTGTTAATGTAAACTAGTTTAGTTTACATGGGCCCTTGAATAATATTGATTATTCAAAGGGTAGCATATTAAATTCGTGGGGTCCCTTTATAAAATAAGATTTTATTGGGCTTGGAAGTGAAAAATAAATAATTGCAAAATAGCCCAAGTATATATAAGTGCAAAAGGTTGCATTTTTGTTCATTATTCACTTGTTCACTCAAACACAAACTAAAAGCTCTCTCTCCCTAGCCAAGGCCACTCTCTAATCCTCTCAAGGTGGTGTTAAAGTGTGGAGGTTTCATCCTTTTGAAGCTAATCTTCATCAATCCAAAGCAAAGGAGTAGGTATAATCTCATATCCAAGCTTTGCATGTAAACCGTTTTTTTAATCCATGCTTTCATGCTTTCATTCTCCATCTCCACCACTCTTCATGCATGCTGAATCTTTCAGTGTACCTGCTAGAGAAGGCTTTGTATGGCCCAAAATAGGCACCTAGGGCCTGGTACAGCTGGATAAATGAGCATCTTAATAGCTTAGGCTATGTACAAAGTCCAAACGAACATACCCTTTATGTTAAAGAAGCAGAAGGTGATCTAATTGTGGTGTCATTGTATGTGGATGACCTGCTGATGACAGGGAGCAATTTAGACCAGTTGAGGATGTTCAAACAATCAATGCAATCTTAATTTGAGATGAAAGATTTGGGGGAGATGTCATATTTTCTTGGCATGCAAATTTTTCAGTCCAAAAGTGGAATATTTGTGCATCAAGAAAAGTATGCAAATGAAATTCTCACAAAGTTTGGAATGGAGAATTGTAAACCTACAGATACACCCCTGGTTTCTAATCTGAAGCTGAGTAAAAATGATGGTGAAAAGGAAGTGGATGAGAGTATGTTTAGAGGCATGGTAGGCTGCTTGCTGTACTTGACAGCCATACGTCCAGACCTGATGTTTGTAGCGAGTTATCTCTGTAGATTTATGAGCTGTCCGAGTGAATCACATCATAGAGTAGCAAAGAGGGTGTTAAGGTATGTGAAAGGAGCTTCAAACCCTGGCATTTGGTTTAAGAGGACAGAAAAACTGGTTTTGCAGGGATACACAGACAGTGACTGGGGAGGTTCTTTTGATGACTTGAAAAGTACCTCAAGATATGTGTTTTACATCAATGAAGGAGCCATTAGTTGGTTGTCAAAGAAACAAGACACAATAGCTTAGTCCACAGTAGAGGCAGAATACATTTCTCAGCACGTGACCGTGAACCAATTGTCGTTTGGTTCGTAAAAATTCGTCGATTTGAAGCAAGATCAAGATAAGCCAACCTCTATATGGTGTGATAACCAATCAGCTGTGGCAATGGCAAAGAATCCTGTCCTCCACGGAAGAATCAAACATATCAAGATTAAATTTCATGTAGTTAGGGAAGCTGAAAATGATGGGGAAGTGACCTTGTTGCACTGCCAGGGTGTGGACCAAATTGCAAACATTATGACTAAGAGTCTGCCTAAAACCAAGTTTGAGGAACTTAGACTCAAACTTGGTGTTTCCAGCAAATGCATCAAGGCGGAGTATTGATGTGGTGATGCTTTGCTGGAAATGTTTCAAGTGGTCAAGTCTGCAAGTTTGTGTTTGGAAGATGCAGAAGGTTACATGCAGCAGTGTTCTTAACGTGCATGGGAGTGTTTTTTGTGTAATAACTTGTTTAGAAAATTAAGGGTATTTAAGTAAAGTGTATTAGAAGTAATTTGTGTGGTGAAATTTGAATTTTGAAAGCTGTAATGTCTACTATAGTTGGTGTAATTAGCAGAGATTTGTTAAGTGTTATATACTGTCTTTCTTCAATGAATATGAGAAGCTTTTTGTAAAATATTTATGGTGCTCTGTTTTTCATTCTCTCATATAATCTCTGGCTGAAACCAACAGTTTTCTTGTTTCTTGATTGTTTGTGATTGTTTCTTGGTTGATTGCATAACAGTTGCTAAAAAACTCAGCAGTAGTGGTTCACTCCAAACAACTCAGCAGTAGATGTTCACTATGCAGCTTAAGCAATTCAATTATAGTAATTAAACTGTAGCAATCAATTCCGAACCTAATCTTTTCAAAAAAGCGCGTACAGTATTTTTGTGTTTACGAACCAAACTTTTAACACAAGAAAACCGAAGTATATATTTTATTCGATACAAACTCTTTTTTTTTGAGGACCCGCTGTGATAATGAGAAAGATTTCTGCATATACGCACAAATCGGTCAATAATATCAAAATCTGAGGAATCAGCCCGGGTCGGCTTACTAATGGGATGCCCTAAGGTGTTACAAAACCGTGCCTTAGTCAATGATCCAATCAGAGGAATAATTGGAACGGTTGTATCGAACTTCTTCATAGCCTTATCTATGATAAATGAATTTTCTAGCATTTGACTCCGTACCAACAAAGGATTTAGTTGCACACTGGAAAGATAGCCCAGAAAGTTGATAGAATGCTTGTAGATTTGTCTAAGTCACTTCCTTTCTTTTTGTCTAACTCACTTCCTTTTTTCTTTGTGAGTTTCGGGAATATCCCCATTCATAGGTCTGAGATCCACATCTATGAATTGAAAGGTCCGAATGATCAACTCTGCAATCCGTTGTTAGAATCAATAGGTCTTCAAATCGTTCATTTGAAAAAATTGAAACCCTTCTTATTGGATGATCATAATACTTCCCAAAAATCGAAATTTTTGATCAATGGAGGAAGAATATCACCATTTTTGTTCAATAAGATACCAAAGTGGATGATTGACTCATTCCATACTAGAAATAATCGCAGGAAATCTTTTGATAACACAGATTCCTATTTCTCAATGATATCCCACGATCAAGACAATTGGCTGAATCCTGTGAAACCATTTCATAGAAGTTCATTGATATCTTCTTTTTATAAAGCAAATCGACTTCGATTCTTGAATAATCCACACCGTTTCCGCTTCTATTGTAACAAGAGATTCCCTTTTTATGTGGAAAAGGCCCGTATCAATAATTCTGATTTTACGTATGGACAATTCCTCAATATCTTGTTCATTCGCAACAAAATATTTTCTTTGTGCGGCGGTAAAAAAAAACATGCTTTTTTGGAGAGAGATACTATTTCACCAATCGAGTCACAGGTATCTAACATATTCATACCTAACGATTTTCCACAAAGTGGTGACGAAAGGTATAACTTGTACAAATCTTTCCATTTTCCAATTCGATCCGATCTATTAGTTCGTAGAGCTATTTACTCGATCGCAGCCATTTCTGGAACACCTCTAACAGAGGGACAAATAGTCAATTTTGAAAGAACTTATTGTCAACCTCTTTCCGATATGAATCTATCTGATTCAGAAGAGAAGAACTTGCATCAGTATCTCATGTGCGCATCTCTGGGTTTTCATATATCCCAACTGTAAGCATAGATAGGAAAAACATAGTATTAACGAATTTTCAATCGTGGGTACATATGTATCCTTACCATACTGAAACGACTACCATTATTGGTATTAAACCAATAGCGATTCATACAAATTAAATCTTCTAATCGATAATTAGACCAAAGAAAGAACTTCAAGTTAATGAATTTCTTTTTTTCTCGAGCAAGATCTTTGCTTTTATCCCAAACGTAACTACGCATACCATTTCAATTCTTCGAATTGAAACAAATTAGAGTTCTCAATTCTCTACGACGTTTAGGGAATAAAATCTTTTCAGGAACAAGCAAATCATAATGCTTTTTGTCTTTAGTTCCAGTCCTTAGTTGATGGCTTGGAATACATTCATCAAAAAATTTCTTATCAACATAGCCTTTTTCTCGGTATCTTTTATTAAATTTAAATTGACGCTTATTCTTATGAACCAATGAAATACCTATGGTTTGATATAGAAAAAATTGTCAGCTTGTTTGCAGAAACTTGTTCTCTTACATAATGAGCATCTAATTCAATATGTTTAGTTCTGGCATGGAAAACAAGATTGGATGCAAGGGACCCAACACTTTGATTATCACACCAAATGACAAGAACTTCAAAAAGATTCAAACCAATTTCTGAAAACAAACTCTTAAACCAAGCTATTTCAACTGTTCCTTGTGCTACTGCCTTGTATTCTGCTTCAGTAGAGGATAGAGCCACAACTTTATGCTTTCTAACTAGAACTTCATTGAATCAGATTTCAACCTAGAAATAGACAACAACCACTTGTGGATCTTCTGTCCGGAATACTGCTAGCCCAATCAGCATCAGTTTGACACTCCAAATAGACATTATTGTGAACATAACTTTAATTAAACAAGTATTGGATTAATCAATAACTAAGTAAGGTCATCTTTCAAATCATCTGGAAAAGTGAATGCATCTCTCTCCTTGTACAATAATCCTGATATGCGTATAACATTGACAATTCCAACAGTTTCTTCTCTGGAGATGCCATAGTGCTTCATATAGCAATCCATCGTGGAGGCAATATAATACTCTGTAATTATCCAATGATGTAATTTAAATGTGGCCATCTTTTCTGTATGGTTGAACATGCAGCAGTGGATAGCGTATATTTGCTTGTATTTGTTTATTTTATTGTTTAAATTACTCTTTTATAAACTTGCAGATGTCCAGTTTCTTCCAATTTCTGGTTTGATTGGCAAAAGCATGAAAACAAGAATAGACAAAAGCATTTGCCCGTGGTGGAATGGTCCCTGTCTCTTTGAAGCCCTTCATGCCATTGAGATTCCTTCACGAGATCCTAAAGGTCCATTTAGGTATGCAATAATCTTTCTTGATCGGATTTCATTCCTTTTCTTTTTAAGACTTTACTTTGACGCTGTGGATATTGGTCCCAGTCTTTTGTTAATATTTTTTATGCGATATTGAAAAATTTCCTGCACTTGAACTGTTATTTTGATGTTTATGAATGACTTGCAGGATGCCTATACTTGACAAATTCAAAGATATGGGAACTATTGTGATGGGAAAAGTAGAATCTGGTAGTGTGGGTGAGGGCGATTCCTTGTTGGTCATGCCGAATAAGGTGCTTTCTCTGGATCTACTTTCCTGTTCATTTATTATTATCACTATTATTTGTTTGTATGTCAAATTAATTTATATCGTTGATGGTATTCGGCGCTTTCTCTGGACCTACTTTCCTGTTCATTTATTATTATCACTATTATTTGTTTGTATGTCAAATTAATTTATATCGTTGATGGTATTCGGCGCTTTCTCTGTACCTACTTTCCTGTTCATTTATTATTATCACTATTATTTGTTTGTATGTCAAATTAATTTATGTCGTTGATGGTTGTTAAGGATCTTATTAATCAATCTGCAGGCTCAAGTAAAAGTTGTTGCTGTATACTGTGATGAAGATAAGGTTAGGTGTGCAGGACCTGGCGAAAATCTACGGGTGACATTGGCTAGGATTGAAGAAGAGGATATATTATCAGGTTTCGTCTTGTCAAGTGTTGGTGAGTAAATATATTCATCTAAATTCATTAACCCAATGATTTAAATAGTGTTAAAATTTGTGTAGAAAGTGAGACTCTTGTACTATATAAAAATATCCAGATCATAGATCTCAACTGCATATCCAGCAGCTGAGATCGTTTTAATTGCAGAAAAGGCACCGAACGACGTTTTAATGGGTGCAGTTCTCTGTTGTTACCAACAGCTCCTTCTATTCTTTTCTTTAGTCATGTTTCTTTCTCTCCTATTGGTGCATTCTCTTCTATCCCTACTACCTGTCTATCTCTTCCCTCTTCTTTTCTCTTTCTAATCCTTTGGTGCGAGAAAATCGGCTTTCATTTTGTTTCAAATTACTGTCCAATTTCATTTTCTGCATGGTAACTAATTAGTTGGTTGTTCCGGAAAACGTCATTTGCTAAACATTTCATTATGTGCTGTAAGGTTTGGCTTCCTGCTAAGTCTACTATGTGGCATAGCCAACTGGCTTGCTGCTATCTTAAATTCCCTTTAGAAAGCACAGTACTACAAAGTCAGAAGTACAAAATTTGGCTAAATAGATTCTTCCTAGATTAAAATTTATACCTATAAAACTCTTGAAAGCGAAACAGATCAAGAAGCAGTTTGAAATTTAGACAATCACTCTAGTAATATGTGTAGTTGAGGAATGGGAATTACCCCCACAATAAATTTTTTTTTTTTTTTTTGGGGATTTTTAACCTTTTTTTCCGTCTGTGCAGCCAAACCATTAGCTGCTGTCACTGAATTTGTTGCCCAGTTACGCATCAGTTTTCATTTTTATAAATTCCTATTTAAAGCTCTTTAGCATGTTTATTGTGTTTTCTTAGATTTTCAGTTGATGAATAATGCTTGTATATAACCTATAAGTACTGTTGTTCTTTTAGGCAATTTTTACTGCTGGCTATAAGGCTGTCTTGCACATTCATTCTGTTGTGGAGGAATGTGAGATTGTTGAGCTACTACAGCAAATTGATCCAAAGACAAAGAAACCCATGAAAAAGAAAGTTCTCTTTGTGAAGAATGGTTCTGTTGTTGTATGCCGCGTTCAGGTTTGCCCTCTTGTAGATTATTAGACTTAAAAGAGTTGTTTTTCTTCTTTTTTGAAAGGTAAATTGGTAAACCTATTTTTTTTTTTTTTTCTGTAACTATATGAGCAGAAAATTAAAGTTCATTTTCTGATTATCGCAATCATAAATACATCGCAACTTTGACACAGTTAATAGAATGGTGAATTTAGTTATCTCAAAAAAATAATAACATGGAATGGTTAGTAGTTATACGTACATACTACAAGTTATGAATTTGAGAGAAGAGACTAGATCCAAAATTTCAAGTTCTTTTATGTATTATATGGTTTGACCCTAAAAGGGTGTATTTCAGGTGAATAATATGTTATTTTGCAATTGGTTATTGTTATCTCTTTATGCATTGCAGTTACATACTTGCTTTGTTTTTATAGGAAAAACTGTTGCAGTGGGGAAAGTGGCTGATCTTTGTGCCGCTTAAGCAATTTTGTTACTAGAGGTGATGACTATCGTTTGTAAAGAATGTTGCAGTTTTTGGTTAACAGATTTTCACCATTTCTTTGTGGCATTAGTAGTGTGCCGAATGCACCAAATTAATTAACCTTACTGACCGAACTAATGAATTGTATAAAGGGCAAGCAAGGGTCGATCCCACAGGGAATGACTCGATTAATTTCTATATTCTAAAACACTAAAAACAACGAAACGCAAATTAAACTCTAAACAGTAAACTTGACAACAAGAATAATGAAGGGGGATTTGTAATCAAAGCAAACTAAAGTAGAACAGAGAAATAAAATATCAGGTTAAACAATCAGCTCTCGGTTCAAGATCCACCTAAACATGCATTGGACATAAAGTAACCGTAACACTGTTCTATCTCATCATTATGAAACTACGACCCTTAGGAAACAACAAGCTCATTACCCGAATTCTCCCTTAGTTTGTCACTACCGAAACAAGCTCTTCGAGTAGATACTAACCCTTGAACAACCTAGAACAAACTCTCTAAATTTAATTCAATGGCAGCCTTAAGAATTAGGAGAATAGATCAATCTAAGCAACAATCACCCAAGCTCGGATTATTTAACTTAGGTTATGTTATTCAAGACAATAGACCGAAAACTTGTCCATAATCAGCTATCATCATGTGTCACTTATTGAATAGAAAAAGGACAATTACGGATCACAATTCCTAATTCTAACAGATAAAATTCCGATGAAATAATTCAGCAGGCCATTACTAAATCACCCAAACAGAAAATTATAAACAATTAAAACAGAATAACATAAACAATTCCAATAAAAACAAGATTAAGAATAATGTTACTGAAGTTAGGCTTCAAAATCCCCTTGAACTGAAGAAGGAAATTAGCCGCACATCTTGATCTAGAACGCAAAAACTCTACAGAATTCAAACTCTACTGTCCTCCCCCCGTTTAACCTAAAAACTTCTAATTAAATAACATGTGTTTTCCTTAATTCTTCCCCAAGAATCACGGAATTTCTTTCCTGGACGTTTCCTAGAAGATAGACTTCCAGATTTGATAAAATCTGATCAGATATGGATTCCAGAATTCGTCTCCAACTTGCACCAGGATTCTCGCCATGTAAAAGATATTTTCTGGGCTCCATCACTTCATAAAAATTGTAGTTTAGGATGTGTAGATGAATCTGGGCTTTTGAATCACCCATTTTCGATATCTGACGCTCCAGTTAGGCCCGTTCGAAGATTCACTGCTCAGCTAAGGAATCCTTCTGCGACTAGGATTCCAGGTCCGGTTTTGCAACAACTACTGAGAACCCAAACGAACTAGGATTCTTGCCCATAATACCTTCCTGAAAAGCTTGATTCGTCTACTTTAATTTCTCTGAAGACCACTTTTGCAATTGAGGAATCTAGCTCCTGAAAAACCTGAAAAACGTAGCACTGATCAGAATAACGAAAAATCTGGAAAATCTGGAATTTCCTAGTCTTTTCTCAATTATTTCCTAAAGTCTATCCAAATATGCCAAACTTACAAAATAAACTCTAATCAACTCAATCAGGCATAAAACATAACAAAAACATAATATGATAGGAATAAAAAATATGTAAATTACACTCTTATCAGGCATCTAAAATTATGATGTCGAGTTTTGAAATATGAACTTTTGTCATGTATTTGAAATGGTTAATAATTTTAAAAAGATAACAGTAATTGATATGCTGAGGTTTAGCCATTGGTGCATGGCAAGTTATTGATTACAATATTTGCTATAGGATGTTTGCCCCATTTCCTTGTCATTGTATTTGGATGGCAGGCAAACCTGAATCAGCCGAACAACTTTTTGCGTGTCTGATCGATTGCAACTGAAGGGTTGAGATGATGACATTATTATCAGCAATCGATAGAGAAATTGTTTGGATTCAGCTGTTGCATTGCAGAGGTGTTGGTGTTGGTATCATAGTTATGTTTTTGAAATGGGGGCTTCTACAGCGCATAATTGATAGTTTGGATGGGTGAAAAATATGTGCTGCTTCACCCATTGCAATTTTTACAGCTTCATTATAGTTATTATAATTGATGATATTAATGATCAGTTTGTTTGATTAAAGTTAGCTTTATATGGTTAAATTTTCCCCCAACCTTGTGTTTGCAATGCCAATGTCAGAACTTTGGTATTAAGATGCTAAACAAACAAATTCATTTTATGATATTATTGAATGAGAATACAATTTATATCTTTGATGCGCCCATGTGGCGTTAACGTCGAAAATCATATGCTCTAGTAAACAATAGGAGTATGGATAATGTTGCATTGTTATATTTAGGGTTTAGAGGTTGGTTATTTTTGCAAAAAAAAATTAGGGTTTCGTAAATGGCTACTTTTGCAAACAGTTTTATTTTTTCAAAAATATTTACGATTCTTATGTGGCTACTTTTGCAAATACTTTTATAATGGTTGTTTTTTCCAACATGTTTAGGGTTTTAAGAGTAGCTACTTTTGCGAAAATATTTAGAATGGCTATTTTCTTAGTGTTTCGAGAATGGCTATTTTTGCAAACATTTTTGGAATGGTTACTTTTACTAGCACTTTTAGTGTTTTCAAAATGGCTACTTTTGAAAACACTTTTAGGGTTTCATTAATGGCTTTTTTTCAAACATTTTATTTATCTCAAATATATACCTGATAGAGCTAACAGTGTAGTGATGTTATCAAATCCAATTATCCTCACAAGACTAAATCGCAACTACAATTCTTTTTTTTTTTTTGGGTTACGGGCGTGTCCGGATTAGCTTACGCGTACCTTAACTAATCCGTCGGGGCCTTGAAGTTGACGTTAGGTAAATCTCTTCAGTGGCCACCCTATGAGCAATCCAGATGGATCAAACTCAAGACTTCTTGAATAATACACCTAAGAGTCCTAATTGACACCTAGTAGTGGTTATCGCAACTACTATTTTTATTCCATCAGGTATTTGCAAATCTAGACATACATTTATTTATTTATTTGTTTGTTTGTTTGTTTCTGTTATTGTTTAAACTTGTCATTCGGTTATAGGAATGAATTAGAATTAGTGTATTTCAGTATAATGTTTTGTAATTTGAATTTCATTGTATTTTTTTTAATTTTTATTTGATTCTAATTATTTGATTAATGAATAACTTGTCTCTGATAAAATAAATTGTCCCAAAATCATTCAACTACGAATTTTTATTTGATCAATTAAATTCAGTGGTTCCAATCTTAATTTGTAGGATTTAGCCAAAAACCATCATCAAACTGATCATATTTTGGTCATTTGAAACATTATATATATCTGTAATAATAACTCTACTTATTCCAGTAACAAAAATAAATATAATCAAAACATTATAATGTTACATATAATATCTGTGAGAAAGATTTAGAAATAGCAAATCTAGAGCGAAAATGAAAGAAGAGAGTAACTGTTTTTTTCTATATTGAATCTTGAATAATAATCTTTACAACAGTTCTCAATTTATATACTAGCTCCAAATACACGAGCTGAACTCAGTGAACTGATATAACTGATTTCAGTTTTAGATTCAAAACTACGTCGTTGCATAAGAGCAGTCTACACCTCCTAGCTTTTACTTTTCACAGGTTAACCTATTGATCTTTGCATGGTCAACATTTCCCCTCAAAGTGGACTGCTATGTGTCTTCTCCTATCTTTTACTTTTGATAGTTTAACCCATTGATCTTTGCATGGTCAACATTCCCCCTCAAAGTGGACTTCTGTATGTCTTTTGAATGTGCATCTGCAACTTTCGTTAGTCTTTTGCTTTTCATTCTGACATTTGTAGACAAGCAACACAGCAGCAAGCACACAGATTCACCAAGTTTCAGTATTCATCAGCAAACAACACCACATATTCTCCATGACACACTAGTCTCACATTTTTCTCCAGAATACACCAGTGCATTTTTCTCCAGAATACACTATTACAACAGCAATCACCACATTATATTCTCCATGACACACTAATTCAACAGTTTCTCCAGAATACACCAGGACAGTTTCTCCAGAATACACCAGTACAGTTTCTCCGAATACACCATTACAATATCAATCACACATTATATCACCATTGACCAATCATAAATGGAAGAAAGAATTGAAACACTAAACTAGCAGCAGTATGCTATAATAACAATTTCACACAACTGCCACAATGCCATATATATCCGACTATCAACATAATACTTCAGCATCACCATGCATTAATCAACATAACACTTCAGCATCAACATGTATTAATCAACATAATACTTCAGCATCAACATGCATTAATCAAGTTAACTTCTACTAATCATCAAGACCAGAGAACTCGTTTCGGACTATGTGTTACGTTGCCCACTCACTGTTGCTAAAAAGAGACAATGTTGAGTTTCTTTTGCAATCAACAAATTGAGCTGCAGAAAGAGGTTTTGTAAGGCAGTCAGCAATCTGAAGTTTAGAGGGAACATATTGAATCACCATTTTCTTGGCCAACAGTTGTTCTCTTATGTAATGAGCATCAATCTCTATGTGTTTTATGCGAGCATGAAACATGGGATTAGCAGCCAATGCTCCTGCACTCACATTATCACACCATATAACAGGGGTATTATGAAGAACAACACCTAATTCAAAGAAAATAATCTGTAGCCAAGCCACCTCTATAGCTGTGTGAGCTAGAACCCTATATTCTGCTTCAATTGAGGAAAATGCCACTACCTTTTGTTTTCGAGAACTCCATTGGATTAGGTTAGGGCCCAAGTAAATACAATAACCACTTGTTGACTGTCTATCTTCTAGACTGCATCCCCAATCGGCATCTGCATAACATTCAATTTGTAGGAAGCTAGCTAGTTTGAATTGAAGACCATAATCTAAGGTGCCTTTGATGTACCGGAGCAATCTTTTACACGCTTGCCATTGAAGATCTGTAGGAGTGACTTAGTTTGTTAACTGTAAAATTGATATCAAGCCGTGTTAAAGTAAGGTATTGCAAGGCTCCAATGGTACTTCTATATACACTAGGATGAATAAATGGTGGGCTATCATTAGGGAATAACCTGGTGCCTAATGCCATAGGTGTAGAACAAGCATTGGCTTCTAGCATCTTGGTCTTGAGAAGAAGATCATATGCATATTTTGATTGCTTGAGATGAATACCACTTGCTGATCTATTTGCTTCCAAACCCAGAAAATACTTCAAAGAACCCAATGTTTTTAAAGCAAACTGAACATTGAGATCTTGAACTAATTAGAGAACATACTCACCATCAGAACCAGTGATAAGGATGTCATCAATGTACACTAACACATAAATCAAACCATAATTGTGGTTGAGAGTGAACAAGTTGGAGTCAGAAATAGAATGATGAGCCCTTTTGTCAAGGAAAGTAGTTTTTAGCTTATTAAACCATGCCCTCGATGTTTGTTTAAGCCCATACAAAACTTTATTTAACTTACACACAAAAGAGGGATGTTCAGAATCTTCAAAACCAGCAGGTTGAAGCATATAAACTGTCTCATTCAACTCACAATTTAAAAATGCATTATTAACATCAATTTGTTAAGTGTCCCATCCATTGGTCACGGCTAATGTGATAATGGGTCTAATAGTTGAAGGCTTGACAACTGGACTGAAAGTTTTGAAGTAATCCAAGCAAGGGGTTTGCTGAAATCCCTTGGCAACCAACCTAGCCTTATATTTTTGTAAACAACCATCAGCATTGAAGTTGGTTCAAAATACCCACTTGTTGCCGACTATGTTCTTATCAACTAAGGAAGGAACAAAGGACTAGGTATTGTTCTTAACTAATGCTTCAAACTCACTTTGCATGGCAATTTTCCATTCAAGAGCTGCAAGAGCTTCACTGACAATTATGGGTTCAAGCACTACAGAACTGTGACTTACCGTGAACAGTAATTTGGGAGCTACAGGAGTAGTAATACCCAAGGCCTAATCATTTATAACATTGGTAGTAGTAGTAGGAACTACAGATGGAATATCAACTGCTGTCACAGCAGCATGATAACTGTCACCGGAGCTGGCATTGTGTTGGCCTTATTGGAAACTGCAGACTTATAATCAGCAATGGAAATTGATGTCTTAGTAGTACCAATAGGAAAAGCAGCAGATGATTTGGACCTTGTCACCATGGGATGAACATTAACAGTAGAATGGACCATAGAGGTTGAGATATCATGAGGTTTAAAGAGGGAGTGAGCACTCGCAGGAATAAGATCTAATAAGTCTCTTGCTAATGGTCCATGTTGAAAGGAGAATATAGTAGGTTGTGGTAGTGATGAGGATGAGGGAATTTTGAGATCAACCTCTGAGTTACAGGTTGGTGAAATAAAAGTGGGAGGTAAGATTGGTAAAGAGGATACTAGTTGAGATTTGGTTGGTAAATGTGAGGCAGAGGTTGTTGTTTGAGATTTAAATAATGGTGAAGGAGAAGTGGGTCTTGGTGGAGAAGTGGATCTTGGTGATGCAACAGTAGGTTCTGAGGTGGAGTGTAGCGTTTGAGACAATATTGGACCTAAAATATGCTTACCAACTGCTGTGATGTTAGAGAAATTCTTGTTGGGAGCATTAAATATTGCAAATGGATCAAGACCATTCAAGGAGGAATTATGAGAGATCACAGCACAAGGAAAGGGTGCAAAATGCTGATCTGAAGGAGAAGTGTGTGAGGATTGACAGAGGATATATGTGGAGACGACTTAGAACAGAAATCTTTGCAAGAAAAAGGAAATTCAGACTCATTAAATTTAACACTAGGGGTAACAAATATTTTTCCATCACATCTGAGGCATTTATATCCTTTATGGACTAAGCTATAACCAAAAAAACACACTTAGAAGAATGAAAATTGAATTTGTGAGAACTAAAATCTCGAAGATATGGAAAGCAAGTACAACCAAACACCTTTAGACTCTCATACACAGGATGTTTATGAAACAATTTTTGATATGGTGAATCATAGTTAAGAACACCAGTGGGCATTCTATTTATGAGGAATGCAGAAGATTCAAAAGCTAACCACCAATATCTAAGAGGCATAGATGCATGTGCTAGTAAGGTAAGGCCAGTTTGAACAATGTGTCTATGCTTTCTTTCACTCCTACCATTTTGTTGATAGACATAAGCACAAGAATGTCTAAAGGTGATACCGGTTTCATTAAGGTAGGGAATAAGAGCCTTAAACTCACCACCTTGATCAGATTGCAAGCATTTGAGCTTGTATCCAAATTGTCTCTCAGCAAGGTGCTGAAATTTAACAAAAATGTATTTCACTTCAGCCTTGGTTCTTAAAGGAAACAGCCAGGTAAACCGACTATAGTCATATAAGAATTGAACATAGTATCAAAATCCTTCTATAGAAGGAAAAGTGGTAGGACCCCATACATCAGTATGAACTAATTCAAAGGGGGCAATAGCATGGGAATGTGATGAAGAAAATGATTTATGATGTGCTTTTCCTAATTGACATGCATCACAAAACGACACAGTTGGAGAATTATGAGTTTTAGCACTTTCATGATCTAAATTTGAAGTAGATTTGACATGGGACAATATTTTTTGAAGGATGGATGCAGGAGGATGGCCTAAAGCTTATGCCAAAGCATGTGATCAACGTTATTTCTAGACACGGCAAGACAATGCAGATCTAAAGTGTTGTGAACACAATTTTCAGAATATGAAGTTGACACATTGATATGAATTCTTACAACCACAATTCATACACCACCCTAATTCAACCAATTCTAACTCCACCTAGGTTAGGATTTCTTCCAACTCTTTAAGACCATTTGGCTAACACTCTCCATACACACACACAACCATTAAGACAACTTAGAACAACTCCTTATATCAAACTCCAATCAACACAAAGGCACTCATGTTCAAATACACCACAAATGGACTCATACATACCATGCAAAACAAAATCCTGAAAAGGGTTAAATTGAAACAAAAGGAAAGCAACTTACAAAAGAGAGGACCAAAGGATCAATCAAGCCTAAAGGGAAACTCCACCATCTTAATTGATAGACACTCCACCACCAAGTTTGGCCAAACTTGGGTAAAGGAAAACAAGAGAAAACAATTCTCAAGGCAAAAGTACTATTCACTTCAATATTCAATCTCCCTTACAAAAATGATCAAGTGGCCTTTAAATAGGCTTTACAAAATTAAGGGATTTATCCTAGCAAATATTACATGATGGAAACATTAAAATATTACATGAAAATTAATAAACAATAAGTCTCTACCATACAAGTCAAAAGCAAGCCATACCCATTTAATATCATGGACAACCTTTCCCTAATTTAAAGGACCTATGTCCTTAATAATAATTTTAGGGATTTTCCTCCAAAATTTGAATCAAATGACACCAAAACTTGGGCTTGGGCCAAGGTAACTTGTTCCCACTTGTTGTTCACGTTTTGGGCCACAAAATAGGGCTTGAGCTATGCCTTGGACCCTTAAGACCTCTTGGACAATTTTGTGAGTTTCCTTGAGTGTTTGGGTTGCTTGAGCCAAATGTTGTTCTTCATGTTGTCCTTGAGTCTTCATTGAAATCCCTAGCATTTGTGATGAACATGTTGGGCTTGGATTCTCATCATCCTCCCCGGGTTGAGAAGGATTTGTCCTCAAATCCGAAAGTATGTCATCTTCTAAGTATGAAGACAAGTCCCCAATGTTGAAAATAGCCGAAACATTGCCAAATTCAGAGGGTAAATCAATTTTATATGCATTATCCCCAACTCTCTCAAGGACTTCAAAGGGACCATCGGCCCTAGGTGCCAACTTGCTTTTCCTCTTGGAAGGAAATCTCTCCTTTCTCAAATGAATCCATACAAGATCACCCGGTTGGAAAATGGTGGGTTTCCTATGTTTGTTGGTTTTCTTTCTATAGGCTTCATTAGATTTGGCTATTTGGACCCTAATTGTTTCATGTAGCTTCTTCGTGGACTTGGCCTTCTCCTTAGCATCAAGGCTCAATTGGATATCAAGGGGTAGGATACTAAGTTCTATGGGAGTGATAGGGTTAAGGCCATAAAGAACTTCAAAAGGAGAGTGGTTAGTGGTAGCACTAGGGGACCTATTATAGGCAAATTCGGCATAGGCTAACTTGTTGTCCCAATCTCTCAAACTCTTGCTCACCAAGGTTCTAAGGATGGTTCCTAGGGGTTCTATTGGTGACTTCAGTTTGACCATCAGTTTGGGGGTGATGGGAAGTGCTAAACAAAAGTTTGGTATCCAATCTACTCCACAAAGACCTCCAAAAATGGCTAAGAAATTGTAATAGCCACTACTACTCAAATACTCATAATGAAATACATATGAAATAATATAAAGAAATTGGGCCCAAATTTTTCTTTTATATTATTTCATATGTATTTCATTATAATATTTAGTATGTGGCTATTATATTTTTCTAGCAGATTTTTGGGATTTGAGATGTGCCATTCTTCTTGCTATGACGTCCGATAGCCGACTGTGTAAGTTAATTCTTTCCTTACTTTAAGTGTTCTTTTGAATTGATCAAGTATGGTTGTTTTGTAGATGAGGCATAGTAATAGGAGGAAGGGTAAAAGTGTGATGAATGAGGGAGAATCCTCCGACCCACCAGAATTGACTCCCCTACCCTTGATGAGATGAGGATTTGAGCTATTGTACAACAAGTTTTAGCAGAGAGTTAGAGGAGAGTTGTTCAGGAGAGAACCGAGACTCCCAGTAGAGTACCGCCTCCAAGACAAGAGCGAGAAGGGTCGGTACCTCGGCCAAGATGCACTGAGGTGATCCGATTCAGGGGCTTGTAAATCAGCACTAGCCGCCAACATTTAAGGGTACAAGGGATCCACTAGAGGCAGAGGAGTGGTTTAAGTCCGTATAGCGGACGGCGGCATTGTTCCCCCTGAATGATAAAGAGAGGATCAGATATGCTAGTTTCTTGTTTAAGGGAGATGCCCGGATATGGTGGGAATTAATGGAGGAGACTCATGATATAGCCTCAATGACCTAGGAGGAATTCAGAAGGTTGTTTGAGGCTGAGTACCAAACAGAAGATCGAGTACATAAGAAAGTCCAAGAGTTTATTCACCTGAAGCAGGGGACTAGTACTGTGAAGGAATATTCAGTAAGATTCAATTCCCTTGCTCGTTTTGCATAGTGTATACACCGGAGTTAAGGAGAGATAAATTTGTGCAAGGGTTGAGATCAGATATTGCTCAAGATGTAATGACAGGAGTCGAGCCCCCTCATACCTATAGTGAAGCTCTAGCATGGGCTTTAAGAGCAGACATCTATGTGAACAAATATATTGCAGAAGGGTTGGCTCTAACAATACGTAGTGAGCCATCCACCACTTTACAGAGGGAAAGGGAAAAAGTAGATGTCACAAAGAACAGAGAAGTAAAGGCCAAGAAGAAGTTTCAACCAAGGAAGAATAGGAGAGATCGGCAGTACAAGAGGCCCAGGACAGAAGGGTTTTCCCCTTGTGCTAAGTGTGGGAGGAACCATCCAGGGGAGTGTTTGAGGGTCAAAACGTGTGTTACAGGTGCCGACAACCAGGGCATATGTGGAGGGATTGTAAAGCTCCCCTTCCACTGACGGCTCAGACCCCTAGAGGTACAAATGCTAAAGTATTTACAGTGGCACAGGGTGAGGTCGAGGCCAGTCCATCAGTAAATGGCGAGTCGGAGTTGTTATTTCATCTTTGTTTCTTTATATGCTTTGATTGATTCTGGAGCCACTCATTCTTTTATATCTCATGGAATGATAGAGAGATTAAACTTGAAACCTGTTAAAGTGAGTCAACCCATTAAGATAAAGTTGCCCGATGGGGTTAGTGTGTTGACTCAAGAGATGTTGATAGGAGAGTCTGTGGTGATCCATGGTCGAGAGTTGGTAGTTGACTTAATAGTCTTTGATATGCCCGACTTTGATGTGATATTGGGCATGGATTTCCTAAGGGAGGAATGGAGTAGAAATTGATTGCCGAAAGAAGGAAGCAAGATTTAATCTTGATAATGCAGATAAGTTTAGTTTTGGAGAGGGCCATCGGTTGAGTATGTTGATTAGTAGTGTAAAAGCTAGGAAGATGTTGAGAAAGGGGTGTTCTGGATACATTGCTCATGTAGTACAAAGTGGTGATGTTCCACAGTGAGAAATTCAGAGGGTGCCGATAGTTCGAGAATTTCTGGATGTGTTTCCAGAAGACTTACCGTGTTTACCGCCAAAAAGAGAGGTTGAGTTTAGTATTGAACTTACACCAGGAATAGCACCTATATCTAAAGCCCCTTATCGAATGGCCTCAGCAGAGCTTCAAGAATTAAAGAAACAACTCCAGGAGCTTTTAGATAAAGGCTTTATCCGACCAAGTCATTCTCTCTAGGGAGCCCCAATTTTGTTTGTAAAGAAGAAAGACGGATCACTACGGATGTGTATTGATTATAGAGAATTGAATAAGGTGACAGTGAAGAATAAGTACCCGCTACCTCGAATAGATGACTTGTTTGATCAGTTGAAGGGAGCAACGGTGTTCTCCAAAATTTATTTGAGGTCAGGGTACCATCAGGTAAGAGTGGCTGAGGAGGATGTAGCTAAGAGTGCTTTCCGTACAAGGTATGGGCACTATGAGTTTGTAGTGATGCCGTTTGGTTTGACTAATGCCCCAACTGTTTTTATGGACTTGATGAACAGGGTATTCCATGATTGTTTGGATCAATTTATAGTGGTTTTCATAGATGATATCCTGGTTTATTCTAAGTCGAGAGAAGAGCATGAGGAACATTTGAGAATAGTGCTACAACGGTTGAGAGAAAGGCAGTTGTATGCTAAATTTTTGAAGTGTGAGTTTTGGCTTGATCAAGTGATATTTCTGGGCCATACAGTGTCGAAGGAAGAGATTTCAGTAGATCCGAGCAAGATAAAGGCAATCCTTGAGTGGTAGAGGCCAAAGACAGTAAAAGAGGTCCAAAGTTTCTTAGGCCTGGCAGGTTACTACAGACGATTTGTTGAAGGGTTCGCCCAGTTGGCTAAACCATTGACGGCTCTTACCAAACAGAAGACTCCTTTTATATGGTCAAAAGCTTGTGAGGAATGTTTCCAAGAGTTGAAGAAGAGGTTAACAACAGCTCCAGTGTTAATGTTGCCTCAGAAGGGTGTAGATTATGATATTTATACGGATGCCTCTTTGCAAGGACTTGGTGTTGTGTTAATGCAGTTAGGTAGGGTAATAGCATATGCCTCTCGGCAATTGAAAGAGTATGAGATGAGATACCCTACGCATGACCTAGAGTTGGCAGCCGTGGTCTTCGCTTTAAAGATTTGGAGGCATTATCTTTATGGTGCCAAGAGTAATATCTACACCGATCACAAGAGTTTAAAGTACTTCTTCACTCAAAAAGAGTTGAATATAAGACAAAGAAGGTGGTTAGAGCTGGTTAAGGATTATGAGTGTGAGATTAAGTATCAACCAAGGAAAGCCAATGTAGTAGCCGATGCCTTGAGTAGAAAAGCTTATTTGTCCCGGCTTACTAGGCAGAAAGAGTTGATAGAAGAATTATGTAAAGAGCAAATTGAAGTGATACCAGAAAGGATTGCCAGGTTAGAGGTTCAGTCCACCTTACTGGAGGAAGTCAGAGTTAACCAAGTGGCTGATGAGTGGTGTTAGAGAATAATTCAACAAATGCATGAGGGCAAGGTAATGGAGTTCCACTTACGGGATGGTGTTCTCTACTTCAGGAATCAGTTGTGTATCCCTCAAAATGATGAGTTGAAGAAGAAAATACTTACAGAGGCTCATGACACACCATACACTACTCATCCTGGAGCAACCTAAGATGTATCAAGATATAAAGAAAAGCTACTGGTGTCCAGGTATGAAGAAGGATATTACAAAATTTGTAGCTAAGTGCTTGACTTGTCAATAGGTTAAAGCAGAACACCAAAGGCCATCAAGGTTGCTTCATCCACTTAGTATTCCAGAATGGAAATGGGAGAGCATTTCGATGGATTTTATCACAGGTCTCCCTAGAGTACAGAAAGGTTATAATGCTATTTGGGTGATTGTGGATAGATTAACTAAGTCCGCCCATTTCCTTCCAGTAAAGGAAAGTACCACCTCAAATCAGTTGGCTCAGATCTACATGAAAGAGATAGTCATATTGCATGGTGTGCCCAAGACAATAGTGTCAGACTGAGATTCGAGATTTGTTTCGGCTTTCTGGACTAGTTTGCAGAGAAATTTGGGTACCCGTTTGGCATTTAGTACAACCTATCATCCTCAGACAGATGGCCAAACAGATTGAACGAATCAGGTGCTTGAGGACATGTTGAGAGCCTGCTGTATGGATTATAGAATCTCATGGCATGAAATGTTACCTTTAGTGGAGTTTGCCTACAATAACAGCTATCAGTCTACAATAAAGATGGCGCCTTACGAGGCTTTGTATAGTAGACAATGTAGATCTCCACTATATTGGGATGAGATCGGCGAAAAGAGTGAATTGAGTACAGCTCTTGGGCTAGAGATGACTCAGAAAATGATAGAGGATGTAAGATTAATCCAAACAAAATGAAACAAGCCCAAGACAGACAAAAGAGTTATGCCGACTTAAGGAGAAAAGAAGTGGAGTTCCAAGTGGGTGATAAGGTTTTTTGAAAGTTTCCCCTTATAAACGAGTAATGCGCTTCGGGAACAAAGGAAAGTTAGCACCAAGATATATTGGTCCATTTGAAGTATTGCAACGAATTGGAAAAGTTGCCTATAGATTGGCATTACCACCTCGTATGGACAAGGTACATGATGTCTTCCATGTCTCAATGCTGCGAAAGTATGTAAGTGATCCCTCCCACATCTTGAGTATAGAAGATGTCGACCTCATAGAGAATCTTGTGTATGAGGAGCGCCCTGTACAGATTTTAGATCGGAAGATTAAAGAGCTCCGGAACAAGAGTATTCCACTAGTGAAGGTTCTTTGGAGGAATCGCAAAGTAGAGGAAGCCACATGGGAGACGGAACAGGACATGCAAAATAGGTACCCGGAGTTATTCGTGTGAATTTCGGGGACGAAATTCTTTTAAGGGGGGAGAATTGTAATATCCCACTTGAGGTACATACTTAAGATTTGTTGTATTAGTTAAAAGTTTACTATTTCAGCTTCAATTGAGTTTGTTTGTTATCATATATGTTGAGTTGGTTGAATGGTTGCCTTGAAATTGGTTGAATTTTGGTGAAGTTTGGTCCAAACTTCGCCGCGGCGAAGAGGAGCTGCACCCACGGGTAGGTTCTGCACTGTTTCGCCGGGGTGATAGAAAGTTCTTGCTGACTGAGCCTAATACAAAGTTTCTTGAGTTTTCTAGAGAATTCTTCTTTTGGGGCACAATGACCATTCTACCCCTAATTAGAAGGAAAAGTGGGGAGTAAAATGAAAGGAAATTTAGTAGAGATTGTGTTTGGATGGGAGTGTAGTTGTAAAGAATCAAAGGATATAGATGGAATTTTCAAGGAAGAGCAAGGGCAAAATGGGAAATGATGCTTATAATATGAGCTAAAAAGGGTTAAGTGTAGAGAAACCCTTTAGTCCATCCATTCCACCGCCTCTTCCATTTGCCTAAGTTCTCTCATTTTCTCCATCCAATCTTCCAAGATTTTTAAGGGATTCAAGAGGGTTTTTGAGTAGAGATTTCATCTAAAGCATCCTAAGGTAAGGATTCATGCTTTAGATGTGAATTTTCTTATAATTATAGTGAAGTCTTATCTGGTTGTTGTTGTTCTTGTTGTGGTTTTGAGTTGTAGAGCGGAGACAAGACAACAAAGGAAAGGAAAAGTGCTAAAGAAGTCACCTTTTGACAAGGTAAGTAAATCCAACCAAGTTAAGATTTGAATAAGCTTTTGAGTAGAGATGTATGCATGATCAGTATGTAGTATGATTAATGAGAAATTGATTTGATATGAGTAGCTATTTTGTAGTTGTTGGATAGATTCCATGTATGAGAAGTGTTTTAATGTGTATTAAGAAATGAAATTTGAGATGAAGTTTGAGAGATGTTGTGTAAACAGATTTGGAACTGCTTTTCTTGACAGGTATTATGAGTATCTGAGGGAGTTTTCCCTCATTTTGGATGGTTAGAGAATGAAGTATAGTAGTAATTTTAGTAGAGTGTTTATATGCACATGAGTTGTTTGATGAAATGCCTAAGTGGAATCTGCCCTGTCACTGCCGTGACATTCCAAGTGATTTTTGGGCATTTACGGATCGAACTGGGCTGAGACCAAAAAATCTAAGTTGTAGCTCTGTTTCTAAGCTTTAAAACGAGACCAAAACCATAGCAATCCGAGGTGTATAACGTAAGTTATGGTCTTTTTAGTGTGACCTGTGTAGAATGACTGTTTTGAGGAAATCTTGTATTTGGCATTTCATTAGTGCGTTAGTGAGCATGAGCTAGCTCTACACCTTTGTTTATACACTTAAGAAGTAGCTTGAGATTTAGTAAAGAATTTGAGTATAAGCTACTTTAAAAGTTAAGAGAAAGAGCATAGTGTAGGTTGTGCGATGGGGAACCCGTGAGTAATGGGTAGAGTATTCGCATGTACGCCGCATTGAGAGAGCGGCATGAGTATGAGATAGAGAAGTGGTGTAGCCCGTGAAAGTGCATGCGGATGAGGGCTATACCCGAGTACCTGAGAGAGAGATTATACACTCACATGGCCAAGGGTTCCGAATCCATGCATAACCGAGTCCGATCGGCTAGAATGAGTGGAGGTCACGTAGAGTGGGAGCGAGTCCCAGCCATGCCCCCGGTAAGATGGGGCCGTGACTTACGAAAGAGTTATTAGAAAAGAGTTCTAAGAGAAAGAGAAAGAGAAAGAGAGAGAGAAGTACCCAAAGAGAAATTGAATGAGGAGTTGTAAGGAAAGAATTAGAGAGAGAGAGTTACGGGAATAGATGAGTAGAAGGATTTACTTACTAAGCATTATTTTAGTGCTCACCCCGTTGTTTTCCTATGTTTTGCAGGATCCAAGTGAGGACGCAGTCGAATGGACGTCGACACGTGAGGAGAAGCGGTTACACTGTCCACCATGTTTTAATATTTTTGTACACATTATAAGTTTATGTAAAAATGTATATGTTTGTAAAGAATATATGTATATATTTAATAAAAGAAAAATTTTGGGCCCAATTTCTTTATATTATTTCATATGTATTTCATTATGAGTATTTGAGTAGTAGTGGCTATTACAGAAATTTTGTTTCCCTATCCGACACTACGCTTCGTGGTACACCATGCAACCTCACAATTTCTTTGAAGAATAATTTATCCACATGTGATGCATCATTGGTTTTGTTGCATGCAACGAAATGTGCCATCTTAGAGAATCTATCAACAATAACCATTATGGAATCTTTACCTCTTTGGGTTCTCGGCAATGCCACAATGAAGTCCATGCTCAAGTATTCCCATGGTTGGTTAGGAATGGGCAATGGAGTGTACATCCTTGGCTTGAAATGGCTCTTAGCTCTATGACATACTACACATCTAGCCACTATGGATTGGACATCCCCACTCATCTTAGGCCAAAAGAAATGATCCTTAAGAATCTCCAAGGTTTTGGTAACCCTAAAATGACCCGCAAGCCCCCCTCCATGCACCTCTCTTATAAGTAATTCTCTAAAACTCCCGTGAGGTACACACAATCGGTTTCCTTTAAACAAAAATCCCTCTTAAGCCACATAATCCTTAAAGCTCCCCCTTGAACACTTAGCTATAATTTCGGCCATTTGTTCATCTTCTTTGTAATGCTCCATCATCATGCTAAACTCAAGTACTCTTGCATCCAAAATGGAAAGGATGGAGTACCTCCTTGATATGCATCCGCAACTACATTAGTACTTCATTGCTTGTACTTTGATACAAATGAAAAGGATTGAAAGGAACTCAACCCATTCGGCATGCCTTGAGTTCAACTTATGTTGCCCATTGATAAACTTGAGAGCTTGGTGATCCGAATGTAACACAAATTGTTTAGGCCTCAAATAATGACTCCAATGAACTAAGGCCCTAATAATGGCATGGAACTCTTTATCATAAGTGCTATATCTCTTCCTAGAATCATTGAGTTTCTCACTAAAATATGCTAATGGCCTTTTATCTTGAGTAAGGATTGCCCCTATCCCAACTCCACTAGCATCACACTCCACTTCAAACACCTTAGAAAAATCGAGTAAAGCTAGAATGGGTGCCTCACAAAGCTTCCTTTTAATCACTTCAAATGCATCTTTTGCCTCTCTTTCCACTCAAAATTCCCTTTTTTTAAGCACTCGGTGATTGGTGACATTAAAGGTACTAAAGTTGGGTACAAATCTCCTATAAAATGAGGCTAAACCATGAAAGCTCATTACTTCACTAATGGTTTTAGGTTCGGGCCAACTTCTAACTGCTTCAACCTTTGATTGATCAACCATAATTCCCTCTCTCGAAACTACATAGCCTAAGAAGACTACCCTCTCCATAAAAAAACTCACATTTCTCCATCTTAGCATATAATTTTTGTTTTCTCAACACTTCAAACACTTGGCTAAGATGGTCTTTATGCTCATCCTCACTATAACTATATACTAATATATCATCAAAATAAATAAGAATAAATCTGCCCAAAAAAGGTTTAAGTACCTCATTCATCAACCTCATGAAGGTGCTTCGTGCATTGGAGAGGCCGAAAGGCATGACCATCCACTCAAAAAGCCTTCTTTTGGTTTTGAAGGCTGTTTTCCACTCACCCCCTTCTCTCATTCAGATTTGATGGATACCCACTCCGCAAGTCGATCTTGGAAGAAGATGCAAGAGCCATGCAACTCATCAAGCCTTAGTATGGGATACTTATACTTGATGGTAACGTTGTTGATAGCCCTACTATCCACACACATCTGAAAACTCCCATCCTTTTTTGGTACCAAGAGGGCGAGAATCGAACAAAGGACTCATGCTCTCCCTCACATACCCTTGACTCATTAGCTCATCCACTTGCCTTTGCAACTCCTTGGACTCTCCTGGATTGCATCTATAGGTTGGTTTGTTTGGTAAAGGTGCCCCGGGTAGCAAATCAATATGATGTTCTATTCCCCTTAAAGGTGGCAGCCTGGGTGGTAACTCATTAGGGAAAACATCTTCATACTCATGTAGTAAAGGTTGGACTAGGGGATGGGGTATAATTGCATCAACTTCTCTTCTCTCGGCAATAAGCAAGGCTAGGATGAGTTTGTGTTTAGTGATGGCCTTTTCTATTTGGTTGCCATTGAGGAATAAGTTCTTTTGTGACGTTTCAGTTTTGGTTGGGGTAGCTGTGGAAAGTGTTTGATGGGCTGGCAAAGGGCTTAAGGTGATGGTTTTCTTGTTGAGCCTAAAAGTGTAAGTGTTCTTCCTCCCATCATGGACAACTTCCCTATCATATTGCCAAGGCCTTTCTAGCAACAAATTACAAGCATCCATTGGTATTACATCATGCAACACTTCATCCGTATATCTCTTACCTATGGAAAAGGGGACTACTACTTGTTTGGTAACATTAAGGATGCTCCCATTGCTCAACCATTGTAATTTGTAAGGGTGGCTACAGTTTTGGGTAGGAAGCTTCAATTTTTCAACAAGGGTGGTGGAAGCTACATTAGTACAACTCCCACTATCAACAATAACCGAACATACCTTCCCTTTGATGGTGCAACGAGTTTGGAACAAATTTCCCCTTTGTTCTTTGGTAGAGTCAACTTTTGCATGCAAAACTCTTTTCAAAATCAATGCATCACCAACATCAGCTTCTTCAACAATCTCCTCACCACTCTCAGATTCTTCCTCTTCACTCTCTTCTTCTTGGATAGCCTTCTTCGATCTCTTATATCTCTTTGAGGGACATTACCCTTTTATTGGGACAATTTGCTTGGAAACGTCCGTAGCCATGACACTTAAAAAATTTCTTGTCCTTCAAATCCCCTCGAGTGCCTCCTTGAGCCACAAATTTTGGTTTCTCCTTAGGTGCTTCATTCACTCTTTCCTTGCCCTTTGTCTTTGTTGTTGTTGACATAAGGTTTGGAATAAGATGGGGATCCTTTGTAGGAGTTGCTACCCTTGAAATACGGTTTTGGTGCTGAAAGTTTCAAACTTTGGAGTTGCTTCTCAACCTTGTTGGCTAACTTGCATACATCCCCTAAGGAATGATAAGGTTGCAATTCCACTTTGTGAGCTATTTCTCTTTGTAAACCTCCCAAAAACCGAGAGATGGTTTGCTCCTTTTCCTCCGGAATATCACTCCTCATCATAAGGCCCTCAAACTCCCTTATATACTCCTCTACTTTCCTATCCCCTTGCTTAAGATTATACAAGCTCATGTAGAGATCTTGCTTGTAATTGTCGGGCAAGAACCTCTTTTTCAACATTCTCTTGAATTTATGCCATGACCTTACTCTAGTCTTCCCCTCTCTTTCTCTTTTTTTTCTAGTGTTTTCCCACCATAAGGAAGCATATCCCTTGAACTTCAGAATAGCGACCTTACATCTCTTCTCATCCGTATACCCCTTAAACTCAAACACTCTCTCAATATCACTCAGCCAATCTAGGAAAGCATTAAGGGTCTAGGCTACCTTCAAATTCTGGCAAGTCTATTTTGATACCCCTATAGTCATCAATTCTTCTCCTCCTAGGAGCCTCGGATCCACTAGAGGATGCACTACTATCTCTTAAATCTTCCATATATAGTGGGGTATGAATTATGGTTCTTTGACGGTAATATGGTCAACCTTCCCGTTAGGGCAGTTGTGGAGATTCCTCAAAGGTGGGTTTTGGTTGGGATAGATTAGCAATGTCCTTAGACATGCTAACCATCAACTTCATCATACTGGACATGTTCTTCTTAACATCATCAAGTTCTTCTTGTATTTTCAGGTTGGCAGACTCCCATGGGGGTGAGGGTGAACTTGGGGAGGAAGTGCTCTTGTTTGCCATAGAAATGGGGTGAATTTTAGCTACTATGAACAGTAACTTTGGATGAACAGTGTCACTGTGGAATAATAGGAAATGTGATTTAAGGTGTGAAGGATGAGAGGATGAAATTTGTAAAATTTGGTTTTAGGAAAATGGTATTCTGTGAATAGTGTTCTATGAATAGTAATATGGGATTAGGCTAAGAAATGGTGTTTAGGATTTTTGGTTGAAATGGGATTTGTTTTAGTTGAATTTGGATGAGATTGGTCAGGTTTGGATGAGGTGTCAAGTGGGTGGTTATGATTAGTGTGTGGAATAGTGTTCAATGAAAGAGAAAAAAAAAATGCACAATGGATGGCAATTGTTTGGCTTGGCCAAACTACACACACACTCAACACTTCCTTAGAAAGTTTTTTTCTTTTTGATCAATCACAACTCCAATCTTCACAAATTCAATCCTTAACCATAGCTCTGATACCAAATGATATGAATTCTTACAACCACAATTCATAAACCACCTTAATTCAACCAATTCTAACTCCACCTAGGTTAGGATTTCTTCCAACTCTTTAAGACCATTTGGCTAACACTCTCCATACACACACAACCATTAAGACAAATTAGAACAACTCCTTATATCAAACTCCAATCAACACAAAGGCATTCATGTTCAAATACACCACAAATGGACTAATACACACCATGAAAACAAAATCCGAAAAAGAGTTAAATTGAAGCAAAAGGAAAGCAACTTACAAAAGAGAGGACCAAGGGATCAATCAAGCCTAAAGGAAACTCCACCACCAAGTTCGGCCGAACTTGGGTAAAGGAAAACAAGAGAAAACAATTTTCAAGGCAAAAGTACTATTCACTTCAATATTCAATCTCCTTACACAAATGATCAAGTGGCCTTTAAATAGGCTTTACAAAATTAAGGGATTTGCCCTAGCAAATATTACATGATGGAAACATTAAAATATTACATGAAAATTAATAAACAATAAGTCTCCACCATACAAGTCAAAAGCAAGCCATACCCATTTAATGTCATGGACAACCTTTCCCTAATTTAAGGACCTATGTCCTTAATAATAATTTTAGGGATTTTCCTCCAAAATTTGAATCAAATGACACCAAAACTTGGGCTTGGGCCAAGGCAACTTGTTCCCACTTGTTGTTCACGTTTTGGGCCACAAAATAGGGCTTGAGCTTTGCCTTGGACCCTTAAGACCTCTTGGACAATTTTGTGAGTTTCCTTGAGTGTTTGGGTTGCTTAGGCCGAATGTTGTTCTTCATGTTGTCCTTGAGTCTTCATTGAAATCCCTAGCATTTGTGATGAACATTTTGGGCTTGGATTCTCATCACACATCAGAATAAGCAGGTGCAATAACATTTGAAGCAATGTTCATGGAAACATCACAGCACATATTAAGACCAATAGTAGTATTTGACACATCAGATTTATCAGATTCAACAATAACATTTGAAGCAGTGTCCATTGAAACATCACAGCACATATTAAAACCAACATCAGTATTTGACACATCAGATTTAGCAGATTCAATAACATTTGAAGCAATATTTATTGAAACATCACTGCACTTATTAAGACCAACAACAGTAGCATTATGAGCAGGAAACTTATTAGACAAACAGGTTGTATTATTGTACTCATCATTACATTTTGAAACTAAAGTAGACTGGTCTTCATTTATTATAGAGGAAGTATTTAAAATGGAATACAAGGGACATTGTGAGGCCAGACTGAACCCTTGGCCGAACAACTTTGAGTATTTGACAAACAGGGTAATGATGAAGTAGTTTTAGGTATACAATTAATTGGAGTACAACCAGACACTACTATTTGGAAGACAATCAAGCTGTGCAGTAGCAATAAAAGTGGACGAATTGGGCTATGTGTAGGCAGACTGGGCAATGGGATGTTGAGTTGTTATAACCCTCCTTTAAGGTCCCCTTGCAATAAAATTACTCTTGTGATCTTTAACAACACAGCAGTTAGAATCAAATTCCACAATCACATTATTATCTTTAGTAAATTTAGATATGCTAAGGAGATTTTTTGTAATTTTGGGAACTCAAAGGATATTTTTAAGTTGAAAACACTTAGAATGTAAAAAACTTGGTAAGAATGAGTGACCAGTATAAGATATAGTAAGAGACTCACCATTCCCAACCTGAAGTTTCTCTGCTCCATCAAAAACCTTGCTGATACTCAACTGATTTAAGTCAGAAGCAACATGATCTGTTGCACCTGAGTCCATATACCATACGGGGTCAACTAGAGAGTAGGTAGTTGCAAGAGCAATTGGCTGATAGGAAGAAGTGTTAACATAATTTCTAGGAACACCATGATCAGAACCAAGTGAAGCAAAATGTGCTTGACTATTGACTGATGGTTGGTGACTAGGTACACTAAAGCTTAGTGACTGACTGAAATTATTAGTCAAAGATTCAGATCAAGAATTGTAAGCCTATTGTGGAGCACCATAAAACTGTTGGTTTGCATGTCCTGTATGAGGATTACTAAATATTTGTTGGCCACCCTGAGAAATCTGCTGTATGGCAGGATGATAGTTAGGACTAGACTACTGAGTCAATTGACCATGAAAGTTGTTGGTAGGATGCTGAGATGGTTTGACCGAGTGATAGGAAGTTCTGATGGCTTTGAGGAGAATTCATGGTTGTCTGCAGATTACCATTATAGGTTGAATTAAACCTGTGGTAACATTGGATTGCTGAATGCCCAGCTTTATTACAGACCTGGAAAATTAACCTATTTCGTCCATTGTTTCTTCCTCTTCCTCTTCCATAAGCCACTTGACTGGGATATCTAGGACCAAAAGTAGTAGCTTCATAGTGAACAAACAGTTGTTGAGTAGTTGGAATAAAAGACTGAGCAGGTGGGACAGTATAGTTTTGAGGATAGTGAGGACTACTCAACGAGTTTAGTAAAGGTTCAATTCCAAGGAAATTATCAAATACTGACTTAGGATTGCTTTGATTGACCTGAGCAATTGAATTAGTAACACCAAAACCACTAGAATTACTGGTCAGAGAACCAAAACCACCAGAATTACCGGTCAAAGCTACATTTACGGAGCTGTTTTACAGATCAATGAAGTTAAA
Source organism: Pistacia atlantica (assembly GCA_026229545.1). Taxonomy (NCBI): domain Eukaryota; kingdom Viridiplantae; phylum Streptophyta; class Magnoliopsida; order Sapindales; family Anacardiaceae; genus Pistacia; species Pistacia atlantica. Next base: position 24,189,612 of record CM047898.1, on the reverse strand, counting down.
CTTTTCCAGGCATATTTCATACTTTTGGAGCAAGAATTGGGCTTCTTATAAGGTAATAGAATCGACTTTAGACTCAAGTCTGGAAGTGAGATTAACCATAACAGTGTCGTACTCAGGCCCCAAACCATCTAAGACAAATTGTATCAGGTCTTCATTTGATATAAATAAGCCACTAGCAGCCAAGCTTTCTGCAATCCCCTTCATTTTCTTCACATAATCTCTTATAGTAAAGCTCCATTTTTTTGTTATTTGAAGTAAGTTTTTGAGATGTAAGGCTCTTGCCTTTGAATCAGTAATGAATTCACTCTCTAAAGCTAACCAAATTTCAGTGGAAAACCGACATTTAGAGACATAACTGAACATATCTTCTAAAATGAAAGCTAACAACCAACTCACTAAGCATTTGTCAGTTTTCTTCCACTTAACATATGCTGAATTAATTCTTTCGTTAATTGACTCATCACTTGCCCTAGATTTAGTACCAATTGAAGTTTGATCATTACCAATAGCCGAACTACATGGTATAAAGGGCGAAGGACAAGGGAACCTACCTAGCAAATGATTTCCAATTCATGCGATCCAACTGTGAAGAGTACTTGGGAGCTCCAAAATCAGTAGTTATTCCATGTTAACTAGGGATTTATGACCTGCAAACTTGAAGCAACAACTGAGATGGTTCGATTTACAGAGTCACGCATTATTCCTTCTACGCGGTTAGGCGATGGAAATGATGAAGAATCTTTAGCCATTGACTTGAGTCAAAGGCTCTGATACCATGTGAGAAAGATTCAGAAAGAGCAAATATAGAGCGAAAATGAAAGAAGAGAGTAACTGTTTTCTTTTATATTGAATCTTGAATAATAGTCTTTACAAAAATTCTCAATATATATACTAGCTTAAAATACATGAGTTGAACTCAGTCAACTGATATAACTGATTTCAGTTTTAGATTCAAAACTACGTCTTTTGTATAAGAGCAGTCTACACCTCCTAGCTTTTACTTCTGACAGGGTTAACCCATTGATCTTTGCATGGTCAACATTCCCCCTCAAAATGGACTGCTGTGCGTCTTCTCCTATCTTTTACTTCTGACAGTTTAACCCATTCATCTTTCCATGGTTAACAATATCGATGATAAATGTAATAACTTGATCATATCATATATTTCTCAACTAAACCAATATTTGACCAAAACCATAAACTTTACTTCAAAATAAGTTTAATATTCTTCAGTGCAACTAAAAATGAACAAAATGTTAATGTATTAATTAGCAAAACAATCAGAAAGGGATTGAAAGCCATTAAAAGCTGCAACAGAGAATCAAGATAATACACTACTCCAGAACTCAAATACATAACAGAGTCATAACCTTAATTCCAACAACTAATTAATTCAAAGCAACTGCCTAATTGTGTAGTAGTGTTCACGGATCCACGAGAAACAGGTCAAATTATCAGCTTCAAATTGTGGCTCCTGAATCAACTTGATAAGCTTCCACAACAAGTATGGATCTGCAAAAGAAAAAAGCATTGGTGAAAAACAGCATTAAAAAATTCAATACATGAAGAGGTTAAATGTATATATATATAGGAAGAATGTAATTAAGAAGGAGAAGTGTAGAGCTCCCTTTACTCCAAACAAGGATCTAACATAGGGTAATGCAGCTCTTGGGATATGCAAGCCACAAGCCTATCTTCCAGATAATTGGGGGATAGGGCTGTGGGATCCATAGCTCAAGAACTCAATCAACCCTGCAACTCCTTTTATTAGACTTCAAGGAGCTCTACTCCCTAGCCCTCCTAACTAAAAATGTGCATTTCAGGTGAATAACATGATATGCATTGAGAAGTTGTCAGATTTTCTGCAGCTTGGAAGGTTCACTCTCCGTACTAAAGGTAATTGATATGTTATTTTGCAATTGATTATTATTATCTCTTTATGCATTGCAGTTACATACTTGCTTTGTTTTTATAGGAAAAACGGTTGTAGTGGGGAAAGTGATTGATCTTTGTGCTAGCGCTTTACCAATTTTGTTACTAGGGTGAGGACCATCTCTTATTAAGAATGCCCTTTTTTGTTTTTCCACTTTTCTATCATATCTGGAACTTAATGGTTACAACTTCATTATATAGTTATTATAATTGATGATATTATCGATCAGTTTGTTTGAATAAAGTTAGCTTTATATGATTAAATTTTCCCCTAAGATTTTATTAAATCTTTGAATGGAAACTTTATGTTTGTAGTGCCTTTGTTAATAAGATATTAAACAAATAAATTTGAAAATCCATGTAGCGTTAACAATTTATATTGAATGAGAATACAACTTATATTTTTTTATTCACCCATGTAGCATTAACTTTGAAAATCATACATTATAGAAAATGGATAATGAACAATAGGGTTTAGAGATTGGTTATTTTTGGCGTAATTATTTTTTCCACCCAAAAACTTTGAAAAAAGCATTTTCCCCCATCATTAAAATTCTTACGTTAGTTTTACTAGGAAAAGAGTATTCTCACCAGTCTGCACAAATGTAACCTTGTAGTATGATTTAATATTATTTCCTAAAAAATTGATAATCATGTATCTAATCCCAAATCCAATCCAATGACCATGAGATAGAATTGAGATGATTAAGTATAATATGTGAACATAATTAGTGTAGATCATAAGTGGAGAAATCTTGTTTAGTTACTTAATATATATAATGAACGAAATAGAACAACAACGAAACCAATATAACAGTAAAACAAATCACAGACAGTAATTAAAGAGAAAATAACATGCGCGATTTATCCTGGTTCACCAAATATGGGCTATGTCTGTGAGATATGTAGGAATAGTAGAGAAAAAGAAGAAAGAAAGAGAAACTATTTGAAGAAAGATTTTCTATATTTCAGTAAAAGTAAAGTAATACACAGTGCACTATTCACTTTTGTACTTAAAGACTAAAGAAGAAAAACTATAGCTGGTAGCTCAATTGGGCTGCTGAATATTCTTAATGAAAATGTTGTCATTCCTTTTATCTTCTTAGAAACGATGTAGTTTCATTTTTATAGTCCAACAGCCTCCCTCAAGCTGGACTGCTCTGCAGTTTAAGCTTATACATACATACATATATAATTTCATTGTACAAGACTGCTCTGTAGTTCACTTCAAGCTATAGGACTGCTCTGTAGTTCATTTCCTCAAGCTATAGGACTACTCTATAGTTAATTCCTCTGTTTTACGGGACTCCTCTTAATTCTCTTATTGATGTTCATCATTGTTGCTCTTGTAATCACAAGCACTCTTTAAGTCTTTAGCTAAATTATATTTGATCATTCTTCAACTGAACATTGATCACCCTGCTTATGCTCATAACTTTCAGCTGATCATAATAGCAAGATACATTAGTTACAGAGATAAGAAATAACATTTAGTTTTGCCTTCAATTCTACAAATTGAGTAGCAGGAAGAGCCTTTGTTAAAATGTCGACAATCTGTAGCTTTGAGGGGACATATTGCACAACAATTTTTGGCTAAGACCTGTTCTCTGATGTAGTATGTGTTAATCTCTATGTGCTTGGTTCTAGCATGGAACATGAGATTGGAAGCCAATGCTCCAGCACTCACATTGTCACACCATATTACTGGAATTTTAGTAATTGATAGACCCAATTCATTGAACACACTATTTAGCCAATCAATTTCAGTGATTGCATGTGCCAAAGCTCTATACTCAACTTCAGTGGATGATAAAGCTATTACCTTCTATTTTCTAGAGCTCCATTGGATTAGGTTTGGTCCTAAATAGACACAATACCCACTTATGAACCTCCTATCCTCTATGTTATTGCCCCAATCCGCATCAGCATAACATTCAATCTCTAAAGAAGCAGCTGGTGTGAAATTAATACCGTGATCTTTTGTGCCTTGAATAAACCGTAAGACCCTTTTACAAGCTTGCCAATGTAGATTAGTAGGAAACGGAAAAAATTGGCTTAATTTATTCACTGTGAAGATGAGATCAGACCTTGTTAAAGTAAGATATTGAAAAACACCCACTGTACTTCTATACAAACTAGGATCCAAAAACAGTTCACTATCCATTGGAAATAATTTTGATCTTGTAGTTATAGGAGTAACACATGAATTGGCTTCCATCATCTTTGTTTTTTGCAGGAAATCATTAGCATACTTGGTCTGTCTTAGATGAATTTTAGGTTGTCCTTGTAACTTCAAGATCGAGAAAATACTTTAAAGAACCAAGTGCTTTCAAGGAAAATTGATCATTAAGTTCCTGTACAAGGGCACTCACATATGCCATATTAGATCTAGTTAGTAAAATATCATCAACTAAACCAAAACATAGGTAACTTGTGTGTCTTGGTTGAGGATGAATAAACTTGAATCTGATACAAAGTTTCTGAATGTTTTGTCCTAAAGTGCTTGCTTCAACCGATCAAACCATGCTCTAGGGGCCTGTTTAAGCATATATAAAGCCTTGTTTAATTTGCAAACATGCTATGGCTTCATAGTATCTTCAAAACCAGGGGGTTGTACCATGTAAACAACTTCATTTAGAGTGTTATTGAGAAATTCATTGTTCATATCAATTTGTTGAACATCCCAATTATAAGTAACAGCCAAAGTGAGGATAATTCTAATTGTTGAAGGTTTAATGACTAGACTAAAAGTATCAAAATAGTCCAATGCTAGGGTTTGTTGAAACCCCTTGGCTACCAATTGGGCTTTATACTTTTGTAAGGAACCATCTGCATTGTATTTCACTCTAAATACCCATTTGTTTCCAACAATGTTCATTTCTAATGAAAAGGTACAAGTGTCCATGTGTTATTTGAAATTAGAGCATCATACTCACACTGCATTGCAGTCTTCCATTTAGTGCTACTTAAGGCTTCTTAAACTGAATTCAGTTCTAGTGTAACTGATCCAGTAAGTATAAGAGTTGTAGGTTGGTTTGTAGGCTAAATTAAAGGTTGAATTGATGACTTGAGAGGAAGAGAATGTAACTTGGCAAGTTTGGATCTTGTAAGCATTGGATGAACATTGCTAGAAGTATCTAAAACTGGTGGAATGCTAACAAACTATGAGGGAGTCAAATTAACCTCAAGAGAACATGATGGTGCAGTTGTTACATGTCTAGTTGTTGGTAATTTTGGTATTGATTGTGAGGAGGATGTAGTCGTGGTGGTTTATGTAGGTAAGGAACCTGATTTGGCTGGAATTAAGACAGGTGCTGGTTGTGAATGGGATGTAGTAATGATTGTTTGTGTAGGTAAGGATATTGGTTTGGCTTGTGCTAGATGTGAGAAGGTCCTAGTGTTCTATGTAGGTATGGGACCTAATTTGGCTAGTGAGGGAGCTGATTTAGAGGATAACGATGGTCTTGGATAGGCTATAAAATCAATTTCAATGGTTCCAGGTAGATGTGGTTGTGATGAATGCAATTATTGTTGAGGTGGAGAAATGGATTTTTATGAGTGGAGGTGTGTAGGATTAGCAACAATTATGGAGTCCAAATTCCATGTACTAGTTAAAGGAGAATCGTTAGAAGAACTAACCACTGCAAGGGTAGGTTCAACAGGTCCAGGTCTAGGTCCAGTTGATTGATATGGGACTTTTGGATGGTTTATTGACACAAAAGGAAAAGACTATGGTATAGAATTAGAAGATCAACTGACGGAAAAGTGGCTAGACTAATATTAGAAAAACCTAGAAGAAAAATGGAACTCATTTTCATTGAACTTGACACTTGGAGTGACAAAGATTTTGCCATCGAACTTAAACATTTGTACCCTTTGTGAACTAGGCTATATCCTACAAAGACACTTTTTTTGGAGTGAAGACTAAACTTATATTGGTTGAAGACTCTTAGGAATGGGAAACAAGCACATCCAAATACTTTTAAGGTCTCATAGGAATGTGCAAATTTAAACAACACTTGATAGGGTGACAGACATTATAAGATTTCAGTTAGCATTCTATTAATCAAATAAATTGTAATTTCAAAAGCTAGCCACCAAAAATGCAATGGCATGAATGCATGAGCTAATAAAGTTAAACCAGTTTCTACCACATGTTGATGTTTCCTCTTACTTCGTCCATTTTGTTGATGCACATAAGAACATGAATGCCTAAATTGAATACCTTCACTAGTTAAGTAAGGAATTAAGCTTGTATATTCACCCTCTTGATAAGATTGAATGCATTTAAGTTTGTGGTCAAACTGTCTTTCAGCTAAGTGATGGAATTTAATGAAAAAAGATCTCACTTCAGCCTTGGTTCTAAGTGGAAAAGCCAAGTGAACCTACTATAGTCATCCAAGAAAGAAACATAATATCTAAATCCTTCAATCGAAGGAATGGGGGAAGGACCCCATATATCTTTGTGGATGAGTTCAAGGGGTGAGTTTGCTCGAAATGATGACCTAGGGAAGATTGTTTGATTCATTTTCTCTATTTAACAAGCATCACAAAACTCAACAGATTTCAAATGTGATTTCTTTAGTAAAGAACTCATAATTTGTTGATATGCTTTGATGTGTGGATGTCCTAACCTTTTATGCCAAACTATAAAGTTGGAATAAATTTTCATAGTTAGAGCACAAGTTGGTATTGGTTTAGTATGATATTCACAGTGAGAAATGTAATTTTTATGATTTATACATTTATGAACAGGATTCGCACACTCTTGTTTGAGAGAACATACAGTTGGATCATTATTATCATGAATACACTTAGATTGATAACCATGAGCTGATTAATTATCACTACAAGAAAAATGCCTTTCGGTGTCTAGCAAAATTAGACGCAAAAAGTAAAATTTAGATGCTAAGCCATTTTTCGCATCTAAATTTTGTAGTTGCACCTTAGTTGCAATATCGCTGTCAAAGATTGTTTGCGCGTCTAAATTTTTGTTTAGAAGCAGAAAGTTTTTTTTTAGCGACTAGAAAATTAGTCGCTAAATGCTGGTCAAAATAGTCCCCCAGCTTAAATGCTAATAGTTCAAGGGTTAATTTGGTAAAATTATATAACGCTAATCAATTAGTTGCAAAATGTACCTTTGAGTGTCTAATAATTTGTCGCGAATGCCACAAAAATTAGACACCAAAGGTGTAAGGGTAATTTTGTAAAAGGTTTTCGCAGCTATTTTATTAGTCGATGAATTTATCTTTTGGTGACCAAAATTTAGTGCTTAATTGTAATACTTTTAGACGTTGAATATATAATCCAAACGGTTTTCGCGACTATTTTATTAGTGGCCGAATGTATCTTTTGGTGACCAAAATTTAGTAGTTAATTATAGTTATTTTAGACGCTGAATGTGGAATCCAATAGGTTTTTGCGACTATTTTATTAGTGGCTGAATGTATCTTTTGGTGACCAAATTTTAGTAGTTAATTATAGTCTTCTTAGATAGGGCTGTGCAAAACCGGGTATTCTAAAAACCGATTCGGTTTACGGGTATCTTTTTAGGGGTATCCAAATACGTTAACTGATACCCGAACCGAAAATTTGGGTATTTTATAAAAATTACCCAAAACCGACCCAAATTTTTGGGTACCCAAAAATTCGGGTTTGGTTCAATTCGATTACCGATTTTTTCTGCACAACCCTAATTTTAGACGCTGAATGTGGAATCCAATAAGTTTTCGTGACTATTTTATTAGTGGCCCGAATGTATCTTTTGATGACCAAAATTTAGTGGTTAATTATAGTCATTTTAGACGCTGAATGTGGAATACAATAAGTTTTCGCGACTATTTTATTAGTGGATGAAAGTATCATTTGGTGACCAAAATTTAGTGGTTAATTGTAATCATTTTAAACGCTGAATGTGAAATCCAAAAGGTTTTTGTGACTATTTTTTAGACGCTGAATGTGGAAGCAATTATACTAAATTACTTTTTGCTACTTAAAACATTAGTTGCAAAATGTTTTTTTTAAGAGCATTTCGTATTGACCTTCAACGGAATGCAATTATGCTAAATTACTATTTGCTACTAAAAAATTGGTTGTAGAATGTGTTTTTTTTTAGAGCATTTCGTATTGACCTACATTATACATTCAACATCAACAAAATAATTGACACAATATAAAAATCTGATCACTAAATCAAATATCATATTTTCATATATATATATGCATGCATGATGAGCAATAAAAATCCAAAATGCACTATCACATGTGCATAACCAAAAAAAAACAACATGCACCCACATTTTCCCCACTACCTATTTATCTGTGCATAACTAACAAAAAAATGTTCACCCCATGTACACCATCTAACATATATATGCAAACAATCCTAAAAAGATGGTTCTACCCCCATGTCAAAATATCTACTGCCCATACAACAAAAAAATAACCATCAATACCGTTAGCATGTCAAGTGTCACCAGTTGTGGTTTTTGAAATAGCTGTAGCTGATGAGGTTTAGTCTTCATCAGTTGGAGATGGCAATGGCGGTCGAGTTGGAGCTTTATCAGATTGATGTAGTTCAAGGGCTATAGTTAGCTGCTTCATCATCTCCAACAGGACAAATTGTTCGTGTTCAAGGCTTTTTATTTTCTTTTTTTTGTTGATCAAATAAGATGAGCTGCTCTTCCAACTGTTTAATCTTATTTTCTTGTTGTTGCACATTGCACCTTAACTCGTCGCCGCAATGGATTGATGTTCACTATGAAAATGCAAAATTCGGTTAAATCCTAAGCTTTACCTAACTTCCTCAAATATTTCAGCTTCTGTTTTTTCACTTTCCCTTGCTTGTGTTTCATCTTGCAGCTATATCATTTTTTCCTACCATCAATTGAATGCATAATCAATAAATCAACCAACAAACTAAATAGCAACATAAAAGAATACTACAGCACCAAACAAAAATAAATTTGGAGTAGAGAAGCAAGTATCTCAAACATTATAAATCTAATACTAAAAGACAAATTCTGACATAAAGTTTTTATATTGAAAACTGTGAAATTGTATGTTTTGTCATTTATTACCATCACCTAATGGAGGTCTGGATTAAAAAAAAAGCATGGATGTCTACATCTGAGAATTTTCTTATACAAATATAAGCAACTGATTTACAGTCACATATCCATGCATAAACATGCTAAGTAATTGGAAAGATAAGGGCTGTTGCATTTTGTGAATATCATAAAAGTGATGTGGCAAGGCAGCTATGGTGATACGGAAATGGAAATTGATTAGTTCAGTATTACTCATCAAGAAGTATAAATCTGTACATATGCATTTCCCACTTTCAAGGTGTTTTAATTCTCCAAGAGGCAAAACAAAGCCATGGTTCTCTGCCATTGCTAGCAACTCCCAAGGACATACACTACCACACTATAAAAACTCCACTAACATACATGATCTTTAGCAATCATGAAGCTGAATTGTTCGAAAATAACAAAATTCATTTCAGAAGATGATGTGCACAATTTTAAATCGTTATGATTTAGGTGGTTTCAATCAAGGTGAATCTCAATTCCATGGAGGAAGACTTCATACACACATACGCAAATAAAAAAAATAAAAAATAAAAAAAAATCTAATCTCATCCATCCAAGTTCGCGATACGACATTCAGATTATATATTCAGACAATAATAATATCTACATCATAAAATCCTCGGTAGAATTAATCCAAACCTCCATTAGGTGATAATTTAAAGTTACGTATTTACTCTGAAAATAAAATGCTCTTAAAGGCTCCTAAAATTGCACTTTTAGTTATAGTATGTCCCTAGGATGGATGACAACTGAAGCAAAAATGCTTAGAAGAAACTTTGAAATATCTACATAAACCACGAAACAGGTTTTCCTACAAGAAGAAACTCCAACTTTCTGCTTTAAAAAATACAAACTGTTAAGTTCAATCAAGAGAAACAATATAACTCAATTCTTTCTCCGTGTAAACATTGTATTTCTTCATCTTTGTATGTCTTACAAGCAATATCATAGAAACAGTCTGAGATCAATAAAATAACAGTGGATGTAGGAGTCGCTTGTTTGAGCATTCGAACCACTATAAAAACCCCTCTTGCCAATCTTTTATTTATGTTTTCTGCAACATATATAATCTTAGCTCCATATTCAAATCCCATGGATCCATTCACGTGTGTCTCCTGAGTCAGCTCAGCGTTTCCCACATGTGATTCGTTGGCGTCCGAAATCAAGCGTCAACAGTTTGGTGGCCTATACAGGTCCGATTCTCAAACCTACGTCCAAGTTCCTTTATGTCGTGCTCAGATCTCAAACCTGCATCCGAATTCTCCAATTGAATGGCCAGATCACAGATCGCACGCATTAGAATTCTCCGATCCCATGGCAAGATCATACACGTCCGAGTTCTCTAATTACATGGCCAGATCGCAGATTGAACGCTTTAGAATTCTCCAATCGCATGGCCAGATCGCAGATCAAATGCGTCAAAATTCTCCAATCGCGTGGCCAGATCGCAGATTGCATGCATCAGAGTTCTCCGATCATGTGGCCAGATTACAGATCGCACACCCAAGTCGTCTTGATCCTCAGCTTCAAATCACGTGTTCAGATCGCTAAGAACGTTTATCTCTTGTGCTCTTAGGTTGAGCTCGTTTTGACCTTTCAGGTCGAGGTCATTTTGACCTCTCAGGCCGAGGTCATTTTGACCTCAGATTGAGCTCGTTTTTACCTTTCAGATCGAGGTTGTTTTGGTCTCTCAGATTGAGCTCGATTTGCTCTCAACTTGAGCTCGATTTGCTCTCAACTTGAGCTCGTTTTGCTCTCAACTTGAGCTTGTTTTGCTTCGATTGAGCTCGTTTTGCTCAGATTTTGCTCGTTTTGCTCTCAAGTTGAGTTCGTTTTGCTCTCAAGTTGAGCTCGTTTTGCTTTCAGGTCGAGCTCGTTTTGCTTTCAAGTCAAGCTCCTAAGAGATCGCGATCAGCTCCTAGCTCTCAGCACTCGATCACGCCAAGCATAGTTCGAGCTCTACAATTCAAGACTACAGCCATTCAGATCAAAAACCTTAGTTTCTAAAGCGTGATTAAGCACTCCAAAAACTGGGGGGCTTTTATTATACCTCAAAAGTCACGCTTATGTCAGCCTAATAAATGTGCTGCCAAGCCCATATCTCCTCAAAGATATTCTTACCAACTCTATCTCCTTTCAAGAAATGAATGGATGAGAGCCTTCCATGTGTCAAGGCAACTTGCAAAACACTCATTATATTGAGTGTTTAGGTGTATAAATTGGCACTTCTCTTCCCGAAGAGTGGGGGCTGTGCATATGAGAGCTAACCATAGATAAGAGCTTAATTCTTTCTCTCTGTAAAACTGTATTTCTTCATCTTTGTATGCCTTCTGGGCAATATCATATAAATAGTCAGAGATTAATAAAATAACAATGGATGTAGGAGTCGTTTGTTAAGCATCCGAACCACTATAAAATCCTTTCTTGTCAGCCTATTATTTATGTTTTCTGCAACATATAGAATCTCAACTCCATATTCAAATCTCATGGATCCATTCACCTGTGTCTCCTGAGTCAGCTCAGTGTTTCCCACGTGCTAGTCGTTGGCGTCCAAAATCAAGCGTCGGCATATTTAGTGTGATAAGTTGAGAAAAAAAATATAAGTGAGAGATTTTCTTTCTTCTAATACTGTCGTTCATGGCTGCTTGATAGTTTTATTTTTGCTCCCAAATTTTTTTCTCATACTTCTCAATTCTAGTTATTTAAATAGTACGTTTGGCTTTCACATAAAAATTCTTCTAACCTTGCAGCATAACACTACAGATTACATTAAGGTTAAAATTAAGCCATGCAACCATTCAAAAAATAGAAGCTGACTTTCTCTTCTTTTTCTCTCTGTATCCTATCTATTTATCTATTTATTTATTTATTTGAACTAAGATTTTTAAACACATGCTTAAAAGACACTTCACTGAGCCCATAATTTAGTTGACTAACATAGAGATCTCAACAAATACACATATTTAAAAAATAAAGTTTTTTCTTTGGGAAAGATATGTTACTTTTTGTTATGCCTAAAAAATCAAGGCTGACGTAAGCTCACATCAGCAAGGGTCAATTAGAGTTTAGAAAGGCTTTGTGTCGTCCAAACGTTGCCACGTTGCCCAAGGACAGAGGAGGTAAGGTTGTCGTCAGCGTGGTAGGTAAGGGCTTGGCTTGTGAGTGGCTGGGGAATTTTCCAACTGCCTAAGCCCTACGCGACTTAAAGATATCTCCTGTATAGTCACCCAATGTGAGGCAGTGTAGGAATTGTACTACACCTGCTCGTCTACAAAATCATGATTACTACTTTAAACTCCTGACTATAAATAGAGAGCTCCCCTCTCATTTATGGGATTCAGACATTCTGATATTCTGATAACAAACACTCTCCCTCTCTCTATATATATTTCTAATCTCTCTAGATTGTAACTTTAACTTGCTACTCGCGACCTGATTGTAATCACTCATTAATACAAACACAATGGATGTAGGATTCGCTTTTGAGCTTCTGAACCACTTTAAAAATTGCCTTTTGTTTGTTCTTCCATTGTACTTTTCCATATCACATGTAATTTCTAAAACTCTCTTAGCACTTTGCACGTGCAAGTTCTTGGTGTCAAAATCAAGCATCAACAGTTTGGTGCTAAAAGAAGGGCCTGATTTAGTATCTGCTCTTCATCAGGAATCTCTGACCGATCGATCCCACTTACCAACAAATGGCTCGTGGTTTTGAAACTGAGGGAACTAGCCTCGACAATGAGGAGATCCCTCGGGTACATGATGACACTTTTCCCAAAATGCCTTCAGTTCAGCAAAGTACCATGGCGGATATTCCTTCAAGCTCACAGCTTGACCCAACCATGATGGATTACCTAGAGAGGTTCAACAATACTCTCCAAACGATTAACCGAAGGTTAGACCGTTTGGACCAGGTCGTACCACCAGGGTCCGACAAGGCAGTGCTACTGCCAAATATGCCGGTAGGTCATGCGAAAGCACGAAAACGGACGAAAACCCATGTTGCGCATACTATAGCACATAAAAATAGAGGAAAGCAAGTGGCGGACAATGGGCTGAAGGGCTCAAAGGGGCTAGCAAACCGGTCGCACAACAGGCTGAATACCTACCATTGCAACTTGGCAACATGTCATAGCATGAACCGTCCCACGCCACATCTTATGGGCACCCCCACGAGAGTGCAAGGTAGGGAGATTCCCAATATCACCGAAATGACAGCCTCGACCATCAGCATAAGGGAAACCCCCACCATCCGCGAGTCGATTTTGATCACCACGGAGGTCGAGCAAACTCCCCGAAGCCATTCATTTCCTTCACATGGACTCTAGCCAGCGTGTGTAAAGGTATGCCAGAGATTCCGACCGAACAAAGGAAGAGCCTGACCTTTGGTCTTTCCTTAATTGCAATTATGAGGGTCAAACCCATGTCGGAAAGTGATCCTCCAATAGCTTTGTTACCTCAGATTGAGGAGTTACAGCGAGTTTTGGATCAGTTTAGAGCTTAGCAAAATGAACGTGGGAAGGTCGTTGAGGCGTCCCCCTTTTCTCCAGTAGTGTTAATAGCTCATCTCCCGTCAAAATTTAGAATGCCCATATTCAAGCATTCGATGGGAACTTTGATCCGCAAGATCACCTCTATGAGTTTAACGACCTCATGGAACTTCACCAAGTCTCCGACTTGTCTAAATGTCATTGTTTGACAATGACTTTGACTTGCCATGCTAAGTCCCAATTTTGATCGCTTCCAAAAGGATCTATCAGCTCGTGGCAGCAGATGAGCTAGTTATTCTTAAGGCACTTATAGGTGAACAAGAGGTTCTCAATGTTGTTGAGCTATCTAAGCAACATAAGACAGGAGAGGAATGAGTCCCTCTAGCCCTGCATCGACAGATTCCACAAGGAGCTCCACAAGGTGGCTCACACTCCCGAAGAGTCCGTTTGGACTCTTATTATTGCGAGGGTTCACCCGCAGACCGACTTGTGGAAAGAATTACAATTTGAGGATGATGTGTCCCTCACCCACTTCTACGATCTTACTGGGAAGTATCTCCAAATCTAAAATTCCGTGGTTGCTCTTAATCACCATGACTCTGGTCCCTCGACCAGTACTCTTGACCGGGGGGAAAATAGTAAAAGGTTGATCATAGATGGGCTAATGACGATCAGTAAAAGGGAAAGATACAGAGATTTGAGCCCAAAAAATCTTACACCCAAGTTCCTCATCACGATCACAACAAAAATCAGTATACTCATTTGAATGCATCAGTGTTAGCTATTTTGGATAAATCAGAAGAGGCCAATCTACTCGAAGAGCCAAAGCCCATGACGAATCCCCCTTTGGTGAGAAACAGAAAAAAATACTATCTTTATCATCGATATAATGAGAACCACACCGATGAGTGCCAGGCTCTCAAGCAAGCAATTGAGGACCTCATTAAGCAAGGGCACTTTAAGGAGTATGTTGATGGTTCAACTCCTGCTCAAGAGAAGGATCAAAAGGACCAAGGAAAGAAGTGTCGTGGTCACAAGGGTTTTTACTTTGTGGGGATCATCTTTGGAGGACCACACCTCACTGGGAATTCTCGGGGCACCAAGAAAGGTATGCTCAAAAAGCTCGCCATGACCCTGTGAGTGTGATGAACATGGCAGCCCGACCCGCTAAGATTCGCAAGGAGGAGGAAATTACCTTCTTAGAGAAAGATGCGATGCGATTGCATCATCCTCATAAGGATACGCTCATCATCGTGCTTAAGATAGGTCGATGCGAGGTCTGTAGGATGCTAGTGGACAACAGTAGCGCCGTGAACATCCTATTTCAATGAGCCTTCAAGAGATGCAATTAGATGAGGCAGACCTTAATGCCTGCCTCTATCCCCCTCTATCGCTTTACAGGAGATCACCTGATTCCCAAAGTGACAATTGCACTTAATGTCACCCTGGGTGACACCCACAAAGTTACCAAGATGACAGAGTTCCTAGTTGTGGATTGCCCGTCCGCTTTTAATGGTATTTTGGGATGATCTCTACTTAGGAGCTTAAGGCTGTCACCTCCATTTACCATTTGAAAATGAAGTTCCCCACTCCACAGGGATTGGGGAAGTAAAAGGATCTCAATGCGAATCTTGGACTGCTACGTGAGAGCAGTGCAGATGGTGTACAAAAGAAAAGGGAGGCCAACAAGCATCCCCGATAGGCTATGGCGATCAACAAGATCAAGCCACAACCAGGCCCAGTGGAAGATGGTATAGATCCTTGCATCTAGGGGGAGCATTCTCACAGTGGGCTAGTTGAGACTCTGTCTGAGATATCAGTTTACCAGAATGAGCTAACTCGAGTGTTGAGAATTGAGAGTAATCTCAACCCTCAGCTCGCAAAAAACTTGACGAGCTTCCTCTGAAAGAATGTCGATGTTTTTGCGTGGACTCATGTTGATATGATAGGGATCAGCCCCGAATGTGATATGTCATGTACTCAACATTGACAGTGTTATCAAGCTAGTTCGCCAGAAGAAAATAGTCATGGACCCGGAGCGTTATGCTATCTTAAAAAGTGAGGTAGATAAGCTCATTTCAAGCAGGTTTATTCGGGAGGCGCATTACCTGAGTTGGGTCACCAATTTGGTTTTTGTGAAGAAGCCCAACGGAAAGTGGCGAACCTACATCAACTTCACCAACCACAACAAAGTCTGTCTGAATGACAGTTTTCCTTTGCCAAGTATCGACCAACTAGTTGATGCCATCTCTGGGGACGAGTTGCTGAGCTTCATGGATGCCTACTTGGGGTACAATCAAATCCCGATGTACGTACCTGACAAAGATCATACCTCGTTCATTTAGATCAAAGGACTATACTGTTACAAGGTCATGCCTTTCAGCTTAAAAAATGCTAAGACAACCTACCAGAGGTTGGTTAACTGTATGTTTTTTTAGAAGATCAAAAGTTGATGGAAGTCTATGTTGATGACATGCTGGTCAAGTCACATGTCGCTTCAAATCACATAGCGCATCTCGTTGAGATGTTCGACGTGCTCCGAAGGTATAGAATGAAGCTCAATCCTCTTAAGTGCTTATTCGAAGTATCCTTAGGGTAATTCCTGGGGTATATGGTTAACCAAAGGGGAATCAAAGTCAATCCTGGGAAGATCCAAGCTCTCTTAGATATGAAAAGTCCCACCAACCAAAAACAAGTCTAAAGCCTGAATAGGAGGATAGAGGCTCTCAGTCGCTTCATATTGAAGGTAACAAATCGTTGCTTGCCATTCTTTAGTATAATAAGGGCCAACAAGAAGTTTGAGTGGACTTTAAAGTGTGAGCAAGCCTTTCAGAGCATAAAGGAACACCTCTGCTATCCAAGCCTCTTCCCAAGGAAATCTTGTTCCTCAACCTGTCCATTCTCAGCACGCAGTCAATGCAGCTCTCATTCGGGAAGAAGGTCGGGTTCAATGGCCAGCGTATTATATGAGCAAGCGATTGCTGGACACAGAAACGCAATATCTAGAGTTGGAGCAATTAGCTTATGCCCTGCTGATCGGCTCCAGGAAGCTATGACCTTACTTCCATGCTCACACCATCCATGTTTTGACCAATTACCCGCTTAGGCAAGTTCTTTAGAAGCTAGAGGAAGTTGCTCTAGTGGGCTTTGGAATTAAGTTAGTTCGATCTACATTATAGATCGAAGACAGCAATCAAGGGGCAGGCTGATGCCGATTTTATTTCAAAGTTCTTGTACCAGCCAGATCGAGAATCCAAACAGACAGCCAGTGAAGGCCATCAAGGAAACCATTCAGAACTTATTAACATAGGGCCTCTATGTCGATGATTCTTCAAACAGAAAGAGAGTTGGAGCTAGTCTCCTCCTCCTCAATCTCGAAGGGACTCGCGTCCACGGAATCCTCATGTTTGGGTTCAAGGCTATGAAAAATGAGGTTAAAAATGAAGCACTACTTGCTAGTCTGCGACTAGCAAGAGAAATGGGGTCGGACACAATCGACGTCAATAGCAACTCCTAGCTGGTTGTCAATCAGATTATGAGAGAATATCAAGCCAAAAAGGAAAACATGATCAGTTATCTCAAAAAGGCTAAGGTCGCGCATGAGCTCTTCAAGCATTCAATCAAGCAAATCTCGAGAGACAATAACTCTATCGCGGATGCCTTAGCGAAGATAGCCTTATCATTGGACTCCAATGTGTTGGACAATATCCTAGTTCAGTATATCAAGATACCAAGCATAATTTCCTTAGAACAGACCATAACTGCAACAGAATCTACCTTCTGGATGACTCCAATCATTCAGTATCTCCGAGATGGGACTTTTCCCAATGAAAAAACTGAGGTAAGAATCCTACGCACAAGAGCTACCCGTTACACATTCATCGGGGATCAACCGTACAAATGGGGGTTTAGCGCTCCCCTCCTCCATTGTGTAACCGACGAAAAGTAGACTACATCATGAGGGAGATACACGAAGGGATCTTTGATAATCATATTGTCGCGATCTCTTGCCAATAAGATTATCCGCTAGGGATATTATTGGCCCTTACTTTAGAAATACACTTTCAACTTCTTGAAGAAGTGTGACAAGTGCCAAAGGTCTCGAACGTCCCGTGTGCTCCTTCCCACCAGTTGACAACAATGACCAGTCCTTGGCCATTCTCTATGTGGGGGAATAAATCTCATCGGCCCAAGCCAACCGGAAAAGGGGGCGTCATATACACAGTGGTCGTAGTGGATTACTTCACTAAATGGGTTGAGGCAGAGCCTTTGGCCGCGATCATTACCAAAAAGCTTAAAGACTTTGTCTTCAAGACCATAGTGTGTCGCTATAGGATTCCTCATATGCTCGTCTCTGATAATGGAAAACAATTCAACAAAGAGGAATTCAAGCAGTTTTGCGATGAACTGGGGATTCATAAGAAGTTCACCTCAGTCACAAGACCACAAGCCAATTGTCAGGTTGAAGCTGTCAACAAGACCATTAAGCACACATTGAAGGCCAAGCTTGGCACTGCCAAGGGCAATTGGGCCGACGACCTCCCAAAAGTTCTATGGGCATATAGAATGACTTCGAGAACCTCTACTTCGAAAACGCCATTCTCGCTGGCATGTAGCTACGAGGCGATGATTCCAATAGAAGTAGGAACTGGTTCACTTGAAGAGACCTATTCAATGAAACAGACAATGAAGCACTTTTGCATGCAAGTCTTGGACCTAGTTGAAGAGCACTGCGACAAGGCTCAATTAAAGATAGCATCCTACCAACAACAGGCGAAAAGGTTCTTTGACTCTAAGGTCAGAAGAAGAGACTTTCAAGTCAATGACCTGGTTCTAAAGAAGTCCTTCTCGGCACAAGGGAACCAAGTGCGGGGGTATTGGGACTTAACTGGGAAGGCCTATACCACATCGCTAAGGTAATACGACCTGGCACGTATGACCTCAAAAGGCTTAACGGTTCTAAAGTGTCGTGAGCTTGGAATGATGAACATCTTCACCATTATTACAGTAATTCTGAACTTGCTTTTAATCTTGTTCATTTCTTGTACTTGTAAAGTTTCCCTGTAATTTTTATGAATAAGATTGTTTCGCTTTCTCTTGAATGAATATTTGTATCATGTTCTTTTGAATAATCTTGTTCGTTATAGTATCTTTACAAGTTCCATTGTCAGATATCATAATATTTGTCTTGTGGAGTACTTGAGTTATAAAAGTATTATCACAAATGACCAAAAACTTCCATATATTCAATAAAGCGAGTACAAGGTGTTAGAGTAGATGCCCTAGAGCCAATCAATTATTGTAGAATTGACTCTTTGTAATAATGTTCATTAATCAATAATAAAAGGCATTTTATTCTATATCGCGTAAATCATTATTATTGCAATATGTATTGATATATGTCCTTAGAATGGTAGAACCGTGACGAGGGTATCAAGTGTTTCAAATCTTGATAGTGAGAACCCTATGAGCACATATGGTGGCCATTCTAGAAACGCCCGTAGCCCCGCCCCAGATTATTCTCAAGTAAGGGCACGTATAATACGGTAAGGCTATCATAGTGTTGAACGACCCCTGCCGAAAGGCGTTGGATCGATCTCACTTGTCAAGGTTGTTCGGTGACAACCTGGTGCAACACATGGGTGCTTGTTGTAGGCGGATATACCACAAAGAAGTTCACGGATCGACCCACCAGAGGATTCCATATGGATGGTAACCCCGTTGTCTATGGAACAAATCCTCTAACGAATGGTGGTGCATGTGATCCTTAGACTTGAGATCACCGGAGTGCCTTGTGCACCGATTGGTACGCTTTGACACTAGCCTAACGCAGCTTCTATTCGTGAGTCACAAGACGGTGGTGATTGGCTATATCAAGGAGTGTATCAAGACTATGGTGGATTGACAAAGGATTCATCACTCCCGGGTGCGGGAGAAGTTATTCATGGCGCAATTCAAGATATGGCAATGACACTAAAACGTGGGCCACAAAGTGGGATTGAGTTGTTGCTCTATCCAGATTATAATACGGGTCATTGGTCCAGAAACTGAATATATAATATCGAGAGTAACCGAAGGTTGACACTATTTCTATGCCTTCGTCTCGCCGAGATAACGAATGATGAAAGGATCGTATTGTACGGTAACCATATCGCTGACGTAGCTACTTTGTGAATCCGAACTATCGGGTGGCCATGATGCCTGCTAGGGGCCAATCTTGGTCGTGTATTAGTGAGACGATTAATTGGTGTTAATCGCGATACTGTACACTGCCGGTATGATGAGGAGCCTATGGGTCACACACATAGAAGATAATTTAAGAGCTAAGAAGAAAGAAGGGCGTTTTCGCCTTTTTTAGGAGAAAGGGTATTTTGGTAATTTCACAAAGGCAATTAAATTTGCTGAGGTCGTAGCCTTTTATTTAATTTGTTAAAAAATTAAATAAGTGAAATTACGGTTAAATGTGTGTTCGCACATATTTAATTAAATCATCATTATTGTTAAATGTTAATTAAATATTAATTGATTTTAATTAAGATAATGATGAATTAAATTAAAATATCAAATTGGGAGTGTTTGGCAACATGGGGTGTTTGGGTTGGAGCCCAAGCCCATTCCATGTGGGAATAGGGCAACTTGGTTTGCCTATAAAAAGAATAGTGTGTGTGTTATTTTATGAGATTCATTCTTTAATTTTTTGAAAAGAAAAACACAAAGAGCCCCTTATACACTCTCCCACGCCAATCTCACTGCTTGATTGAAAATCAAATACCGATCTTCTTCTTGATTTTTAAGGCCAAGGAGGATCTAGCAAATCCCTCCTTGGTTCTTGTTGATTGTCTTCGTGTGGACCTCTACGGTTCGATCCTACACTTGATCGTAGCAAACACATTCAGAGACACATTGGTGGAGCCTCCAAACGTGGGTATGAATCTAAACCTTTAGATTTATTTTTTCTGCATTCTTATTATGCATAAACCGTAAAATCTGCCTTGATTTTGGGTTCTAAGGAACGATCCGTGGTTGTAAATTTTTGTTTTCCACGCGCAACCGGTCGCTTTCCTAACAAAGGGTATCGAGCCTAGGGTACTAGATTTACGCTTATTGAATGGTTGATACATGTATTTGTTGATAACATGCCGCCTTGATGAATCGCCATGAAAAACCCGCTTTTTGTAAAATCTGAAAAATCAGTTTATGGATGAATGATTCAAATGATAAACTGGTTTAAAATGTGTTGATGAATGTTATATTGGTTGGTTAATATCCTGGTTGAACGATATACGTTGATTTGATTTGGATTAATGTTTATACACAAAAACTCGCAAAAACGCGAACTAGGAATTGGGGATTTCTGAGTTTCGCCGCGCGAGGAGCCTCGACAGCTCGCCGGCGAAGATAAAACCTTCGCCGCGCAACTGTGGCGGCTAGACCTAATTAAATCCTCGCCGCGGCGAAGTATGTCGAGCGAAATGCATATCAGTAAATCCTCGCCGCGCAAGGATGTAGTTTTCCCATTCTCGTATTTTTTCTGAAAGGGACTAATCTGTAGTTTTTAATAACCTATAAAGCCAATGTACATTCTGCACATTTAAGAGGGTAATTAATTAATTAACCCACCCAATTCAAAAAATTGATTGTTTTTGAAATGTATGCTTTGTACTTGTTTGTATATTGCATGGTGCGCGTACATGAGCCTTAGACCTAAGGGTGAATGTTTTAAATTATTTTGGGTATGTATGGTTATAATTTTTTTTAAATAAAGGGTACATGCGTGTCCCGCCTTCTTCTCTCTTCTTCTTAATGTACATTCTTTTCTCATCTCATTCCCTCGAATGTAAATCGAGGTTTCTAAATTTGTTGGATGTAAAATTAGTTTAATATTAATTTTATTGTAAATTTAGAATGATGCTTTTGTAATGTACCCGGAGACGAAGCGAAGGACGAGGCAACCATACTTGAAGACTCAAGATATTTGTTACAGATCCCTAGGTGACCCACCGATCCCTCTAGGCTCGAGGAGATCGGTTTTAGTTAGGCCATGTACCGCACGTTTAATATTTTGTTTAGAATGCATGCTAAGGTTGAATGTTGAATAACATGCCAAACAATGTCATTCTAACAAAGATAATAATCTGATGAGACATTAAATAACAAACCCCTCAACTAAGTATATTAAGTCACGAATGCCTTCCATCACCATGGTTTTAATCAAACCACCGTCGTCGAAACCTTGTTCGCCAAAGCGAAGGGTACACTTCTACCAAAGGGAGGTTAAAATTCATTGGAGTTTTCCTTAATGGTGATGGGTCGACTTAAAATGACGGTTTTGCTTGTTCGCCAAAGCGAAGGTTGATAAACACGTCATAGGCAAAGTAGAGCAAGACATATATTATGTGTACGTGGTGACATGTAGTGTCCACTCATCGATACCGAGAATCACACTTGAGGACAATGGTTGGAGCCATTGAATTGTGTGATTGGCTTGTTGGCTTTTTTCACATTTGAGGTTGATAGTGGGAGCTATCAATTGGTGTGGATTAAGTTTGTTGGCCTACCTAATCAACCCATTTTGGCTTGTTCGCCAAAGCGAAGGTTTGAAATGGGCAGGATGGGATCTCGGTTCCACTAGGAAAGCCAACGGGCTTTCCCGAGTTAATAGTGAGGGCTATTGGCTTGAGTAAAATAGTGGGAGCATCGCTTAATAAAAGACCTTATTAAATAACAATGAACTTTATAATAACTTTATCTTTTCGCAATTGTAGATTCACCAAAATGAGCATTATGAACCTCCGCGACCGATAATCGAAAAAGAAAACAGGTTGATGGATCCAATTTCTCGACTGGTATCGTAATCTTCGGATTATACTTAAGTCGAAAAGAAATTGTATATCCTTGAAAAGCCATACATGGTGAGCCTGATCCCGATGCCACTCGAAGTTAAGGAAACTTATCAAAAGTTCCTTGATGATGCCGATAGCGCATAATGCTTGATGTTAGCATCGATGACACCTATGCCGCAAAAGCAACATGAGAATATGGATGCTTCTTCCATAATTCTACACCTCAAGGAGCTTTATGAAACAAATGCTCGACATGAGAGGTACAAGGTGTCGAAAGCACCGTTTGGGAGTCGTCTGACCGAGGGTGCCCTGTTGGTCCTCATGTGCTCAAGATGATCGAGCACATGAGAGGCTTGAGACTTTGGGATGTGGCTTGGATGCAGAATTACAAATGGATTTAATTCTGCAATCCTTGCCTGACTATATGCTCCGCTCATAATGAATTTCAATATGAACACGATGGAGAAAACCCCTCGTAACTTCGAACATGCCTAGGATCGCAGAGCAGACTTGAAAAAGTCCAAGCCTCATGCTGCCGCAGCAAAGCAAAGCGGGTAACGGCAAGGGTAAGGCCAAGGCCAAACCCAAGCCCAAGCCCAAAGGACAGGTTGCTCTTGGGCCCTCCCGAGAGTGGCATAGGAAAGGGCAAGGTAGTTCCGCTTCTTTTGTGGCAAGCCCTCCGCCACCGGAGGAAACACCGCAAGGCTTTCCTCGCAAGCAAGAAGAAGTCGAGGCTACGACTTCAGTACTTTCATGATTGAGATTAACTTCTCTCCCTCAACATCTTGGGTCATGGACACAGGATGTGGTACTCACATTTGTACTGATGTGCAGGACTAAGGCAGAGTAGAGTGCTCGCCAAGGGAGAGGTGGACCTACGAGTTGGAAATGGAGCACATGTGGCTGCATTAGCTGTAGGGACTTATTGTTTATCTTTGCCTACGGGCTTACCTTGTTGGAACTACATAACTCGTATCACGTACCTTCTATTTCTAGAAATATTATTTCAAGATCCGTTTTGGATAATATGGGGTATCATTTTGAGATATCTAATGGATTGTTGTCCTTTAGTTTGAATGGTATTCTATTTGGAATTGCAAGGTTATATAATGGATTATATGTTCTTGATTTAAACAATAAAGATATTCTCAATATTGAAACCAAGAAAGCTAAACATAGCGATCAAAACCAAACATATCTCGGCATTGTAGATTGTGTCATGTTAATAAGACTCGCATTGCAAAACTTCAAAGGGATGGAGTTTTGGCCCCTTTTGACTTCCAATCATTTGAGGTATGCGAGTCATGCCTTTTAGGCAAGATGACCAAGTCTCCTTTCACAGACAAAGTGAAAGGGCTATCGGAACTGTTAGGCATCATCCATAGTGATGTATGTGGTCCACTAACAAGAAGCCGCAGGTGGATATTCATACTTCATCACATTTACGATGATTTCAGAGATATGGTTATGTCTACCTTATGAGACATAAATCAAGCCTTTGATAAATTCAAGGAATTCAGAATGAAGTACGTAATATGTTGGGCAAAAGTATTAAAGCTCTTCGGTCGGATCGAGGAGGTGAATACTTAAGCTCTGGGTTTTCGAGTACCTGAAGGAATGTGGGATAGTATCACAACTCACCCTCCTTATACACCCCAACACAATGGAGTGTCGAAAGGAGGAATAGGACCTTACTTGACATGGTTAGGTCCATGATGAGTTTTAGTGATTTACCCGCATCGCTCGGGGTTATGCCCTAGAGATCGCGACTCACGTTTTAAACCGTGTGCCGCCAAAGTTCAGAGATAAGACTCCATATGAGCTATGGAGTGGGCGAAAGCCCAACTTGTCTTATCTAAGGATTTGGGGTTGCGAAGCTTATGTTAAGAAATTAACTTCAACAAGCTGGGCCCAAAATCCTGTAAATGTATATTTGTGGGGTATCCAAAGGAGACCAAAGGATACTATTTCTACCACCCTAAGAGCGCAAAATTTTTGTTGCTCGATCGGTGTCTTCCTAGAAAAGGAACATTTTCTAAGAAGTACTAGTGGGAGAAAAGTAGAACTCGATGAAGTTCTAGAACCACAAGATATACTAGACAAGGACGGGATGATGTGCCACAAGGAGTGGTTGAGCATCATGAGGAGGTTACTCCACAAATTGTGGATCAAAGTGAACCACCTCGTAGCACAGAGCTACGTAGATCCTGGGAGAGTACGCCATGAGCCCGAGAGATACGGTTATCTCGTGACTCAACATGGTGACGTACTAGTCTATCAAGACGATGAACCCGTAACCTACGAAGACGCTTATATCGGATCCAGATTCCATTAAATGGCTTGAAGCCATGAAATCGAGATGGACTCCATGTACCAGAACCAAGTGTGGTCTCGTGGAACCACCGAAGGGTAAAACCTATAGGGTGTAAATGGGTCTTCAAGAAGAAGATCGACATGGATGGCAACGTGCATACTTATAAAGCACGGCTGGTTGCCAAAGGTTTCAAACAAATTCATGGCATTGACTATGAAGAAACCTTTTCGCCGGTTGCCATGATTAAATCCATCCGGATTATGCTTGCAATTGCCGCATATCATGACTATGAGATTTGGCAAATGGATGTCAAAATCGCTTTCCCGAACGGAAACCTTGAGGAGGATGTGTATATGACACAACCCTGATGGTTTCGTTCTTGATAGTCAAGCTAATAAGGTATGCAAGTTGCAGAGATCCATTTATGGACTCAAGCAAGCTTCAAGGAGTTGGAACATTCGCTTTTGATGAGGCCGTAAAAGAATTCGGGTTTTATCAAAAACGAAGATGAGCCCCGTGTTTACAAGAAAGTGAGTGGGAGCGCAGAGCATTCCTAGTGTTGTATGTCGATGACATACTTGATCGGGAATGATATACCGAACTTGCATGGTAAAGACTTGGTTATCCAAGTGCTTCCATGAAAGACTTAGGGGAAGCAGCCTATATCCTTGGTATAAAGATCTATCGTGATAGATCGCGTAGGTTGCTTGGCCTAAGTCAGAGTGCATATATTGACAAAGTACTGAAACGATTCAAGATGGAAGAATCCAAGAAAGGATTTCTTCCGATGTCACATGGTGTTTATCTCTAAGGAATTGTGTCCTAAAACACAAGATGAGAGAGATAGGATGAAGAGGGATCCCATATGCATCAAAGAATTGGATCCATCATGTATGCCATGCTATGTACTCGGATTGATGTCTCATGTGCTTTGAGCACTTGTAGTAGATATCAATCGGATCCAGGTGAGCGTCACTGGATGGCTGTCAAGAACATTCTTAAGTACTTGAAGAGGACTAAGGATATGTTCTTGGTTTATGGAGGGGAAGATGAGCTCACTGTAAGAGGATACAGTGATGCTAGTTTCCAAACGGACAAAGACGATTATCGATCGCAATCAGGGTTTGTATTTTGCCTCAATGGCGGTGCAGTGAGCTGGAAGAGCTCCAAGCAAAGCACTGTAGCGGACTCTACAATGGAGGCTGAGTATATTGCATTGTCGATGCGCCAAGGAGGCGGCCTGATTAAGAAGTTCATCATTGAACTTGGTGTGGTTCCTACGATTGTTGATCCTATAGACATCTATTGTGACAACAATGGAGCAATTGCTCAAGCTAGGGAACCACGGTCTCATCAGAAGTCCAGACACATACTCAGACGATTCCATCTCATCAGAGAGATAGTTGAGAGGAAAGACGTGCAGATTAGTAAAGTGCATACTGACGACAATCTTGCAGATCCACTAACAAAGCCTCTGTCGCAGCAGAAGCATGAAAGGCACTTGAAATCATTTGGTATTAAATACATGAATGATTGGCTATAGTGCAAGTGGGAGATTGTTAGAGTAGATGCCCTAGAGCCAATCAATTATTGTAGAATTGACTCTTTGTAATAATGTTCATTAATCAATAATAAAAGGCATTTTATTCTATATCGCGTAAATCATTATTATTGCAATATGTATTGATATATGTCCTTAGAATGGTAGAACCGTGACGAGGGTATCAAGTGTTTCAAATCTTGATAGTGAGAACCCTATGAGCACATATGGTGGCCATTCTAGAAACGTCCGTAGCCCCGATATTATTCAAGTAAGGGCACGTATAATACGGTAAGGCTATCATAGTGTTGAACGACCTCCGAAAGGCAAAGTGGATCGATTCACTTGTCAAGGTTGTTCTGACAACCTGGTGCAACACATGGGTGCTTGTTGTAGGCGGATATACCACAAACAAGTTCACCGGATCGACCCACCCCAGAGGATTCCATATGGATGGTAACCCCTGTCTATGGAACAAATCCTCTAACGAATGGTGGTGCATGTGATCCTTAGACTTGAGATCACCGAGTGCCTTGTGCACCGATTGGTACAGCTTTGACACTAGCCTAACGCAGCTTCTATTCGTGAGTCACAAGACGGTGGTGATTGGCTATATCAAGGAGTGTATCAAGACTATGGTGGATTGACAAAGGATTCATCACCCGGTGCGGGAGAAGTTATTCATGGCGCAATTCAAGATATGGCAATGACACTAAAATGTGGGCCACAAAGGGATTGAGTTGTTGCTATCCGCATTATAATACGTCATTGGTCCGTAAACCGAATATATAATATCGAGAGTAACCGAAGGTTGACACTATTTCTATGCCTTCGCCTCGCCGAGATAACGAATGATGAAAGGATCGTTTTGTACGGTAACCATATCGCTGACAGTAGCTACTTTGTCAATCCGAATCTATCGGGTGGCCATGATGCCTTGCTAGGGGCCAATCTTGGTCTGTATTAGTGAGACGATTAATTGGTGTTAATCGCGATATCACGTACATCGCCGGTATGATGAGGAGCCTATGGGTCACACACATAGAAGATAATTTAAGAGCTAAGAAGAAAGAAGGGCGTTTTGCCTTTTTTAGGAGAAAGGGTATTTTGGTAATTTCACAAAGGCAATTAAATTTGCGAGGTCGTAGCCTTTTATTTAATTTGTTAAAAAATTAAATAAGTGAAATTACGGTTAAATGTGTGTTCGCACATATTTAATTAAATCATCATTATTGTTAAATGTTAATTAAATATTAATTGATTTTAATTAAGATAATGATGAATTAAATTAAAATATCAAATTGGGAGTGTTTGGCAACATGGGGTGTTTGGGTTGGAGCCCAAGCCCATTCCATGTGGGAATAGGGCAACTTGGTTTGCCTATAAAAAGAATAGTGTGTGTGTTATTTATTGAGATTCATTCTTTAATTTTTGAAAAGAAAAACACAAGAAATTTCCCCTTATACACTCTCCCACGCCAATCTCACCGTTTGATTGAAAATCAAATACCGATCTTCTTCTTGATTTTTAAGGCCAAGGAGGATCTAGCAAATCCCTCCTTGGTTCTTGTTGATTGTCTTCGTGGACCTCTACGGTTCGATCCTACACTTGGATCGTAGCAAACACATTCAGAGACGACATTGGTGGAGCCTCCAAACGTGGGTATGAATCTAAACCTTTAGATTTATTTTTCTGCATTCTTATTATGCATAAATCGTAAAATCTGGCCTTGATTTTGGGTTCTAAGGAACGATCCGTGGTTGTAAATTTTTGTTTTCCGCTGCGCAACCGGGTCGTTTCCTAACACAAGGGACTGGGAAAAGCTAATGAAAGATAAAATGAAAAACTACGAGAACAGAAAGGAAAAGCGATCACCGGGTCTTGCGCCTGGGTGCCCCTTGCGATCTCCTAATCCATTGCTTGGTTATCAACCTCTGGATTGTCTGTCTGGTCTTCAGGAACATCTGTTCCCAGCTGTTCATCTTCCAGAGGAGGCTTCTACTCCTCTTGCTACTCGACACCCTTGTCCTGGATCATGGAGAAGAGAATGGCTCAATACTCGTCTAGAAGATCAAAGATGTCCATCTTTGGGTTTCTTGGCCGTAAGCTATAAATAGCCTTTATCGCCCAATGAGTCGCTTTCCTCTTGAGCTCAAGGTTTTGTTGCTTCATCTGTTCAGTGAATGAAGCAACTCGC
Source organism: Pistacia atlantica (assembly GCA_026229545.1). Lineage (NCBI taxonomy): Eukaryota > Viridiplantae > Streptophyta > Magnoliopsida > Sapindales > Anacardiaceae > Pistacia > Pistacia atlantica. The sequence continues at coordinate 24,161,202 of CM047898.1, read as the reverse complement.
CTTTGGAACAGCTCGAGGTCGGCCTCCATTGCCCTTCTTCTTTTTCTCGGAGTTCTCCCATGGTTGAGCCCGATTCTTCTTCGCCTCTTGTGCGCTGTCACTACTCGCCTTCAGCTCATTCTCTCTCTCGCCAAACTTTCTAGTGAGTTGAGCCACTGTCCTTTGGAGCTCCTTATTGTCCTGTTTCTTTTCTCAAGCTCGGGCTTTTGGAAGTCCATTGTCCGAAGAGCTTAATTTCTCTCTACCAGGTACTGATTCGCTAAAATGTGAGCCGCTTTTGCCTCTGCATCCAAAGTTGCAAAGTCCTATTCCAACTTGGCATTCTCCTCCTTCAGTTCGAGGAGTCTTCCAACAGAGTCCATATTGATCTTCTATTGGGCCATGTGCAAGGCAAGCAAGGACTGTATGAGAAAAAGAAACGAGAGTTAGCTTCCTTTTTCTAAAAATCATAAAAGTTAAGGAATCGACTAGTACTGAAAAGTTCTTGATGAGGACAAACTGTTTTACCTAGCTTTGCAACTGAAGTGCTATGGCCACTAGGTTTGTGGGTCGGGAAGCCATGAACTCCTGAAGGCTGCAGCTAGTTGGCATTCCAGCGGGGTATACACCACTGGTTGCAAGTGCTCCGACAGTTGCCCCATGGAATCTAGCAACAGTCGGGTATGGTCCCTAAGGGGCAGGTGCCTCATCGACCCATTGCTTGCCCACTCTCCTTTTGGTAGTCGTGGTCGCCTCTTCTCCTCTATGTGAGCTCTCAGGAGCCATCGAAGTGCCAAAGGCACTCCTTGGGGGCATCCCTGAGCGAAAAATATGGTAAGGTTGCGATATCTCTGACAATACCCCAAAGCCCTCTGGCTCGGACTCTGACTCCTCCTCAGTGGGCAGTTGCTTCCTTTTCTTGGTCTTCTGGCCCATGGTCTTCTGCTTCATGGCGTGAGTAGCCACGGGCCGAGGAGCTTCTTCACATCACTCCGTGGATGGTCGCCTTTCAACACCAATTTGTATCCCTCCTATGAGGGGATATCGCTGGGGAAATACGAACCCCCTAGTCCTCGTCGATGGCCCCAAAACCCTCGGTGGCATGGTCATTGCATGCCATGAAAATGTGTCAATGAAAAAGGTCACCTTTGATAAAGAAGTCAAGAATTTTTCTAAGTATGAAAACACTTACGAGTATGAGGTTCCAAAGATGCCTTGAGGTTGAAAAAATCGTACTTCCGCAAGTTGGCAGTAGTCACGAGTAGTCTTACGTCATGACTCCATTCGGGTAGATGACCAAATGCCACAATGTGATTAAAATCTGTTAGAGTTTTCAACTTAGTCATCTTATTTTTTGCAAAGAAACAAAAGTCTATTAATCTTAAATATCGAAGAAGAGTTGAAGAAAAAGGATAGTTCAAAAATTAAAGGGAAAAAACTACTCGACTCCCCAAATTTACAAATGTTGTTGTATTCGAAAAAGAAAAATTTGGTTTCATAGGCCTCGACATTGTTGGGGTAACCAAATATTCCTCCGTCGATCATAGATCACTTTAAGAGGTAGAAAGAATCTTTGTCTTGGCTCTTCTTCAAATAATAAGCGCAGGCGAGCTCCAATGTTGTCAGCCCACCAAGACCACTTTTGCCACATGCGATATACATAGCAACCCCTATCATATATGCATTAGGCGTTAATTGGAATGGTGCGACCTTGAAGTGGTCGAGGATCGACATGATGAAGGGGTGAAAAGGTATCAATGCCCCACACTTAAAGATCGCCTCGGAGATCGCAGCCATTCCCTCTGGGGGGTTCCCAACTGTGTGCAACCTGTGCTTGTAGACGTTTAAGCTGAGCGTGAGCTGGTCCATCATTTTCTATATTTCATCCCTGGTGGTCATTGACAATGTCTCTTACACGAGGCTCGCTAAGGTGCTCGGAGAGTATGAGCTTGTCCCCTCAATTGCTCTAGTCCTTAAAGTGTCCATTGCTCCCAAAGTCTGGAAAAAAGGGAGACATGCAGGGATGACTTAGTTTCCATATAATGTTCCATATGATGACATGGAAGAGTAAAAAAAAAACCCTAGTTTATCTTCCTCGACCCCTAACAAACTCTAAAAACCCTTAAGAATGGATTCCCAAGGATCTGTGCCCTAAGTTTTCACTTTTAAAAGTGTTCCTTCTCAAACACTATCCAAGGACATATATCGTGTAAGTTTACCAGGCAGGTCATACCCGTCATTACCATAAAAACCAAGCTTTTAAAAAAAAAAAAATTGTAGGAGAATTCTCCTTACATCTTGGTTGTTGGGAACGAACTTTCTGTCATAATGACAAGTGCGCATCAACCAAGAGAAGGATGAACTGATTTCTAGCGTGCAAAAGCCTTGCTTTTTCCTATGAAAAACTCAAAGTAAATTTGGGGTTTTATAGGGAGAAAGATAACATTTGGCTTCCCTAGCAAGCGATGTTTGGGCGGGACACATTTCTCGCCATTAATTATGACCACGTGTCGTTAATCCTCGTGAAGAGTAACCTTCGTGCTTTGCGAAAACCAATCAACGATTCCCTCCATCGAAGTAACCAAGCGTCGGCGTGGTTATCTCCACCACATTAAATGCGCCCCCATCTGCATTTAATGCTTTGAAAGGGAATGTCGTTTCAGCATGGCTCACATTTAATGCGCATGGCTAACACTTATTGCGCAAGAGACACGTCTGTCAAAATAAAGTTCACTGTATTGACCAAGCCAGATGTCAACTGCAACGGATAACATCTGAAGAGGCCGTTCAAGTAAAACACTCTTTTCCATATATCGAGCTCGAGGTGATGTGATTCCCAGCTTTTGAAAAAAATGTGCTAAGTATTTTCAAGTCGCGAACAATGGATGAAGTCCAAAGCATGTTGGTATAGTACTGAGCAGGGTCCGACCCAAGTCGTTGAACCTATGGGAGAAGACCACCTCAGGTCACTTGTGTAATTCTTAAAGACCCATGCTGTGACCTCCTTTCAGCTCGCTGGTTGAGCTGGGCCAATAGTTTCGCGTTATTTGGAGTGTTTGTCTCATGCAGCTTGATCGAGCTTTTCTTAGGATAAGTCGGATCATGGCATAGTCATGAAGTTCTCAAGGTTTAATCCTTAAACCTTAAGAACTGGGGGGCTTCTATTATATATGCCTAAAAAATCAGGGCTGATGTAAGCTCACGTTAGCAAAGGCCAATCAGAGTTCAAGAAGGCTTTGTGCCGTCTACATGTAGCCATGTCGCCCTAACAAAAGAGGAGGTAAGGTTGTCGTTAGCATGGCAGGCAAGGGCTTGGCTTGTGAGTGGTTGGGAACTGTCCACCTGCCTAAGCCCTACGCGATTTAAGGATATCTCCTGTACAGTCACCCAATCAAAGGCATGGTAGGAATTGTACTACATCTGCCCGTCTGCAAAATCATGATTACTACCTTGAACTCTTTGACTATAAATAGAAGGCTCCCCTCTCGTTTATAGGATTCGGGAATTTTGATATTCTGATGGCAAACACTCTCCCTCTCTCTCTCTCTCTCTCTGTATTTCTAATCTCTCTGGATTGTAACTTTAGCTCGCTACTCGCAACCTGATTGTAATCACTCATTAATACAAACACAATGGACGTAGGATTCGCTTTTGAGCATCCAAACCACTTTAAAAATTGTCTCTTGTTTGTTCTTCCATTGCCCTTTTCCATATGACGTGTAATTTCTAAGACTCTCTTAGCATTTTGCACGTGCGAGTCATTGGTGTCGAAATCATCGAACTAAACCTACTTCTAAAATTTAATTTTGCTTTCATGTATATTTTAAGGTTTATCTATTTTTGTCTTTGGTTATTTCTTTATGATTATGAGTATGGATACCTTAAACCTTTAGGTTGTGTTTGCTTAAGGCTATGGAAAGATAACTCTGGTAATCTATCTTTAATTCTAGATATTCCCTTGTTTGGTTGTCAAGTAATAAAAGATTTCAGTAATCTTTTAATACCAGTAGTAATTACTATAGGTTAAATAGGGGATAATCAGATTACCTCCTCAGGGGGTGGTATTTAAAGATTACTGGGGTAATCTTAATTTTATACCTATTTTTCCCTTAATTAAATACCATTCCGGGCACAATTGCCCTTAAATGTCTACCAAATAACAACCACCTAGACCCCCTACATTTTAGAATTTAGCTAAAACACCCCAACCACAAAAAGTTTAAAAGTTATCAAAATACCCCTAGCCACCACTGTCAACCACTGGCAATAGTCGCCAGATTGACACACGACTGGCGGGATTTGGTCGTGTGCCAATCTAGTTGTTTCCTGCAAGATCAAAGGCTGAAAACAGCCAGATCGCCATGGATCTAGCCAGAAACGACCAGAATAGATCAACCATTTGTGGCCGTATCTAACCAAATCCACAGTGATTTGGCTAGAAATAGTTAGATTGCCATGGATCTGACCGTTTTTGGCTAGATCCACAGTGATCTAGCTATTTTCGGCCTTTAATCTGGGCGAAAACAACCAAAATGGCGCACAACCAGCCTGATCTCGCCGATCATGCGTCATTTTGGTAACTGATACTGGTGGCCAATGGTGGTCTTAGGTGGCCGGGGATATTTTGTTAAAATTTAAACTTTGTTGTTGGGGGTGTTTTAGCTAAATTCTCAAATATAGGGGTTAAAAGAATTTATTTAAATAATAATATTATAATGATATTAAAAAGGAAGAGCAATTCAGTAAAAGTCTCTGTCAATAATATTTTATTCTTCCCAGCCAAACATCTTAATTATTTATACTCACTAATCTAACCAAACATATTGATATAATATTTTCTCGTAATCTTCAAAGTAATCTATCTCGGTGGTAATCCTACCTTTTTAGTAATAAAACATTCTATGAACCAAACGCACCCTTAAAGTCGACATGTGGAATAAAAAATGCATGAGAAGTTGGTAAAAGTAACTACTAACTGTCGAATCGTATCTAATAAAATAAAGTGACGTGGGTCCTTATTATTTATTCTTTTACTTTTTTTTTTTTCAATATTTTTAACCTTAGTGCTTTTATTGGAATGACATCTAATAAAATAAAGAAAATAGTGGAAAGAAATTGATCTGGGTTCTCATAATTTAATAAATATTATTTATTCTTTTACTTTTTATTTTCAATATTTTTAACTTTAATGCTTTTCTTCGAATGGCATCTAATAAAATAAAGAAAATAGTGAAAAGAAACTGATGTGGATCCTTCTAATAATATAATAAATTAAAAAAATTAGTAAAATATTATTTTTTCCTTTATTATTTTTAACTTTTATGCTTTTCTTCGAATGGTATTGTTATCTAATAGAATAAAGAAAATAGTTGAAAGAAATTGACGTAGGTCCTTCTGATAATATAATAAATTTATAATTTGAGTAAAATATTATTTATTCTCGTACTGTTTTTAATATTTTCTTTTGTCTCTTCCAACAAAAACATCATTTTAAATCAAAACTTATAATGAAAATCAAGGATCCTATGGATTTGACCTTACTTACTGTAATTACAGTAATTATGATTAATTTTGTAGCCATAACGACTGGTTCAACAAAATGACATATTTAAAAAAAAAAAAAAAAAGCCTTTTTGAGACAAATAACCTATGGTAATTTGAAGTGGTTTTACCTATTTGGTAAGTAATAAATTTTGTATTTTTATTTTTTACATTGTTAAATAATGTTTTCAGATAAACATATTAAACACGTTTTTATTTTTCGCATTATTCAATTATTATCAATATTTTCAAAAAACCAGAATACAAAAACTCAAAATTCATAACCAAACACACCCATGTTTGTTTGAATATTTAAGACCATAACCCCTATTATTAGTTCCCTAATATAAACAACGCCAAACGGCTTAATATGACATTGTAAAATATTATATAATCATTTATTTCAGAAGTTGAATATGTTTCACTTCATCGAGTCTAATTTGTTGGATTATTATGGTGTATATTTGGATTGGATATAGGGTTTAGGGTCTTCTTCTTTTGAGTTAGCTTTTGAAAATCTTCGTTTGTTTAAGTATTTAGGATAGTATTCTATTCTGAATATGAATTTTGGAAAATAGGATAGGATTCTGAGAATATTTTGGTACATTTTTGGAAAATATTTTCTAAAAATATTTAGATTATCTTTAACCACCTAGGTTTGTTAATTTAACTAAACACCCCCACAATAAAAGTTTATAAATTGGCAAAAACACCACTACCCACCCAACTATTGCCGACAATCAGCCACCACCGCCAGGTGGTCAGAAGTCATCGGAATGGCATACGATTGATTAGATCTAACCAGATGTGCACCGATATGGTTGTTTGCAACCAAATCCATGGTTGATTAGTCCAAATCAGCACATGACCAGCTAGATCCAATCGGTCGTATGCCATTCCGGTGGCTTCCTACCACCATCCGATGGTGGTGGCTAACTGCAAGCAATAGTTGGGTGGGTGGGGGTATTTTTGTTAATTTATAAACTTTTATTGAGAAAAGTGGTTATTAAATGTTTTTGAGTTGAATACAATATGATTAGATTTTGAATTGAATTGTGGATATTAAAACAAATACGTATTTTGATATGATTAGATATGATAATAGGATAGGATAGGGTGAAAATAATGAAACAAACGAGCCTAATTCTTCCCAAATCAATACATCAAAAAAAAGCCACATGTTATAATTGTTTACATCATAGAATAATAACCTTTTAGTCATATCAAACATTAAGAACTAAAACACATACACACACACAAAAAGCAACAAATTAAACCCTAAAAATCAAAATGCACTTAGTTATATATCTCTTTCCAAGAGTTTCCAAGCAGTAAACCATAAAGTACTAAAGAGTAAAGATCAACTTATTATTGGTTGTTGGGTACCAAAGAGCGCAAGTAGCCTACACTAGCAGTGAAATAGTTGACAAGCTTTTCTCTTGGTGGAAGGTTTTCTTTGATGAGAGCAATTTGGATGAAGTTATGGCACCATTCATTCAGCAATGGCAATTTCTCACCATCAACCAACTTCATTTCTCCAACTTGTTCCATTACCTTCAACCAGTGAGGGATCCAACCCAATGCTAGATCCAGATATCCTATTTCTTCTCCACCTAAATATTTCTTTCCTTCAATCTGCTTCTCAAGAAAGGAAAATGATTCTATTGCAGACTCCACTGTTTTGTCCTTTTCTTCTCCTTCTTTCCAGCAAGCTCCAAATGCACCCATCAAACACTAGTTTCATACAAATTTAAAACAAGATTAGAAGCCTTGTATAAGCACAAAGTTAAACACTTGATTAATCAAACATATTTTTCATCAACCTTCTCATTAGCAAATTTAGCCCAAAAGCGAGCCATGGCTCTCTCACATGGATCTTCAAGCGGTCTTTTCCTTCCACAACTCATCATATATTCAAGAATTACAAGAGATTCAGCAATTAGTTTGTCGTCATGAACCAGCACAGGGACTTTCTTATGCACAGGATTGTATTTCACAAGGATTGGACTCTTATTCATTAAATCTTCCACTATGTATTCATATTCAACCCCTTTAAACTTTAGAGCCCATTCAATTCTTGTGCAGAAAAGGCTTAAAGTTGACCCAATCACCTTCACTTCACCCATGTTAATGAAACTTCGATATTAACTGTGAACTCAATTTAAAATTTATTCCAACTATCTTCTAGTGATTATCGATCTAATATAAAGTATTTAGCAAAGAGTTGCCTTATGTTTTTCGTTTGAAAAGTCAAATGACTATAAAATATGCAGACGTGCATTTTGACTTCAAGGATAAGCAAAGAAGTTTCACTCATGGAGAATTCGTAACCGACGACTCGCGCATGCAAAGTGTTAAGATGTTCTTAGAAATTACACATGAATGATTAAGAGAGTTGATTATGGTGCTGAGATGATATATGTTTGATGAAACATAAATAAAAGATCGACAAGAAGGGTTTTTATAGTGGTTCGGATGCTTAAAGTGAATCCTACATCCACTGTTTCCTATATATATATATATATGAGAGATTACAAGAGGTCACGTATAACAAACAATGAATAGCGAGTAGAGGTACAATAACTAAATATTAGAAAGAATATCAAGGTAGTCTCTTTCTCGTAGGTTATCTGATAAGAGTGTAACTTATATATTTTTTATTCCTTCCATATTATGTTTTTTGTTATGTTTTATGCCTAGTTGAGTTTATTAGAGTTTATTTTGTGAGTTTGGCATATTTGAATAGACTTTATGAAATAATTGAGAAAAGATTAGGAAATTCTAGATTTTTGTTATTCTGACCAATGCTGCGTTTTTCAGGTTTTTCATGGAGTCAGATTTCTCGATTGCAAAAGTGTTCTTCAGAAAAAGTAAATAAGATGAATCAAGCCTTCCAGGAAGGTATTATGGGCAAGAATCCAAGTTCGTTTGGGCCCTCATTAGTTGTTGCAAAACTGGACCTGGAATCCTATTCGCGGAAGGATTTCCTAGCTGAGTATTGAGTTTTTGAATGGGCTTAACTGGAGCTTCAGATATCGAAAGCAGGTGATTCAAAAGCCCAAATACATCTACACATCCAGGACTACAATGTTTATGAAGTGACCAAGCCTAGAAAACTTCTTTTACATTGTGAGAACCTTGGTGCAAGCTGGATTACGAATTCTATTTTCATATCTGATAAGATTTTGACAGTTTTGGAAGTCTATCGTTTAGGAAAGATCTAGGAAAGTAATTTCCATGATTCATGGGGCAGAATTAAGGAAAAAACACATTATCTATTTATGAGTTGTTAGGTTAAATGGGGGAGAATAGCAGTGGAGTTTTGTTTTGAGTTTTTTACTTTCTACGTCAATATGTGTGGCTGATCTTTCTTCTTCAGTTCAAGGGGATTTTGAAGCCTGAATTCATGTCATTGGTGTAACTTAACTTTAGTAACATTGTTCTTAATCTCGTTATTATTGGAATTGTTTATGTTATTCTGTTTTAATTGTTTATGATTCTTGTTTGGGTGATTTAGTAATGGCCTGCTAAATTGTTTAATCAGAATTTTATCAATTAGAATTAGGAATTGTGATACGTAATTGTCCTCTTTTTATTCAATGAGTAACACATGATGATAGATGATTACGGACAAGTTCTCAATCTGTCACCTTGAATAACATAACCTAAGTTAAATAATCCAATCTTGTGTGATTGTTGCTTGGATTGATCTATTTTCCTAATTCTTAAGGCTGCCATTGAATTAAACTTAGAGAGCTTATTCTAGGTTGTTCAAGGGTTAGGATCTAGTTGAAGAGCTTATTTCAGTAGTGACAATTAAGGGGAAATTCGGGTAATAGAGCTTGTTGTTTCCTAGGGTCAGTAATTCCATAACAACGAGATAGAATAATGTTACGGTTAGTTCATGTCCAATGCATGTTTAGGTGGATCTTGAACCAAGGACTGGTTGTTTTTAATCTGATATTTTCTACCATTGGAGATTTATTCGTTTCACTTTAGATTGCGTTGTCTACAACCCCTTTTATTTTTTTGTTGTCATGTTTACTATTTAGGATTTTATTTTATTTTATTTTTATGTTGTTTTTGTTGTGGTTACTGGTTAGAATATAGGATTTAATTGAATCATTCCTTGTGGGATCGACCCTTGCTCACCCTATATGCAATTTAGTAGTTAGGTTAGTAAGGTTATTAATTTGGAGCATTCGGCACGCTACCATTATCTTTGCTCTGAAAATAAAGTTTACAATCAGAATGTGGGTTCAGTATCAGAATCCCGAAAATGAGAGAGGGAGTCCTTTATTATAAATAGAGGGAATTCAAGATAATGATTACAAATCTGCAAATGGGTATGTGTCGTGCAATTCCTTCCTTGCCTTCCATTGGCTAATAACTTAGGAAATATCCTTAAATTATCTTGGGCTTGGATAAGTGTGCGGTCCTCATTCACTCACAGACAAAACTTGAATTTGTAGGGTTGATGACAGCCGTATTCTTTCTGTCTTGGGGCGACATGGCAGCTTTGGACGGCGCAAAGCCTTCCTAAACTCTAATTGGTGCTTGCTGACGTTAGCCCTGATTTTTTAGGCATAACAGAAGCTCCCCAGTTCTTAAGGTTCAAAGATTGAATCTTGAGAACTTCATGATTATGCTGCGACCTAACTTGCTTCAAGGAGTGTTTGCCTGAACTAGCAGTTGAGAACAGCCACATTGTTGCAAACAACATGAGGCTGATAGTTTGACCCGACCAACGAAGTGAGTGTAGATTGTGACATAAGTCTCAAGAACTACACAAGCAACCTGACATGATCGTTCACAAGGGTCCAGCAACCTAATCCAAATCATGATCAGTGCTATGAAAATGTGTCTTGTACTCTACCTATCATTCACAACCTGAAAACACTTAGAATATTTCGCTGTTGAAAATTAAGAATTGTTTTTCTCAATGTTCGAATTTGACATGTGGAAAAAAGATGTCTTATTCAAACGACCTCCTCATGTGTTATACGTTGCGCTTGATAGTTGTCTTGGTCAATAAGATAAGCTTTATCTAACAAAGGTGTCTTTGCACAACGAGTGCTAGCCATGAGCATTAAATGCAAGCCATGCTGAAATGACATTCCCTTTTGAGGCATTAACTGCGAATGAGGGCACATTTAATGTGGAAGAGATAATCACACCAGCGTTTGGCGATTTCAATAAAGAGAAACGCCGGTTGATCTTCACGAAGCATGAAGATTACTCTTCACGTAGATCAGTGACACGTGGCCATAATCAATGGCTGGAAATGTTAGTAATCGATCCAGTAACGTAGAAGAAAAACAAAACATTTACAACATAGATCGTTACTTAGAACCGAGATCTGGGTACAAATTTACAGTTTATATATATTAAATAAGAATTTGCAGATTTTAGTTTAGAGTTTAAGAAATCATACGCACGTTTGGAGGCTCCTCCAACTTATCTCTGAGCGTATTTCGCTAACGACCCAAGTGTAGGATCAAACCGGTGTAGTCCACACAAAAATAACCTCAAGGAACTAGAAAGAGATTTGCTAGATCCTCTTTAGCCTTTAAGAACCAAGAAGAAATCAAGTGTATTTGATTTTTAGCAAAAAGCAAAACCGGCATAAGAGTGTTTAAGGGGCTAGAATTTTTCCTTTCAATGAAATGAATGAGAGAATTAAAATATTTCACAAAGTGTGCACTTATATAGTGTACACTATACCCTATTCCATCATGGAATGGGCTTAGGCTTCCAACCCAAACACCCCTTGTATTCAAACATCCCCTTTAAGATATTTTAATTTTAATTTATCATTATCTCAATTAAATTCAATTAATATATATTTACAATATATATATATTAACATTTAACAATAATGATAATTTATTTAAATATATGCAAATTTAAACGTAATCTCACTTATTTAATTTTAATATCAAATTAAATAAAGGCTACGACCTTAGCAAATTTAATTGCACCATGAAATTACCAAAATACCATTTCGCCTAAAAAGACAAAAACGCCCTTCTTCTAAGTTGGCTCTTAAATTATCTTCTATATGTGTGACCCATAGGCTCCTCATCATACCAGTAGTGTGTAGTATCACGATTAACATCAATTAATTGTCTCACTACACACAGACCAAGATTGGTCCCTAGCTAGACATCATGGCCACCCGATAAATTCAGATTCAGCGAAGCAACTACCTGTCAATGATATGGTTACCATACAATTTAATTCTTTCATCATCCATTATCTCGACGAGACCGAGGCATAGAAATAGTGTCAACCTTCGGTTACTCTCGATATTGTGTATTCAGTTACTAGATCAATAACCTGTATTATAAACTGGATAGAGCAACAACTCAATCCCATTGTGGCCACAGTTTTAGTGTCATTGCCATTTACTAAACTACACCGTGAGATAACTTCTCCCATACCCAAGAGTGATGAATCCTCTGTCTATCCACCATAGTCTTGATACACTCCTTGATGCAACCAATCACCACCGTATTGACACTCTGAATAGAACTACATTAGGCTAGCGTCAAACTACACCAATCGGTGCACAAAGTGCTCCGATGATCTCAAGTCTAAGGATCACATGCACCACCATTCGTTAGAGGATTTGTTCTATAGTCACTAGGGTTACCATCCATATGGAATCCTATAGTGGGTTAGTCCAGAGAACTACAGCAAGCACCTATGTGTTACACCAGGTTGTCACCAAACAACCTTGACAAGTGAGATCAGTCACTATCTTTCGACAGGGTCGTTCAACACTATGATAGCCTTACCGTATTATATGTGCCCTTACTTCAAAATAATACTGGGGCTACAAAAATTTCTAGAATGGCCACCATATGTGCTCATAGGGTTCTCACTATCAAGATTTGAAACACTTGATACCCTCGTCATGGTTCTACCATTCTAAGGACATATATCAATACATACAATGATAATTTATGGGATATAGTATAAAATGCCTTTTATTGATCAATGAACATTATTACAAATAGTCAATTCTATAATAATTGATTGGCTCTATGGCATCAACTCTAACAGGAAACATATTCCTGCCCAGTTGTCACTTATAAAAGAAACCAAGCATCGTCTTCCACCTTATAAAACCCAAAGCCCATTCCAAGTTTTTTCACATAACTCAAACTTTTAAAGAGAAAAACAACGTTTTTGTACTTAAGAGATTGGTTCATTCTCTTCCCAGTTGATGCGCACTCGATCCAATGATAAAGCATTCGTTTCCAGCAACCAAGAGGTAAAGAAGTTTCGTTTCTTCCTCTCTTTTTTGTTCCTGTCAAAAAACTTAGTTTTTACTGTAATGGTGGGTGTGAACGTCTATTAGGCTTAGATGATGAACACGTCCTGAGTATTTTTTGGAAAGAACACTTTTAGGAGTTAAAACTTAGGGCACAGATCTTTAGAAAATCTTTCTTAAGAATTTTTAGGGTTTTGGCAACTATGGAAGAGGAACCAAGGTTATTTTATTCTTTTGAGTCGTCGTACGAGGTAACTTATGCGAAGTTTGAGCACCTCTATATGTCACCCCTTTACAGACTTTAAGAGCAATGGATATCCTTGAGGTGAGAATAGCCAGAGAGGAAGCTCGCAACCACCGGGCATCTTAGTGGGTACCTCCACAGGTTTCGAAAAGGTGATACGATCAACAGTTTCAAAGGATGAAATCCAAAAAGCAATTGACCAATATGCAATCAATGTAAACGTGTTCCAACATAGGTCATACACTGCTTAGGATCCTCATGAGGGATTGGCCCCGATTTCAGAAGCGATCTTTAAATGTGAGGATACCCATTCACCCCTATATCAGGTTGATTCTCAATCACTTCGAGATCGCGCCATTCCAGTTGACACCAAATGCATATATGATAGTGGTATATCACATTTGGTGAACATGACCTCGGCAAGCCAATAGTAGAGAAAATCGGCTACGCCTATTACTTAAAGAAGAGTAAAGACAAAGATTCGTACTACCTCTCCAAGTGATCAATGATCAAGAGAGGGATATTTGGTTACCCCAGCAACGTAGGGGCTTATGAAACCAAGTATTTTTTTCTTCGAGTATGATGGAGTCTATAAATTTAAGGAGCCGAGTAGGTTTTCCTTTTAATTTCTAGATTACCCATCTTTTAACTTTAGCTCTTCTTTAATATATTAGGCTAACGAATCTTTTTTCTTTCTTACAAGAAGTAAAATGGCTAAATTGTCGGCACTAGTTGATCGTAGCCGCATTGAAGCATTTGGTCGATTGCCTGACTAGAGTCGCGAGGCAAGACTCCTCGTGACTACCGCTAACCTTCGGAAGTATGGGTTTTTCAATCCCAACGCATCTTTGGAAGGTCAAACTCATAAGTATTTCTGACACAGAAAACTTTAATTCTTTTTTAACAAAAGAAGACTCTTTTTGCTAACGCAACTTTATGCCATGTAGCAACTATGCCACCGAAGCTCGTGAAGACAACGAATAAGCATGAGGGGTTCGCATTCCCTGGATTAATCCAACTGAACCAACTAGAGCGACCTCCAGTGATACTTGCAAGAGGGATACAAATTGTGCTGAAAGGCAACAACCCATCAAGCGACGCGAAAAAGTCCCCGACCCGCTGCAGCTCGTCCACAAGGAAGAAAACCATAGGCCAAAAGTCAAAGAAGAGGAAGACAATGCCCACTAAAAAGGAAACTAAATCTAAGCCAGAAGGTTTCGGGATATTGCCAGGTAGACTACAGCCCTATCAACTCTTCTCTGTGAGGATGACCTCAAATGACGCTCTTGGGACGTCATCTGCTCTTGGGAGCTCACAAGGGAAAGAGGGAGCAACTACGGCCATTCAAGGGGAGGTTGGTGAGTAGCACGCAGGTGAGAAGCAAGTCGAAGGGGTCCCTGCTACGACGATGCTTGACCCATCGATGTTGGATCTTCTAAGGCAACTACAGGACCATTTATGGTTGGTGATATACACCCTATTGGAATGTCAACTCGCCACAACCTTTGACAGGTACGTGGCCTCTCGACCTACCGACCTAGTGGCTACTGCACTTAAGATGCAAATTCAGGTAAAATGACTTGTTCTCTTTGAGAACTCTTTCATATGAGTCGATCTTTTAGCTTTTCAAGAAAAAACTTAACTATTTATTCCTTTCCATGCAATCTTTGTTTGGCCTAATTGTGGCCCATTATAAGATGAAGATCAACTCTACTACCAAACTCCATGAGATGAAAGAGGAAATTGCCAAATGGATGCAAGACCTTGCGGCTTCAGATGCAGAGGCAAAGGCTACCCACATTCAGGCAAATGTATATATGACTAAAAAGAATTCTACTCTGTGAGCAACAAACTTCTAGAAGATCGAGTTCAAGAAGAAAGATAGTAACAATAAAGAGCTCCGACAAACAATAGCAAGGCTCACTACAGAGTTGGACCAAAGAGAAAAGAAGTTGCAAATGAATTTAGAGTGCGAAAAAGAAGTAGAAAAGAATCAAGCTAAGTTATGGGAAAACTTTAGAGAAATGGAAGAAGGCACTGCAGACAGGCCTTAAGCAAGCTCATGGGTGAATCATTTCGCTGACCGAGCAAATGAAGTAATGAAACCTCGAAATAGAGAGGAAGGCTACTCACTGGGCGTTGCAAGCTATTTGTAACTTGCAACGAACAATCTATTAGAGTAGATGCCCTAGAGCCAATCAATTATTGTAGAATTGACTCTTTGTAATAATGTTCATTAATCAATAATAAAAGGCATTTTATTCTATATCGCGTAAATCATTATTATTGCAATATGTATTGATATATGTCCTTAGAATGGTAGAACCGTGACGAGGGTATCAAGTGTTTCAAATCTTGATAGTGAGAACCCTATGAGCACATGTGGTGGCCATTCTAGAAACGTCCGTAGCCCAGTATTATTCTGAAGTAAGGGCACAGATAATACAGCAAGGCTATCATAGTGTTGAACGACCTGCCGAAAGGCGTGGACTGATCTCACTTGTCAAGGTTGTTTGGTGACAACCTGGTGCAACACATGGGTGCTTGTTCAGAGGCGACATATCACTGACAAGTTCAAGCTGGATCGACCCTCCCACCCTGAGAGGATTCTATATGGATGGTTAACCCCGTGTCTATGGAACAAATCCTCTAACGAATGGTGGTGCATGTGATCCTTAGACTTGAGATCACTAGAGCGCCTTGTGCACCGATTGGTACGATTTGACACTAGCCTAGCTTCTATTCAAGCTGACAATACGGTGGTGATTGGCTATATCAAGGAGTGTATCAAGACTATGGTGGATTGATAGAGGATTCATCATTCCCAGGTACGGGAGAAGTTATCTCACGGCGCAATTCAAGATATGGCAATGACACAAAGTGGCAGGGCCACGTGGGATTGAGTTGTTGCTCTATCCAGTTATAATACGGTCATTGGTCCGAGGGCGAATATATAATATCGAGAGTAACCGAAGGTTGACAATATTTCTATGCCTTCGTCCTCGCCGAGATAACGTATGATGAAAGGATCGGGAATTGTACGGTAACCATATCGCTTGACAGGTAGCTACTTTGAATCCAAGAATCTATCGGGTGGCCATGATGCCTTGCTAGGGGCCAATCTTGGTCTGTGTATTAGTGAGACGATTAATTGGTGTTAATCGCGATACTATACACTACCGGTATGATTTGGAGCCTATGGGTCACACACATAGAAGATAATTTAAGAGCCAAGAAGAAAGAAGGGCGTTTTTGTCTTTTTAGGCGAAAGGGTATTTTGGTAATTTCACAGAGCAATTAAATTTGCTGAGATCGTAGCCTTTTATTTAATTTGTTAAAAAATTAAATAAGTGAAATTACGGTTAAATGTGTGTTCGCACATATTTAATTGAATCATCATTATTGTTAAATGTTAATTAAATATTAATTGATTTTAATTGAAATAATGATGAATTAAATTAAAAAATATCTAATTGGGAGTGTTTGGCAACATGGGCTGTTTGGGTTGGAGCCCAAGCCCATTCCATGTGGGAATAGGGCAACTTGGTTTGCCTATAAAAAGAATAGTGTTTGTGTGTTTTATAATTAATTCATTTTGCCCTTTTTGAAAAAACAAAAGAAAACACAAGCACCCCTTTTACACTCACTCCCACGCCACTTTCACCCTTTTGATTGAAAAATCAAATACTCCTTTTCTTTTTGATTTCTTAAGGCCAAGGAGGATCTAGCAAATCCCTCCTTGGTTCTTGTTGATTGTCTTCATGTGGACCTCTACGGTTCGATCCTATACTTGGATCGGTAGCAAACACGTTCAGAGACAATATTGGTGAAGCCTCCAACGTGGGTATGAATCTAAACCTTTGGATTTATTTTTCTGCAGATTCTTATAAAATATAAACTATAATTTTCTATGCCCTAATTTTGGGTTCTAAGGAACGATCCATGGTTGTAATTTTTTTTGTTTTCCGCTGCGCAACCGGGTCATTTCCTAACACAATCCTAACATGGATATCTCCAACCTCCTTGAGGAATACCATGTTTGTTAGTGTATATTAGTGTATGCCCTAGAAACCATTCGTGTTGTCGGTTTCAGAACATTTTGTCTTGTATCTATATATATCATAAATAATAGAAGAAAGAGTTCTTCAATTCATATATGTAAATTGCTTCCTTTATTTAGTCATGCATTTAAAATAAAGTATGTATATGAATTGTCCAAATGATTCATTTAATAGGTAAATGAATTATCGAAAAGGGTTCCCTACGAAGCAATATAAATTTAGGCAACTATATTGCACAGTAGGCATACCAAATGCTTTCGAAAGATATCATGAGTTGATATAAGTACGGATGACGATGATAGTCATGTCACTGGGGCATTGGCATGGATTAACAGTTGGTGAACTGTTTTTTGAACGTGACCGAATAACGACAAATCACTTGGAAAAGCATGTAGTCAATGATTTATCATTTGGTTATATCAGTGCACGATGTAGTCCTTTGACCTGAGACATTGTAGTCGGATCTGATATGGATGCGTATGGTTCATACGGTGTATAAGTACGAGACTAATCATGTTTCGTACAATAAAGCCTATTTGGTCATGCATTGTTCATATGCAGAAACGAACGATGGTCAAGAGGGGATCCATTGACTCGGAAATATAGGATCAGGAGTACCGCTGACTCCATCCGGATTCGAGTTCCTAGATGAACATCGATAAATGTCGGAAAACTAAATCTCTGGCCAGAGTCTATTATTAGTCATACAAAAGTAAGTTTGTGATGAAAAGTTCCAGACATATTGATCGACAATTCGGTAGAAGATCGAGTTTAGGATTTTGACGTTCCATGAATCCATACTCGATTAGGATATCTCAATGGAGGGACTTTACCTACATGGTACGTATGATCTGAAATGGGTTTGATGAAGTATTTCTTTATCGTGGTTTAAGGACTATGGCACATTGCTAGATGTTTACCATAGTCGTTGGGCCTCCGGATAGGTTTCCGGATTCATCCAGAACTGGCTCACGGCTAATCCACGGTGGACCTACATGGTCACACCAATAGCCTTGAGCAGTTAGAGAATGATGAGAGAGAGAAATGATTATCCGAAGAGGGCTGGCACCTTTCCGAGGGTAATAATGGGATTTCTATAGTAATAGGTTACATAGAAATCATTTGTGACATTTTGAGGGTTAAAATGGTCAAGCAATAATTAATTATATTTAATTATTATATCTTAAAGTGTTAAGATTAATGAGATGAACAAAAATAACCTTTTAATAGTTAAAGGGTAAAAAGGGGTAAATTTTTGGGTTGTTAATGTAAACTAGTTTAGTTTACATGGGCCCTTGAACAATATTGATTATTCAAAGGGTAGCATATTAAATTCGTGGGGTCCCTTTA
This sequence comes from Pistacia atlantica, assembly GCA_026229545.1. Lineage (NCBI taxonomy): Eukaryota > Viridiplantae > Streptophyta > Magnoliopsida > Sapindales > Anacardiaceae > Pistacia > Pistacia atlantica. The sequence goes on along the minus strand of CM047898.1, from coordinate 24,142,748 downwards.
TAAAATAAGATTTTATTGGGCTTGGAAATGAAAAATAAATAATTACAATATTGCCGAAGTATATATAAGTGCAAAAGGTTGCATTTTTGTTTATTCTTGACTAGTTCACAAAAACACAAACCAAAACCCACTCTCAAACTCAAGGCCACTCTCTAATCTCTCAAGGTGGTGTTAAAAGTGTGGAGGTTTCATTCTTTTGAAGCTAATCTTCATCAATCCAAAGCAAAGGAGTAGGTATAATCTCTTTTCCAAGCTTTGTTTGAAAACCGGTTTTAGAATCCATGCTTTCATGCTCTCATTCTCCATCTCCACCACTCTTCATACATGCTGATTCTTTCAAATGGTATCAGAGCTAAAAGCTCCTTGCATGTCAAATTTATAAGCAAAAATGACTTTTCCAAGTGTTCTTGTGTTAATCATGTATGAAAGTGACATGCATGTTCTTGTTTTAGCCTAGTAATATGATAATGAAATGTTTATTATTTTTTCATTGGAATCAGATTTTGCCATAACATAAAATGTATAAAGATGTTTTTATTTTTTAATTTGAAGCATGCAAGAATCATTATATGTTTAATTTATAAATATATATTTTATGGTGACAAAAGTGTTATGCATGCCTTGATAAGTGCATAGAATATTTCTTGCCAGATTCGGCCATGCATGTTCTTTGTTCATTTGATTCTTGTTTTAATAAATAAGTTTGTAATGTGTTTTGGAAGTTGTTCCATAAAGGGTCGAAATGTATGCTTGGATGATGGTTGTTGCATGATTATTTATTTAGAAAAATGTTCATGCATGTTCATTTTCATGACTTTGATTAAATGATTTATGCTTTGACATGCTAAAAGTGTTATCCTTTAATTTGATTAAAGTATATTTTTGCATGAAGTGTATGCAAATGTTGCAAGTGTTTAGTGGTGGAATTTGATGTTAGCATAAAGTTATGGATTATTCATTCATATGATGAATTATGATATTATATATGATGGTGGTAATTTTAATGTAGGATATTTAATTTGATTAAATTATCTTATAATGCATCATTGCATGACATGAATTATTATATTTTTGAAATGTAATAATTTGGTTGTTTGAATGGTTTCAAAAATTGATGATGCAAGATGACATGATTGTCTTTGAGAAAACAAATGTGTCATAAAAAGTATTACTTTAGTTAAAAGTAACTTATGTCATAGAATGATTACTCTTGGAGTAATATATCCTATTTATCTATGTCATGCATGACTTTTGTGAAAAGTATTGAAATGATGATAATAGTTAAATAATATATATCTTTGGGTGGAATATGACAAAAGTGTTTGTGTAATGATTCCTATGAAATGTGTAATTGTTGCATGGCCCAAAGTTATAATTAAATTACCACATGAATATATATATAATATCTATTAATATATGAGATATATTTATATATTTATATTCATGCCTTTAAATAATTGTTTATTATATTTGGTATGAATGTTTAATATTTATTTATGTGATGAATGAATATTAGACTAGAGGGTTGATCATGGGCGCCATTTGGTTTTCAAAATATTCAAAAGTGTTTGTGATATTCTTTTATTAAATGGCTTGTAATAATTAAATTTTATTTATTTATTTTAATCGGGCCTACGTGCCCAAGATCCAATATGTAATAGAATCGGCTAGACGGAAACCGAAGAGCATCCGGATGACGATCCAATCGAAGATATAGTATTAGGGTAAATTAGTTTGCCTTTAGGATGTATTTTCGAAAAGCCCCATGGTCAACCCACATGCTTTAATTTATGCATATATGTGATATGTATGAATTGTTAATTAAACATGGCATGCTAAAATAAATTAACTAAAAGTTAAACCTAAATCTCCCCAATTTAAAATTATTAAATCCAAGTCTCCCATTGTGGGATAACTAAATTCTTTGATATAAATTTTAATATCCCAAGATTTCTATTATGTGAGGGATTAATCTTTATATCATAGAATTAAGTTGATCTTGTTCTTGGATGGATATTTTCACCTTGACCAAGAATTCTATTATGTGAGAACATGATGAAAATGCCATCCTAAGAAAGCACAATGGTTCGGATTTAACTAGCCTAGTGTACCAAGAATTCTATTATGTGAGGTATCCGAAGCTAGGACAAGGAATATGAATCAAACCTTATATAGTGATACAAAAGGAAAAAGAGTTTCCTACTTATTAGACTTAATTAACCAAGAATTCTATTATGTGAGTTTAATTGAATTTGATAAGAAATTGATTCCCCACTAAGAAATTTAATTTAACAAAAATTTTCGGATCCTATTTAAGGGAGTGTAGGACTCGAATAAAATAGTGGGAGCTATTTTGATTATGCATTAGAAGGTTTAAAAGATTACAAGACACTAATAAAATTACTTTTCTTTGTAGTTTTATCTTTGTGATAAATAATCAAAAAAAAAATGGCCAACAATGTTCTCCTAAGGATAATGGACAATAACATGTTAACCGGACCCAACCTAAAAGATTGGCTAAGAAATCTTAGAATTGTTCTAGATTTTGAAAGAATTGCCTATGTCCTGGAAGCACCTCTTCCACTTGATATTGCACTGGATGCTACACAAGCTAAGTTTGATGCTCTTGAAAAATGGAGAGAGGATAGCAGGAGGGCTAAAAATTACATGTTAGCCTCCATGAATAGAGAACTTCAAACTAAGCATGAAGAGGTTTCAAATGCTTATGATATCCTCATAGCTCTACAAGAGTTGTATAGTGAAAATCCAAGAGTGGTTGAGTATGAATTGTGTGCATCCCTCTTTAGCATGAAGTTGAGGGAAGGGGGACCTCCAGCTGATCATACTCTTAAAATGATCAATGGATTAGATCGACTGGATGGATATGGGTGGTCATGCCAGATCGCCTCAAAGTGAATTTGATTCTACAATCCCTTCCTCCAAGTTATAAACCGTTTATAACTAACTACAATCTCAATAGGATTGAGAGAAACCTCTCGAATCGCTAAATGAGCTTAAAGAATTTCACGAGAGAATGTGAAAGGGAAAGGACATGAGAATGTCTTTGCCGCCTCCACTAGTAGGGCCAATAAAAAGCCCAAAGTGCTACCAAAGAGAGGTCTAAAAGTTGGACCCAAGAATAAGAGCTTCAAGAAGCCAGCGGCAAAGGCAGAGAAGGTCGATGCAAAGGGAAAATGTTTCCACCGTGGAAAAGATGGACACTGGAAGAGGAACTGTCCTCAATACCTGAACAGTATGAAGAAAGGCAAAGGAAAAGCAGGTACGAACCAATGTCTTATGATTGAATATGAATTAAGTGTTAATTTAGATAGTCATTCCTGGATATTAGATTCAGCAACAACATCTCATGTTTGTATGTCTTTGCAGGTACTTCAGAATAGTTCTAAGATGACAAAGGGCAAGATCATTTTGAGGATGGCAAATAGGGCACGAATTGTAGCTGAGGCCATGGGGACTTGCTCACTAAGACTACCTTCAGGACATGTTTTGAATTTGTTTAAAGTGTTGTACTTTGAAAAGGCCACAAGAAACATCATTTCTATTTCTGCTTTGTGTAAGGCAGGTTATTATATACTGTTTAATGGAAATGAATATTCAATACATTTTGGAAATATTTTAGTTGGTAAAGCTGTGAATACAAATGGTTTGTATGTCTTAGAATTGAATGACTATGCTTCAATCAATACCATTTCTAATAAAAGAACTCGATCTGAATCAAATCCTAAAATTTTATGGCATCATAGATTGGGTCATATAGGAGAGAGAAGATTAATACAGCTTGGAGAAAGTGGGATCCTAAACTCATTGGGTTCTGAACCCTATCCAACCTGTGAATCATGTCTCCAAGGAAAGATGACCAAGTCTCCTTTTAAGAGTGAAGGAGAGCGAGCTAAAGAACTTTTAGAACTCATACATACAAATGTGTGTGGACCATTTAGTACTTTAGCTAAGGGAGGATTTGAATACTTCATTACCTTTACAGATGATATGTCACGATATGGGTATTTGTATTTAATGAAATACAAATCTGAATCTTTGAAAAATTCAGAGAATTCAAGACTGAAGTAGAAAATCAAACTGGAAAGAGTATTAAAATACTACGATCAGATCATGGGGGTGAATACTTGAGTATAGAGTTTCAAGAGTTCTTAAAAGAAAATGGGATTATCTCACAATTGACTCCTCCTTATACATCCCAACTTAATGGAGTGTCGAAAGGAAAAATCGTACCTTATTGGATATGGTACGATCGATGGTGAGTTTTACAGACTTACCAATGTCTTTGTGGGGGTACGCTCTCTAGACCGCTGTGCACATCCTTAATAGGGTCCCGTCTAAAACTGTCCAAAAACATCATATAAGATATGGTATGGAAAACGTCCAAGTCTGAATTATATGAAGATTTGGGGCTACCCAGCTTATGTTAAATTGGTTAAATCTGATAAGCTGGATGTTAAATCCGAGAAGGGTCGGTTCATTAGATATCCTAAAGATAGTTTAGGATATTGCTTTACTTCCCAAGTGATCAAAGAGTTTAAATCAGTAGAAATACGCGCTTCCTCAAGAACGAGTTCTTGGAGGAAGGCGGTGTTGAAAGAAATATTGAACTCAAGGAAGAGTTCAAAGAGCCAAGAACCGAGATTGCTGAAGATGGAACGTCCACTCAACGAACCTCAGTATCAGATACTATGGTTCCAGTACGAAAGTCTTCTAGAATTTCGAAACCTCCAGAGAGATATGGGTTCCTACATGAGCAAGATTTTGAATCTTACTTAGTTGGAGTAGATGAACATGGTGATGATCCTAGAAGCTACGAAAAAGCAATACTGGATAGAGATTCAGGAAAATGGCTGGAAGCGATGGATTCTGAGATAGAATCAATGCATGCCAATCAAGAATGGTCGCTTGTGGATCCACCAGAGGGAATAGCTCCTATAAGGTTGTAAATGGGTCTACAAGAGAAAAGTTGGCAAGGATGGGGAGGTAGAGACCTTCAAAGCTCGACTGGTGGCGAAAGGTTATACTCAGAAACAAGGATTGGATTATGAGGAAACCTTCTCGCCTATAGCTATGATTAAATCCATCCATATAATGCTAGCCATCGCAGCATACCATGATTATGAAATTTGGCAAATGGATTTCAAAACAGCTTTCCTCAATGGGTTTATTGAGGAAAACATCTATATGGAACAACCGATAGGTTTTGTATCCTCTGCTGAAAGACATAAGGCATGCAAATTGCATCGATCCATTTAAGGATTGAAGCAAGCTTCAAGAAGCTGGAACATTCGATTTGACGACATAATCAAATCGTTTGGTTTTGTCAAGAATCCGGATGAGCCCTATGTATACAAATGGGTTAAAGATCATGCCATCACGTTTCTCATATTATATGTAGATGACATACTTTTGATGGGAAATGATATAGGCATGATAATAGAGGTTAAGGTTTGGTTGTCCAAAACCTTCTCGATGAAAGACTTAGGAGAAGCGACATATGTCCTTGGCATTCATGTCTATAGAGATAGAATGAAAAAGGTAATTGGATTATCCCAAAAATTTTACATAGAGAAAATGCTAAAAAGATTTAGCATGGAAAACTCTAAGAGAGGTCTTTTGCCCTTCACTCACGGTCTTCATCTTTCTAAGAAGATGGGTCCAAAGACTGATGAAGAGCGGCAGCGGATGCGTAATGTGCCTTATGTGTCTGCCATAGGTGGCTTAATGTACGCAATGTTATGTATAAGACCTGATATAACTTATGCTATAAGTGTTACGAGTACATATCAGTCAAACCCAGGGGAGAAACATTGGTCGGTTGTAAAATCTATCCTTAAGTACTTGAGAAGAACTAAGGATCAAGTTCTGAGTTATGGATGTTCCGAGTTAAACATTCAAGGATACTCAGATTCTGATTTCTAATCAGATATTGATGATAGAAAGTCTACATCAGGGTACATTTTTATATGCAATGGAGGTGCTGTTAGTTGGAAAAGTTCCAAACAGACAACCACAGCTAACCACAGGTGTTGTTTGGATGCGAAAGTTAGTAATTGAACTTGTGTGGTTCCGAACATGGCTTACCCGATAAGCATGTTCTGTGACGATACTGGAGCTATTGCATAGGCAAAGGAACCAAGGGCACAACAAAAATCCAAACACATTCAGCGTAAGTATCACATTTTGAGAGAATTCATTGGAGCTGGAGAAATTTTGATTCTGAAGACTCCTTCAGCAAAAAATGTAGCTGATCCACTTACTAAGGCGATGACACTGAAGCAATTGGACCATCATCTTGAGAAGATGGGTATAAGATACAACATCGAATGGCTTTAGTGCAAGTGGGAGTTTGTTAGTGTACATTAGTATATGCCCTAGAAACCATTCGTGATGTCGGTTTCAGAGCATTTTGTCTTGTATCTATATATATCATAAATAATAGAAAAAAGAGTTCTTCAATTCATATATGTAAATTGCTTCCTTTATTCAGTCATGCATTTAAAATAAAGTATGTATATGAATTGTCCAGATGATTCATTTAATAGGTAAATGAATTATCGAAAAGGGTTCTACGGAAGCAATATAAATTTGGGCAACTATATTGCACAGTAGGCATACCGGATGCTTCCGAAAGATATCATGAGCTGATATAAGTATGGATGACGATGATAGTCATGTCACTAGGGCATTGGCATGGATTAACGGTTGGTGAACTGTTTTTCAAACGTGACCGAATAACGACAAATCACTTGGAAAAGCATGTAGTCAATGATTTATCGTTTGGTTATATCGATACGATGTAGTCCTTTGACTCGAGACATTGTAGTCGGATCCGATATGGATGCGTATGGTTCATATGGTGTATAAGTACGAGACTAATCATGTTTCGTACAATAAAGCCTATTTGGTCATGCGTTGTTCATATGCAGAAACGAACGATGGTCAAGAGGGGATCCATTGACTCGAAAATATAGGATCAGGAGTACCGCTGACTCCATCCGGATTCGAGTTCCTAGACGAACATCGATAAATGTCAGAAAACTAAATCTCTGGCCAGAGTCTATTATTAGTCATACAAAAGTAAGCTTGTGATGACAAGTTCCGGACATATTGATCGACAATTCGGTAGAAGATCGAGTTTAGGATTTTGACGTTCCATGAATCCATACTCGATTAGGATATCTCAATGGAGGGACTTTACCTGTGTAACGCCCTACTTGAGGTACGTAGTTATTGTTCCTTCTTTTGCTCTTATTTGAGTTGGTCTCTTGGGAATATTGTTTGGTTGACCTTTGTTTGAATGTTGTGTTGAATACTTGCCCTGAAATTGGTTGAAAATAGAGGAAGTTTAGTGTGCCAAGCTTCCAGGGCGAACAATGATCTTCGCCGCGGCGAAGAGGTGTTGAATCCACGGGGAAATGTTCTGGACATTTTCGCGCGGCAGTTTGCAGCGATCCCAACCAAAATGTTTGTTAAGTTTTAGATATTCTCTTCCCTAAGGGCAATTTGACCATTCTACCCCTAATTAGAAGGAAAATGGGGAGTAAATTGTAAGGAAATTTTCAAGGAGAACATGTTAGTATGGGGATGTGTTAGTAAGGAATCAAAGGATATGGATGGAATTTCCATGAAAGAGCAAGGGCAAAATGGGAAGAATGAGTTATTAAGAGATATTAAAAAGGGTTTAGTCTTTGAAAGCTCTTCGTTTTCCCATTCCACCGCCTCCTTCATTCTTCCAAACTCTCTCAAATTCCTTCAATCTTCCAAGGATTTCCAAGAGCCTTTTTGAGTAACTTTTAATAGGGTTTCAATCTAAAGCTTCCTAAAGATAAGGATTCTTGCTTTAGATGAGAGTTTTATTATGTTTTGATTAGAGTCTCATGTTGTGATTGTTGGTTAAGTTGTAGAGGAAAGGCAAGCTTCCAAAGGAAAGGAGAAGTGTTAAAGAAGCTAATTTCTCATAAGGTAAGTAAACTCAACCTAAGTTGAGATTTAAGAACTCTTTTGAGTAGAGTTATATACATATGTGCTTTCATTTAATTGTTGAATGAGATTAGTAGTTATGATTGAGTTATGAGAAGTGTTTTATTTGCTTGATGTTAGGGTTGAGTTGGATAGAAGTTGGAGGAAGTTTTGAGCAAGTTTATGGAAGTGTTTCTCTTTTGACAGGGAATTTAGAGTTTATGAGGGAGTTTTCTCCCATTTGGTTGATTAAAGAAAACAGAAAAGTTAAGAGTTAGAGTAGAGTTATTTATGCACATGAGTTGTATGATGAAATGCTCAAGAGAATCATAAGTAAGGGTAGAAAGCCTTAATTGTTGCTACATGTCATAGTTACTTTTCATAAATGCATTACTGAGTATGAGTCATTGATGTGCATTAACTATGCTTTACTTATGCATTAGAAAAGTGAGTAGAGAAAGAGTAGAGACTTTTGAGTTTATACTACTCTAAGAGTAGAGAGAAAGAGAGAAGGAGCACTATAGAGTAAAAGCTAGAGTAGTGCTTAATAAGAGAATAGAGTAGGTTGTGCGATGGGGAACCCTGTAGTACCGGTAGAGTATTCCCAGCATGTACGCATGAAGCCCGGCCAGAGTATCGAAAGAAGTGGTGTGCAGAGTACATGCGGATGAGGGTTATACCCTGAGTTTACCCGAGAGATTCTATGCACTCACATGGCCAAAGGTTCCGAATCCATGCATAACCAAGTCCGATCGGCTAGAATGAGTAGAAGTCACAGGGAGTGGGAGTGAGTTCCAGCCGTGCCTCCGCTCAGATGGGGCCGTGACTTACTAGAAAGAAAGTTAGTATAGAGGAGTTCTGAGAAAGAGAAATTAGATAGTTATATTAAAGAAAGAGTTACAGAGATATTTGAGTTCAGGGGTTTACTTACTGAGCCTTGTTTGTGCTCATCCAGTTGTTCCCTATGTTTTGCAGGTTCTAAATGAGGACACAGTCGGATGGACATCGGCACACGAAGAGAAATGGCTACATTGTCCACCCTATTTTGATAGTTTTCACATATGTTACAAATCTAGTATATATTTGTACAAAGAATGCATACGTTTAATAAAAGAAAATTTTGGGCCCAACTTTTTATGTTATTGTTACATGTACTTTTACTATGCATGTTTTTATAAGAATGGAGTCGTTACAACCTGCATGGTACATTGATCTGAAATAGATTTGATGAAGTATTTCTTCATCGTGGTTTAAGGACTATGGCACATTGCTAGATGTTTACCATAGTCATTGGGCCTCCGGATAGGTTTTCGGATTCATCCAGAACCGGCTCACGGCTAATCGACGGTGGACCTAGATGGTCACACCAATAGCCTTGAGTAGTTAGAGAATGATGAGAGAGAGAAATGATTATCCGAAGAGGGCTGGCACCTTCCGAGGGTAATAATGGGATTTCTATAGTAATAGTTACATAGAAATCATTTGTGACATTTTGAGGGTTAAAATGGTCAAGCAATAATTAATTATATTTAATTATTATATCTTAAAGTGTTAAGATTAATGAGATGAACAAAAATAACCTTTTAATAGTTAAAGGGTAAAAAGGGGTAAATTTTTGGGTTGTTAATGTAAACTAGTTTAGTTTACATGGGCCCTTGAACAATATTGATTATTCAAAGGGTAGCATATTAAATTTGTGGGGTCCCTTTATAAAATAAGATTTTATTGGGCTTGGAAGTGAAAAATAAATAATTGCAATATTGCCCAAGTATATAAAAGTGCAAAAGGTTGCATTTTTGTTCATTCTTGACTAGTTCACAAAAACACAAACCAAAACTCTCTCTCAAACCCAAGGCCACTCTCTAATCTCTCAAGGTGGTGTTAAAGTGTGAAGGTTTCATTCTTTTGAAGCTAATCTTCATCAATCCAAAGCAAAGGAATAGGTATAATCTCTTTTCCAAGCTTTGTTTGAAAACCGGGAATCCATGCTTTCATGCTCTCATTCTCCATCTCCACCACTCTTTATGCATGCTGATTCTTTCAATGTTGCTCTTACTTCTATGGTCGAGGTTGATGAGCAAGAAGAAAAAATCCTGCCCTAGAGGACGATCAACAAGAAATAGAGGTCCCTAAAGATCAAGAGGACGACCCAGAGGTCGGCGATCAGCCAGAAGACCCAGAGGTCGAGGTAGCCAAAATCAAGGATCTTGGTGATCAAGACCAGTGATTGTTCTCTTCTCTACTTGAATAGAGTCTTTTTTGGTTATTCTTTTTTCTTTGATGTAGCTTCTAGTCGTTCCTTGTACACATTTTTCAAATATAAAAAAGGAACTTTTGACTACTAATAGCACTTTTATAACTTAAGTACTTCACAAAATAAATATAGCATAAAACTTGTTAAATGTTATAAATAACAAGATTATTAAAAACTTGAGATTACGAGACAAGTGATTCTTTGAGAAGAATTGGAATAATCTTATTCATGGTATTTACAACAATGAAAACTTTTCAACTAAAAAATGATCAAGCTATAAACGAGTTCAGAATTATAGATAATAAGTGTGAAGATGCATAGCATTCAAAGCTTGTAGTACTTCTGAACCATTAAGCCTTTTGAGGTGATACGTTCCAGGTCGTATCACCCGGGCATCTCAATATGGGCCTTCATAATTAGGTCCCAATACCCCTGCACTTGGTTCTCTTGTACTGAGAAAGACTTCTTTTAACACTAGGTTGCTAACTTGGAAGTCCCTTCTCCTGACTTTAGAGTCAAATAATCTTTTTGCCCGTTGCTAGTAGGGGCTATCCTTAACCGAGTCTTGTCGCGATGTTCTTCAACTAAGTCCAGACTTGGACGTAAGAGTGTTTCATTGTAAAATTCTCTCCAAAGTGAACCAATTCCCACTTCCACTAAAACTATTGCTTCGCAACCATATGCCGGCGAGAAGGGTGTTTCTAAAGTAGAGGTTCTTGAAGTCATTCTATATGCCATAGAACTTCTGGGAGATTCATCAGTCCAATTGCCCCTGGCTACGCCAAGCTTGGGCTTCCATGTGTGCTTGATAGTCTTATTGACAGCTTCAACTTGACCATTAACTTCCGGTCTTGCCATTGAGGCGAATTTCTTATGAATCCCCAACTCTTCGCAAAATTGCTTAAATTCCTCATTATCAAACTGTTTCCCATTATCAGAGATGAGTGTGTGAGGAATCCTATAGTGGTACACTATGTTCTTGAAGATGAAGTCTTTGAGCTTCTTTGTAAAGATCGTAGCCAAAGGCTCTGTTTCGACCCATTTAGTGAAATAATCCAACTACAACCACTGCATATTTGATGCCACCTTTATCGGTTGGCATGGGTCCAAAGAGATTAATTCCCCACATAGAGAATGGCCAAGGACTAGTCATCTTTGTTAACTGGTAGGAAGGAGCTCGTGGGATGTTCATGAATTTCTGGCACTTATCACACTTCTTCACAAAGTTGAAAGCATCTTCATGAAGTATGGGCTAATAATATCCCTAGCGGATAATTTTATTAGCGAGAGATCATGCAACTGTGTGATTCCCACATATCCCTTCCTATATCTCTCTCATGATATAGTCTGCTTCATCATCCGTTACACATTGGAGGAGGGGAGTACTAAATCCTTGTTTATACAACTGATCTCTGATGAGAGTGTAATGAGTAGCTCTAGTTCGCAGGAGTCTTGCCTCAATCTTGCTACTTAGGAATAACTCCATCTCTAAGATACTGAATAATCGGAGTCATCCAGGAAACAGATTCAATTGCGGCTACGACCTGATCGGGTGAGCTGATGCTTGAAGCTTCGATGTACTTGATTGGAATACTATCTGGAAGCATCGGAGTCTAGTGATGAGACTATCTTTGCCAAAGCATTTATGATAGAATTACTATCTCTTGGAATTTTTGAAGGGCTCAAGTTCAGCCTTGGCTTTCTTCAAGTGATTGATCTTATTCTCATCTTTGGCTTAATACTTTCCCATAATTTGATTGACAACCAATTGGGAGTCATTATTAATATCGATCATATCTGACCCCATTTCTCTTGCTAGTCGCAAACCAGCAAATAGTGTCTTATACTCGGCCTCATTATTCATAGCTTTGAATCCAAATTTGAGGGCTCTATGAATGCAAGTTCCCTCAAGGCTAATGAGCAGAAACCAGCTTTGGCTCTTCTCTTATTTGAAGACCCATCAACGTAAAGACTCTAGGTTGACAAGTTCCGAACAGTTTCTTGAACAACTTCACTGGCTGGCTATTCGGATTCCTGATCTCGCTAATGAGAAAACTCTGAAATAAAGTCAACAACAACCTACCCTTTAATTGCTATTTTTGGTCTGTAAGGCAGATCGAATTGACTTAATTCCATAGCCCATTTAAGTAACTCACTCGAAGCCTCTGGCTTCTGAATGAGCTACTTGAGTAGGTAGTTGGTTAATACATGAATGATATGGGTATGGAAGTAAGGTCGCAACTTCTTAGAAGCGATTAGCAGGGCATATGCCAATCGTTCCATCTCTGGATACCAAGTCTTGGCGTTCAGTAGTTGTTTGCTCATGTAATAAACTGGCCACTGAATTCTGCTCTCATCCCGAATAAGAGCTTTGCTGACTGCATACTGAGAGACTGATAAGTAGAGAAATAAGATTTCCTTGGGAAAGGGCTTGGATAGAAGAGGTGGCTTTCTAAGATGCTCTTTTACACTTTGGAAGGCTCGTTCACACTCTGGAGTCCATTCAAATTTCTTGTTGGCCCTGAGTATATTAAAGAATGGCAAACAACGATCTGTTGCTCTCGATATGAAGTGATTGACAGCCGCTATTCTCCTATTCAAGCTTTGGACTTGCTTTCGATTGACAGGATTTTTCATATCTAAGAGAGCTTAGATCTTTTTGGGTTGACTTCAATTCCCCAATGCTTAACCATATACCCCAGGAATCTCCCTAAGGATGCTCCAAATGAACACTTAAGAGGATTAAGTTCATTCTATATCTCAGAGTATGACGAACATTTCTGCAAGGTTAGCTTTGTAATCTGAAGCAGCATGCGACTTGACTAGCATGTCATCAACATAGACCTCCATTGACTTCCCTATTTGCTCGAAAAACATACGATTAACTAGACGCTGGTAGGTCACCCTAGCGTTTTTCAAACCGAAGGGCATGACTTTATAGCAATACAGTCCTCGATCTATGATAAACGAGGTGTGCTCCTCATCAGGCGTGTACATCGGGATCTGATTATACTCTAAGTAGGCATCTATGAAGCATAACAACTCATGCCCAGAAGTGGCATCAAAAACTGATCAATTATGGGCAAAGGGAAACTTCGGACAAGCTTTTTTAAGATCCGTGAAATCAACACAGGTTCACCGTTTGTCTTTGGGTTTCTTTAACAAAATAGGAATAGCAACCCAACTCAAGTAGTGAGCCTCCCAAATGAACCCAATTGAGTGGAGCTTATCCACCTCAACCTTAAGAGCAACATAACGCTCTAGGTCCATGGCTCTTTTTTTTGGCAAGTTGCTTGATCTCACTATCGATGTTGAGTGCAAGACAAATTACATTCAAGCTGATCTCATTCATGTTAACATGAGTTCATGCAAAAACATCTATATTCTGCCTGAGGAAGCTCGTTAGATTGGTAGTAAGCTGAGTATTGAGAACTATCATCGCATTGAATGACCCTGTTGAAAGGCAGTGACTAATCTCACTTGTCAATGTTGTTTGCCGACAACCTGGTGCAATACATGGGTGCTTGCTAAAGGCAAGTTCACTAGACAGAGCCACCAGAGGATTCCATATGGATGGTAACCCCAATGTCTATGGAATAGTTCCTCTAACGGATGGTGGTGCATGTGATCCTTAGACTTGAAATCACCGAGCGCCTTGTGCACCAATTGGTGTAGTTTGACACTAGCCCAACTGTAATATCCCACTTGAGGTACGTACTTAAGATTTGCTGTATTAGTTAAAATTTTACTGTTTTAGCTTCAATTGAGTTTGTATATTGAGTTGGTTGAATGGTTGCCTTGAAATTGGTTGAATTTTGGTGAAGTTTGGAAATCCAATCTTCATCGGGGCGAAGAAGAAGCTTCGCCGCGGTGAGGAGGAGCTGCAGCCACATGTAGGTTCTGCCCTGTTTCACCAGGGTGACGGAAAGTTCTTCGCCACGGCGACGGGCCTAATAAAACGTTTCTTGAGTTTCTAGAGAATTCTTCTTTTGGGGCACAATGACCATTCTACCCCTAATTAGTAGGAAAAGTGTGGAGTAAAATGAAAGGAAATTTAGTAGAGATTGTGTTTGGATGGGGGTGTATTTGAAAAGAATCAAAGGATATAGATGGAATTTCTAAGAAAGGGCAAGGGCAAAATGGGAAATGATGCTTATAATATGAACTAAAAAGGGTTAAGTGTAGAGAAACCCTTTAGTCCATCTATTCCACCGCCTCTTCCATTTTGCCTAAGTTCTCTCATTTTCTCCATCCAATCTTCCAAGATTTCTAAGGGATTTAAGAGGGTTTTGTAGTAGAAATTTCATCTAAAGCATCCTAAGGTAACGATTCATGCTTTAGATGTGAATTTTCTTATAATTATAGTGAAGTCTTATCTGGTTGTTGTTATTGTTCTTGTTGTTATTTTGAATTGTAGAGAAGAGACAAGACAACAAAGGAAAGGAAAAGTGCTAAAGAAGTCACCTTTTGACAAGGTAAGTAAATCCAACCCAAATTAAGGTTCAAGCAATCAAATGATGCATATGTATGCTTATGTTTATGAGCTTGAGATTGATTGTTGAGAATGATATTATTTTTGAGTTGATGGCTTTTGATGAGAAGATTTGAGCCATGAGAAGTAGAAATGAAGTTGTGGTAACCAAGTGAAGTTTGGTTACATTTAGAAAGAATTTAAGTAGAATTTTTGAAGTGTTTTTCTTGGCCATGTTTAGATTTATTGTGGAGTAGTTTTTCTCCATTAATGGATGGTTAAAGAAATAAGTAAAGATGCATCAAAAATAGAATTAAAGTATGCATGCATTATGTTTGATGAAATGCCTAAGTGGAATCTGCCCTGTGACTGCCGTGACTTTCCAAGTGATTTTTGGGCATCTTACGGATTGAACTGGGCTGAGATCAAAACGTAGAAGTTATAGCCCTATTTCTAAGCTTTAAAACTAGACCAAAACCGTAGCAATCCGAGGTGTATAATGCAAGTTATGGTCTTTTTACTGTGACCAGTGCAGAATGACTGTTTTGAGGAAATCTTGTTTTTAGCATTTCATTAGTGCATTAGTGAGCATAAGCTAGCTCTACACCTTTGTTTATACACTTAAGAAGTAGCTTGAGATTTAGTAAAGAATTTGAGTATAAGCTACTTTAAGAGTTAAGAGAAAGAGAATAGAGTAGGTTGTGCGATGGGGGAGACCCGTGAGTAATGGGTAGAGTATTCCCGCATGTACGCCGCATTGAGAGAGCGGCATGAGTATGAGATAGAGAAGTGGTGTAGCCCGTGAGAGTGCATGCGGATGAGGGCTATACCCGAGTATCCGAGAGAGAGGTTATACACTCACATGGCCAAGGGTTCCTGCATAACCGAGTCCGATCGGCTAGAATGAGTAGAGGTCACGTAGAGTGGGAGCGAGTCCCGGCCGTGCCCCCGGTAAGAAGGGGCCGTGACTTACTAAAGAGTTACTAGCAAAGAGTTTTTTTTTAGAGAAAGAGAGAGAGAAGTACCCAAAGAGAAATTGAATGAGGAGTTGTAAGGAAAGAATTAGAGAGAGAGTTACGGGGATAGATGAGTAGAGGATTTACTTACTGAGCATTATTTTAGTGCTCACCCTGTTGTTTTCCTATGTTTTGCAGGATCCAGGTGAGGACGCAGTCGGATGGACGTCGACACGCAAGGGGAAACGGTTACACTGTCCACCATATTTTAATATTTTTTGTACACATTATAAGTTTGTGTAAAAATGTATATGTTTGTAAAGAATATATGTATATATTAAATAAAAGAAAATTTTGGGCCCAATTTCTTTATATTATTTCATATGTATTTCATTATGAGTATTTGAGTAGTAGTGGCTATTACACCAATGTAGTTCTATTCAGAGCTATCAATACAGTAGTGATCGGCTACATTGAGAAGTGTATCGAGACTATGGTGCATTAACAAAGGATTCATCACTCTTGGGTACGGGAAAAGTTATCTCACTGAGTAATTCAGTAAATGGCAATGACACTAAATCTGTGGCCATAGTGGGATTGAGTTGTTGCTCAATCCAATTTAATATTCCTATCAATGGTCCAATAATTGAATACAAACATGTCGAGGGTATCTGAGGTTGACACTATTTTTGTTACCTCAACCTCGATGAGATAACAAATGATGAAAGAATTTGATTGCACGGTAACCATATTGTGGACAGGCTGTGATTTCGCTGAATTTGAATCTATCGGGTGACCATGATGCCTTGCTAGGGGCCAATCTTGGTATGTGTGTAGTGAGACAATTAATTGGAGTTAATCGCGATACTCCACTGACAATATGATGAGGAGCCTACGGGTCACGCACTTAGAAGACAATTTAAGAATCAGTCTATGAGAGGGGTATTTTCATCTTTTAGGATGAAAGGGTAATTTGGTAATCTCACAGTGCAATTAAATTTGCTGAGGTTGTTGCATGTTTTTAATTTTAATATTAAAATTAAAATTAGTGAGATTATATTTAAATATACGTGTGCATGTATTTAAATGGATTATTATTAATAATTAAATGTATATGTGTGTGTGTATATATATATATATATATATATATTAATTGATTAAAGGGTGTTTGATTGCAAAGGTGAACTAGGGTTGGAGCCCATGGCTATTCCTAAGTAGAATATGGTTTTTAATTGTTGCACCATATAAGTGCAACATAAAATTAAAAATATTAGATTATTCATTCAATAATTAAAACCTTAGCCACCCAAAAGCTCTTTCTCACGTTTTCACCTTTTAGTGCTAAAGAAAAAAAAATTCTCTTGATCTTCCTTGATTCTTGAAGCCCTTGGTTATTCTAGCAAAATAATCAAGGGTTCTACGGATTGTCTTCGTGTGGACAACGTGAGTGCATTTCTACGTTGAATCGAGTAGCGAAATTATATCTAGAGATATTCAAAGGAGCCTCCAAACGTGCATAAGCATTCTAGATCCTTGTATGGGTTGTTTATTTTACGCATATCTGTTTTTATACATTTTAAGTTTATGCATGTAAACAATATAATCTGTGCCTGGATTTTGGGATGTGTAAGTGATCTTTTTCATTTTAAAATACATTTTTCCATTGCGCGAAGATGGTCACTTACCTACACTAGTGTCATGTATTCTTCTTTAGTAGAGGATATAGCACAACTTTATGCTTTCAAGAACTTCATTGAATCAGATTTGGATCTAGAAATAGACAACAACCACTTGTGGATCTTCTGTCCTAAATACTGCTAGCCCAATTAGCATTAGTGTAACACTCTAAACTGAGTCTTTGCGCTTTATGAAATTGAACACCATAGGTTAAAGTTCCTTTGATATACCTGAGAAGTCTTTTACAGTCTTGCCAAAGTAGCTGAGTTGGTGCTTTTAGAAATCCACTCAGCTTATTACGTTTACAACCTTTATGGAGAATTTGAAAGGCAATCCTACACATTTAATTTACCCTTTTCACTACACAATCAACCACCACAACTCTATCTCCGTACATGATTGTCAACACTTCCAATTGAATCCACCAGCCAATTTAAAGGCAATTCCACCAACAATACATTTAATTCAACATGGTTGAAAAGTACCTTAAATTAATGAATTAAAATTTTGACATGAAGTTGCATATCATATTAATTACAAATATCAACCGAAAATTTTAACATGCATGCCTTAAAAACTAAGGGTGTTCGGTTCCGGGTATCCTGTATTTTTTGAAGGAATTGGAATTAGAACCAACGGTTCCTTGAAATTTGGAACCGAAATCGGAACTGACGGTTTCGGTTCCTAGGTACCCAGAACCAAAACCTGTAACAATGGTTTCGGTTCCGGTTTGGGTACCTTATAAAATTACATTACCCCCAAAAGTTTTTAAAATGGCAAAAAAACCCTTAAAAACTTGCAAATACTCCCCCACCTGGCACTTGTTAGCAAAAATAAAATTATAAATTATAAATTCAAAATTACAAACTCCATTACTTTGTAAAGGTAGATTCTCAAAAGTCAAACCAACTTACTTTAAATGTTATGAAATATAAATATAAATGTATTCACGTTACTTTTTCTACAAAAGCTTTTATTAACCCCCCTACTCTTTAATTTTATTTTATATTAGTCTTGGTTCCTAGTTCCAGTTCCTAACTATAGGAACCGAAACCTCACAGTAACAGTTCCAAAAATTTGGAACCAAAACCTACCCGTTGACGACCTGTTCCGAGTAAGAACCGAAACCAAATCTCGAGTACCCGCCAATTCCGGTTCCAATCGGTTCTTTTGAACACCCCTATTAAAAACTCAACATTTCTACACATGTAAAAGCTTTTCTCCATCTATTCTTCAACAACAACAACCATAACTCAATTATATCCAAAAACAACATATCCAACAAATGCAATCCTTTTGAAAACAATGACACTCCTTGCATGTAAATTCCATCAACAATTTCAAGTCAAAAACTCAACACATTAATTCAGTTTAAACACACAAGCTTGAATTTGAAGGAAAATCTTAGTTTTTACCACTCACAACTTTTGATTTTCAACCCAAGCTGAAGAAGGTTCATGGTCCTCTAACGATGCCCCCTGCTTGTCTCCTGGTATACAAAATTCAATAATCTTCATACAAAGGTCTCCCTATGGTAAAACATCAATATTCAAATCATCAGACATCTCAAATACAAATGTTTAAACTTAACTTACTTTTAACTACAACTGTCCTCAAAACAAAACGCTCATCACTCTCGAAATTTTCATAAAAACTCCATGCACCCGATCAAGCTATAATTTTCAATGGGGCATTTTAAACACATATATGTTAATCAAGTAATAATTTCAAGTCATTTTAGAATCCAATCTTTATAAAATTGCCAAATTGATTTAAGAATTGATATTGTTGTCTTGGAAAATTCATATCAAATCAACCTTTAATTGAAAATTCATGAAACTTTCTAGAATTAATCAAGACACATGATGAAATCACAGAATTCAAAATCACTAATTTTGGATGAGTATAGGTGTGTCAAATTAGTTCCTAAAAATGCATACTCTGTAGAAAACTTAAGCGCCTGTTTGGTAGATTATTTGAAAAATGATATTCTGAAAAACTATTTTAAGTTGAGTTGAGTTGAATATGATTGAATTCTGATAATGTGTTTGTTATAATATCTGAAATTTTTATAAGAATTGGATAAAATACTAAAAAGTTGTTCGGTACATTTTTGGAAAATATTTTCTAAAAATATTTAGATTATTTTAACCCCCTACATTTTTTTAATTTAGATAAACACAAAGACACCCCCAAAAAAACAACAATAAAGTTTAAAAATTAACAAAAACATCCTCACCCACTCAAGTCACTACCAACAACCACCGTCAGATGGCAATCGCCAGAACGGCGCACGATGAGCTAGATCTGGTTGATCGTGCCTCGATCTCGCCATAGATTTTGGTCGTTTTGCCACCCGATTCATGGTGGATCCAGACAGATCGATGCATGATCGGCCAGATCCAACTGGCGACAAGCAGTGGTGGTCTTGGGTGGATTAATTTTCATATTGGAAAGAGTGAAAGGTGATTGTTTTAAGTTGAGTAGGGTTGGAAAAATGTTTTGAGTTGAATAGAATAGTTTAATAGAAAACAACTCCCCTCTTCTTTTCATTTTCAATAGAAAAATCTTATTTGATTTGGATTAATTTTCAGAATAATGATTCCAATAAGTAAACAAACACATATTATGTTTTTTAATCCAAATGAAATAACAGAAAAATGATTCAAAAGAGTGAAACAAATAGAGCTAAAATTCAAGGATCACATAGTATATTTCAAAAATTCATAAAAAGTCCAATACGTAAAATTTGGGTGAAATAAGTTTTTAAACAATCCCAAAGCATTGATAGAATTTTCGGAAACTCATATTGTCAGAATTTCACAGAAAACTTTTTATATCAAAAGTCATAATTAAGCAAACTTTGGTCTTTAAGATCAACATATGTATACATATTCTGCCCATATAAAATTATTGCACTTAACCTCCCAATTTCTGTTTAATCTCACAAGTGAATAGCCCAAAAACCTATTTCAGTTCTGCGGCAACCTCCAATCATCCTTAGAAAGATAAACTGTTGCAAAGTTACTTTTCATCACTTCCTTATCTAACAGGAGGATACTGAGTTGGGAATAAACATTTTAAGATGGTTCTTGAATTTACTTTAGCTGGAAATCATAGCCATCTCCAAGGTCCTTGATTTTTTAAGGATCCTCTTTTTGAGGATTCATTCTTTTATTCTTTATAAATACCTTTACCCAAAAAAAAAAAAATCATAGCTATCGTTCATCAATCATAACAACTATTTGATTTATTAAATACCAAATATTGCTCAATTGAGCTGAGACAATAGTACATATTACATAATTAATTTAGTATCTGAAGCAGCCCTTTATTTAATTCTAAGCGTTCCATCAACTTGGAAGAAACATATCATGGGTATGTAAAAACAAGTCCATTAGATAGGGATTGGTTCAATGAAGAGTTTGGCTATGTAATCTTTCAAACACTCTGGAAATGAGATCCCATCTTTGTTCTTGTAGAAGACAATCACCAAGCGTGCAATATTCACTACTCTACGTAAAATTTGCATGGAGACAAGTGTTGGCTTCATGCATTCTTTGTTTATATCTTTCCATGCATTAGAAATCATTGTGTTAAACTCAATTGCTTCTTCTCTGGAGGCTTCATATTGCTTCATATAGCATTCCATAGTAGAGGCAACATGTCATCTCTCTTGCTCAAACTAATTAATGATAATACAAAAACGTACTATTAATTAAACATTATAAGATAGAAATACATGAGCTTCACATTGGTAGTAGTTCTATCTACCTTGTGAGATACCATGTCACCCCTGAGACGGCCAATTGTATATGCAGCTCTAACGATTTTCGGAAAGTTTTGCAACCATTCAAATGCGTTAATCCCTACAATTTCTCCCATTCCCACAAATAATGCTGCTATGCCGTAAAAACAAGTACCAGTGACCAATGCATTTTCCATACGTTCTTCGAATGATGGGACAAATCCTTCGTGGAACCACTGGACCTCGAGCAGATAGGCCCTCGCAAGCTCCTTCAGCTGTTTATTTACAAAATAAATAAATACATAAACACCAACTAATGCAATTATATATAAAAATTGAGTAGAACAATCTACACTTGTATACAAGACATAAGTAATAGAGAAAGAATGTTGATTACTTTATCCTTTGTAAATGAGACACTATAAGATCTTCCTTCTTTGCTCATTTCTTTGTCCAATTCATCGTAAAGATTCAAGATAGCGCTATAAAGAGCTTACATATATTCTGGCAAATCAACTAGCGCACTAGAATCCCACCTAAAAGTATTAAAGATTTTAATTACAAATTAGATATATGGATGACTATAAGCTCCTATAAAATGTGTAAGATTATATTTGTTAAGACTAATAATAAACTAATAAAAACCTTTCTAGGGCATCTGTGTGTTAGAATTTGAGGTGGGCCTAACTCCTCACCCAAAAGGCCTTGTTGAATGGGAGGATTATCCCCTCTTATAACCCAATAGGCTTGAGCGTGCCTAGTCGATGTGGGACTCCAACACTCCCCTCACGGTCAAGCCCATATGTTGGGTCATGCCTGTTATTGGAGGTAGCCGCTGGCTCTAACTCCTCACTCAACGTCACCAACTAAACCTGGGCTCTGATACCATGTTAGAATTTGAGATGGGCCTAACTCCTCACCCAAAAGGCCTTGTTGAATGGGAGGATTACCTCCTCTTATAACCCAATAGGCTTGAGCGTGCCTAGTCGATGTGGGACTCCAACACTGTGAAACTTTTTAGCTCTTCAACTGTACCATATGCGTCATATGTATTATCCGGGCCATCGAGAAACAAGCCTCAAAATAATCTGCTATCGACCAAAAGTAGATCTCCACAATTCTGTCTCTTGAGTAAGGATACTTTGATGCCAAGTCACAATCCTTCCACCTTCTGCAATGAAGATTGTAAAAAAGTTTATTCATCATGTTCAGAACTTTCTTCAGAAAAAAAATAACTAAAGTGAGAGATATAATAGTGTAGAGATCATAATCATTATCATCCGCAAGGTTAGGTTGTGCTTCAAAAATTTGAGTTAGTTGTTCTTCAATTTCCGTCTCAAAGTGATATAACACACCAAGACGACATATAGAGTCAATCAAACAAACTTTCTCCACTGGATCACTCGTTGAAGCCATTAACATTTCTTTCACCTGTTGCCTTAGCTCTTCAGCGAGTTTATCATTTGATTCAATTTCCTAAAACAAAAACAACATAAATTTATACGTTAGAATTTAGTAAAACATAGAGAATAGTATAGTAATATCTCAAAAAATTACTGAAGAATACGAAATTAATTTGATATAGCTAATTATTTAACTTAACGAGGACCAATCAATTTGCTAAAACATGAAGATTAATATGGCATGGAAAGGAAACTAATATAAATTAATTATACCGAATGAAGTATTTCAGAAGTGAAGATGTTGGGGTCTTTCCAAATGGTTGGGGCAAAGTTTGCCACTGGACGATAAGTTCCTTGGTTGCTTCTAGATGCTAAACATGGTTGCAGCCTCCTTAATGCTTGTAGTGAGTTTGCATAATGCTTAATAATATTGCTGGGAGAAGCAAAAAAATCATGAACAAATATTTTAGAGGGAGGATTTGCGGATGATAGTAGAAAACATTTGGAGGAGTTCAATGCTGGTACAAGAGTTTGCAAAGCCATTAATGAGTTCATGGAAATGCAAATGAAGATAGAAATGACCAACTTGTGCTAATCAAAGGCTCAAATGGACCCTATTTATAGAAAGCATTCGATCATATTCTGACTGGTAAATAACGTGTTCCATATTCTCTAATATTTTAGGAGGTATCTGCTTATCAACAAAAGGTCAAGACGGTGCCGTTTCTGCTTGGCACTTTACTAAATGCAAAGTGACGTCGTTTCAATTCATATTAACTTTACTCTTCTCTTTACTTTCTGCACTTTACTCTTTCTCTCAATTATTCAGTTAACATCTTTCTCTTTCTCAATTGTATAAGAACAAATCTCATGTAAACTCATTTCATTCAGTTAGAAAATAAAGCTACTGAAATTGTGCTTTTCTCTAGAAACTTCAGTTTATCTTTTTCAAGTTCTCATGGTATCAGAGCCATAGACTAGCGTCAATGGCAAACCTTTCTTCATCTAGCAATTCCTCCAGTAATTTGAATGAAGTCATGCAGAGCTCCTCGACCTCTTTCTCTTCAGCTTTTCCATCGAGTCTCCAGGTTGTTCATCCGAAGCTCACACGAGATAATTATAGAGACAATTACCGATTCAGGAAGTCTCAAATTCTTTCTGCAGTAGGAGCACATGAGCTTGATGGCCACTTAACAGGTTTTATCTCATGTCCAGAACCTTTAATTGTGTCTGAGCCTGAAATCTTAGTTGAATCAACTGAATCTAGGTCAAAAGATGAGGTAAAATCTAGTACTGGACAGCATATTAATCTAGCTTATTTAGCTTGGAAATGCACTGATAAGTTCCTTGTTACTTGGTTATTAGCGTCTATTTCAGAATGCATGTTTAGCTCTGTGTCAAAATGTTAGACGTCTACTAACATTTGGCTTACACTTGAACATGAATTTTTGAGTGATTCAAAGGCTAGAGCTCTACATTTGAAAACTTTATTACAAAGTACTCAAAAAGGAAATTTAACAATTGGTGATTACTTTAAAAAGATAAAAGGAATTGCCAAAAGTTTGAATTCCAGTGGTCAGGTTGTGTTGGATGAAGATTTACTTCAACATATTCTGGATGGATTAGGACTAGAATTTGATGCTGTTGTCGTCAATTTAACATCCAGAATTGAATCTAAATTTGACTCTATTACGTTGCAAGAAGCACAATATTTGCTGCAAAAGTATGAAATGCGTATTGAAAAATTCAATACTGTGGATTTCCCAAACAGTTCAGTACATCTTGCTGCAATCGCACTCGTAATTCATCGCATATCTAGTAATTGCAATTCGTAATCTACGTACTACGTGCATATGCTGTAACTACAATGCCTACTTCATAGCCGTATCAGACCTATTCCTCTCACTATATACCACCCTCTGGATTTGCTGGTTCACCTGGTCACTTTCGTCCAACCTCTTATTCAGGACAGTTTGAATCACAGGTTCATACCTATAGACCATCAGGTTTCAATAACTACAACAGAGGTCGTGGTAGAGGCAATGCTAAGGGAAGACCTATATGTCAAGTCTGCAGCAAGATAGGACATACAGCAGTCCAATGTTACCATAGATACAACTCCAACTACAATGGAGCTCCTCCACAGTTTGGATCTCCACCACAGTTTGAGTCTTCTAGCTCTTTCAATTCTGGAAATTTAGGAAACTTTCTTCCTACACACAATTTTGTTGGATATGGCAGTCAGTTTGGATCTGAATTCTCCAGAGGCCGACAACTTACTTCATCAGCTTCTAATGGTGGAAATTCAGTGTTCAAAGTTCCCAGTCTGCAGTCTTTTTCACCTAGTCAGGCTTATTTTGCAGCTCCTCACTTGTCAAATGGTCTTCCATTGGTTGCAAACCAGACTACTGCACAAGATCCAGCCTGGTATATGGACTCCAGAGCTACTGATCATGTCACATCTGATCTGAGTCAAATGCATAGCAGCAGGAATTATGAGGGAGCTAACCAATTACAAATTGGCAATGGTGAGTTCCTAAACATTTCTTATATTGGCTTTACATCATTACCTAGTTCCTTGCAATCTAAATGCCTCCATTTGAAAAATGTTTTGTGTGTCCCTAATATCACAAAAAACCTACTTAGTATTTCAAAGTTTACTAAAGACAATAATGTTGTGGTTGAGTTTCATTCTGATTGTTGTGTTGTTAAGGACAAGGATACCAAAACAAATTCTTCCTGCAGTAGAGCTTAAAGCAGGACTATATCAGTTGAATCTTACCTCTACCTATCTTGCAAATTGCAATGATTAGTCTGTCTCAATTGGTGTTAAATCCTTTGTGTCTGCCTTACAATCTCAACCTAGTAAAATCTGTTCCAGTTCATTTTTGTGTAATAAGTCTCTGTTAGAAGACTCTAATAACTCTGAGAATCTAAATGACAATTGTAAGTCTCATTTGAGTATGTGTCTCTGCTCATAATAAAAATACTTATCATTCCTCTGTTGATTCCTCTACTGAATTACCTTATATGAACACTGCATTGTGTGAATCTAACTTGAAGGTTGATACGTATTTAACATCTAGTTCTGATTTAAGTCCTGTAGTTACACAAGATTCTGACTTAAGTCCTGAATCTGCACTATCATTGAACATTCAAACTAATAAGAGTTTAGAAAAGAATTTAACTTGGCACAAAAGACTTGGCCATCCTCATACTAAAGTTTTTAGTCAGATTATAAGTCAAATTAACAGTGATCCTTTAGTAAAGTCAAAAATTCCTCACTCCATGTCATTTTGTGATGCTTGTCAACTTGGAAAGTTGCACA
The DNA here is from genome assembly GCA_026229545.1 of Pistacia atlantica. Taxonomy (NCBI): domain Eukaryota; kingdom Viridiplantae; phylum Streptophyta; class Magnoliopsida; order Sapindales; family Anacardiaceae; genus Pistacia; species Pistacia atlantica. Next base: position 24,116,928 of record CM047898.1, on the reverse strand, counting down.
AAAATAGTTTTCCCTCCTCTTCATCTAGAGGCATGTTGTTGAAACAGGTTTAACACTACTTGCCCATGCATCGATGCCATTGCATTTTTGGTGGTGTGCCTTTGAAACTGCAGTATTTTTAATCAACAGAATGCCTTCATCTGTTCTACAGTTTGTGTCATTTTATCAAACATTGTTTCATAGATCACCTCTTTATTCTTCTCTCAAAGTTTTTGGATGTTCATGTTTTCCTCACATTAGAGACTTTAATCAACATAAATTTAGTTTCCATACTTTGAAATGTGTTTTCATAGGTTATAGTCTTGTGCATAAGGGTTTTAAGTGTTTAAGTCCTACAGGAAAGCTGTTTATCACTCCTAATGTCAGGTTTCATGAAGAAGAGTTTCCATTTGCTGAGAATTGTAACTTCTCTAGCCATCATTCACAATCTAAATCCAATCTATCACCTCAGCCTTCATCTGCTCAAAATAATCCTGTTTCTCAATTTCTTTTTGTTCATACATTACACAACTTATCTTCAAATGATATAGCTCCTACCATAGCTGCTCCTGTAGAAAACTGTTTTCAACCAAGTTCTACTTTAACAATTGGCAAGGTAACTCCAATCTCATTCTCTTGTTCTCCAAATTCCACTCTTGCCCTTGGTTGTAACAATTTCAATTCTAAAAATATTCCAAATACAGTTTCCTCACCATTGGTAAACTCATCTATCCCATCCACATCTTTACCTAATCGTTCTCTTGTTGTTGACTTAGCCCCTTCTCACTTTCCAAACACATCATCCCCACATACCCACAAACTTCCCACGTACTCACTTGTAGTTGATTTAGATCCTTCACAATTTCATGCTCTATCCATTGGTTCTAAAGGTGTTAAGAATCAACATCCTATGGTCACTAGAGCAAAGGCAGATGATAACATGAAAACTGCCCTTATCACTTCTGGAAATATAGAGGTTTAGCCTAAACCTTCTACAGTTCAAGAGGCTTTACTAGCAAAGCTTGGCAAGAAGCTATGCAAAGTGAGTATTGTGCTCTTATCAAGAACAACACTTGGACATTAGTGCCTAAGAGTTCTGATATGAAAATTGTTGGAAACAAGTGGGTTTTTAGAGTTAAATTTAATGCTGATGGGACTTTACAAAACTACAAGGCTAGGCTAGTTGCAAAAGGTTTTCAACAAACACCTAGCCTGGATTTCTTTGAAACTTTCAGCCTAGTTATCAAACCTTCAACCATCAGAATTATACTTACTTTGGCAATCACCCATAATTGGGACATACAACAAATTGATGTAAATAATGCTTCCTTAATGGCACTTTGAATGAGAATGTGTTTATGAAGCAACCGGAAGGCTTTGAGTGTCCTCAGTTTCCATCTCATGTATGCAAGCTCAATAAGGCCCTTTATGGTCTTAAACAAGCTCCTAGAGCTTGGTTTGACAAGTTGAAGGAGGCACTCTTGACCAAAGGATTTCAGAAGTCCATATCTGATTCTAGCCTCTTCATCCTTAAAAATGGGGATCAAGTAACCTATATTCTCATCTATGTAGACGATATTCTCATCACTGGATCCAACCATTCATTTATTCTTCAACTTTTTCAAGATTTGAACCTTAATTTCTCCCTAAAAGCACTTGGATCAATCAAATATTTTCTGGGGTTAGAAGCCATCAGAACATCTCAGGGAATTCACCTCCCAGAAACAAAATATGTTGTTGATCTACTTACCAAAACAAGAATGCTTGAAGCACATGCCTGTCCAACTCCAATGACTGTTGGCACAAAACTTTTCTCCACCGATAGTCCTTTGTTTGAGGATCCTAGTCTCTATAGAAGTACAATGGGAGCATTACAATATTTAACATTAACTAGACCTGATATAAGCTTCTGTGTTAATAAACTCAGTCAGTTCCTTCAAGCACCTACAGAGCTCCAATGGCAAGCCTGCAAGAGAGTGCTCAGATTTATCAAAGGAACACAATATCATGGTCTGCAATTTAAACCAGCAGCCTCCTTAAGTGTTGAATGTTATGCAAATGCGGATTTGGGAAGTAATTTGGATGACAGAAGGTCAACAAGTGGCTACTGCATTTACCTAGGACCTAATCTGATACAGTGGAGCTCTCGCAAGCAAAAAGTTGTTGCTCTTAGTTCTACTGATGCTGAGTATAGAGCCTTAGCCCACACAGCCATTGAAATCGCTTGGCTGCAAAGTGTTTTTTCAGAATTAGGGTTGAAAATGCCTACTGTTCCAAGTGATATGGTGTGATAATGTCAGTGCAAGAGCCTTGGCAACGAATCCTATTTTTCATGCAAGAACAAAATATATCGAAATCGACGCTCACTACATCAGAGATTAGGTTCTATCAAAACAAATAGTTGTGCAGTATGTTCCTTCAAAACTGCAAATTGCGGATGTTTTGACTAAAGTATTGTCTGCCGCTCAGTTTCATGAGTTAAAGGGTAAGCTCACTATTGTTGGAGTAACTGAAACTGAGGGAAATTTGAGCTTTACAGAGGCCTCTGGCTCTGGTTGATTTAAGGGATTAATTGTTGCAAAGCTACAGGTTTAATGGTTGAGTTGAACGCAGGGTTTAATGGTGTTCTGATTTTGCAGGTTTGCTATAAATATTAGTGTTGAATTGCAGGTTTAATGGTGTTCTGATTTTGTAGATTTGCTGCAAGTGTTATTGTAAAACTGCAAGTTTAATGATTGAATTGTAGTTAAGTCACATTGCAGATTAATTGTTGCAAAAATGAACGAACTACATATTTGCTGCAAGTGTTAGTGTAAAACTGCAGGTTTAATGATTGAATTATAGTTGAGTCACACTGCAGATTAATTGTTGCAGATGATTTGAGGAGTTAATTGTTGCAGAACTGCAGATTTGCTACAAGTATTAGTGTAAAACTGCATATTAATGTAGGTTGGTTTGAGGAGTTAATTGTTGCAGATGATTGCAATTGAGTCACACTGCAGATTAATTGTTGCAGATGATTTGAGGAGTTAATTGTTGCAGAACTGCAGATTTGCTGCAAGTATTAGTGTAAAACTGCAGATTAATGTAGGTTGGTTTGAGGAGTTAATTGTTGCGATGATTTGAGGAGTTAATTGGTGCAGAGCTGCTGATCTGCTGCCCTTTTTTTTTTTTTTTTTTTTGAAGTTTAATGTGCTTATATGGACGTTAATGAGGAGTTGTTAATGAGCGAATTTTTTTTTGAAGTTTAATGTGCTTATTTTAGAGTTGACTTCAGAAGATGGTTTAAGTTACAAGATTAATGTAGATTTGAGAAATTGATTTGAGCTAATCTGAGAAGTTGATTTGAGTGGAATATTGAGAAAGTTGAAAAGTGAACCAGTTTTGCTTAAGGGGAAGTATCAGCAAAAGGTTAAAATGTCTGGGAAGTTGAGAGTTGAAAGTGAACCAGTTTTACTTAAGGGGAAGTATCAGCAAAAGGTCAAGACGGTGCCGTTTCTGCTTGGCACTTTACTAAATGCAAAGTGACGTCATTTCAATTCATATTAACTTTACTCTTCTCTTTACTTTCTACACTTTACTCTTTCTCTCAATTATTCAGTTAACGTCTTTCTCTTTCTCAATTGTATAAGAACAAATCTGATGTAAGCTCATTTCATTCAGTTAGAAAATAAAGCTACTGAAATTGTGCTTTTCTCTAGAAACTTCAGTTTATCTTTTTCAAGTTCTCACTGCTCAGACGCCTCATTTGATATTATGGAGTGAATGGTTCATAACAACTAATGGAACAGAAGGAAACCCTAGAGCTCAAACATTGCAAAATTGGTTTAAATTTGAGAGGGCATTTGGAACTACAATGCAACGAGATTGGCGTTTTTACCACTTCAAGAGGTTTGGCTCTCAAGCCTGATAGAGAATTTTTAGTTTTTCGGATAATTAGTTTGCCACCAGCTATGACACCGGCAAATTGCATAGACAATTAGTTTGCCATTAGCCGGCTAGTTTTCTGTTAGAAGTTAGTTAGTGTGCGTTTGTTTTTAGTACTTTAGATAGTATTTTTGAAAAAGTAAAAGTTTGGTGGTAATAACGAGATATAATTTAAAAATTAACAAAAACACTTCCTTGGGTTTGTTAATTTACTAAATAACCCCTGTAATAAAAACATTAAAAATTATAAAAACACCCACACCCATCCATTAAATACCGACAACCGGCCACCACCGCCAGAGGGTGGCCGGAGTCATCGTATCGGTGCACAACTAACTAGGATCTGGTCGGTCATGCGCTGAGATCGTCTTTTCCAACCAGATCCACCATGGATCGGCCGAAAAATGTCAGATCTATGATAGATGTGGCCATTGACGATCAAATTTGGCTGCGTTTGGTTGTCAACGACGGCCACCCTCTGCTTTCTTCTACTTTGTCACTTAATCTCGTGTCTATTATTTATGACAATATGGATTTTGCCTGGTGAGCTACAGTTAAATCGTCCACACTAATAAAAAAAAAAATTATATATAATTATTTTACTTTTTCAGAGGAATAACCTTATTATATATATATAATTATATATATAATTATGTAAATGCTAAACTAGTGATAAACTTGAACGAGTGTCTTTTGTACGATAGACTAAAGATATAAGTAATACAATACAGTATAACTTTTTAAAATTAATAAAATTAGGATCATATAAATTCTATTAATTAAAAGAGGTATTAATTAATCGATAAATTAATATATTGTATTAATTTATGGAACATACATTTAATCAACTAAAAATTCATTATATTTTACCAATCTAATCAATTGAATATAAATCAATCCACTAAATATACATTAAAGCATTAATTTAAATTTATTGTACTTAATTAAATAATGTTCATTGTCTATAATAAATTCATTGTACTTATTTACTTAATTAAATAATATTTGTTGTATATAATTGCATTAATTTAATTAAATGTATTCAACAAAAAACTCTGTGTCCATAATTTAATTGAATTAAATGTATTCATTGTACTTAATATTTTTAATTGTATTAAATTTATTCAACGAATTAGATTAAAAATAATCTTTATACTTTATAAAAAATACAATGTCTTACTATATTTCATAATTATAATGGCTTCCCATCTAAAATTGCTAAAAAAATCAATCATGACTGATTTAATAAAATATCATAGTCAATTAGCAAATTATTTATTTATGATATGAATGAGATTATAGAGTTATATAAGGTTTTCCAGAAAAGGTATTATTTTATTAATTTATTGAAATAATCAATTTAACCTACTAGCTCAAATCGGGACCGTAAGAAATCATTATATAATAAAGGTTATTAATTTATCGAATATTAATTTATAGAGGTTATACTGTATAGGGTTAAAGAATATAACCCCCTGAGGTAATATAAAATAACAAAAATCCCCCTTTCGTTAATATACTATTAGTTGATCATTAAATTTACCTTGTTAAAAGTTCATAAATATTACCAAGTTGCCTCTCTACCCATTTTTTAACACCCAAACCTTAAAGGCAGGGGTACTTTTGTTATTTCTGAAACCTCAAAGAATTATTTGTTACTTTATCAAACTTTTCGTCAGTATCATTAATTATAATATAACAAACTTTTATGAAATAGTTGTGCAAATATTATGATCAATGTATCTGAAATTTAAACATTCAAAACATAACTCTACTTCAAATAGTTCTTCTTCCAAGCAACAAAAATATTGAACTAATACATTATTTTGAATAACTCTTAATTAAATAGGAATTGGATGAATGATAAGCTTGGTGATGTAATCTTTCAAAGCCTCTGGGCATGTAACTCCATCTTTTTCCTTGTAGAGAATTTCTATTACGCGCGCACTATTGACAAGTGTAATTAGGACTTTTGATGACACAGCTGTTGGCTTCATGCACTCTTTATTCAGATCCTTCCATCCATCACTCATAATTCTCTTAAACTTTTCAACTGTTTCCTCTTTCGAGATGTCATATTCCTTCATGCAACACTCCACGGTAGAGGCCAACATGTCCCCTCTTTTGCTCATCCTTCAAATATCAATTTATAATTAATTAGATACATACAAATTCAATATATTTATAGGGTCGGAATTGAGTCTAGTTTTTATATATTACTTCATTAAGCAAGTTCTACTGTGTTACACGAATTGATATTGCTACAAACAAATTAAAGATTGAAATTTCATATATATATATATATATATACAAAATACCTCGTGAGATACAATATCACACTGGAGACGGCCTATTATATATGCAGCTCTAACAATTTTAGGGCCGCTCTTCAGCCATTCAAATTCTTTAATCCCTACAGCTCCCATTCCAACAAAATAAGTTGCTGCATAGAAGGAAATACTACCAGCTGGGGCTAACTCACTGTTCAAACGTTCCTCAAATGGCGGGACAAAGCCTTTACGGAACCATTCAGCCTCAAGAAGGGAGACTTTCAGCAGGTCCCTTATCTGAATATTATAAACGAAGTATATAAATAAATAACAAACATATACACATGAGATGGAATACTCATTAAGAGTTAATTTCTCTACGCAGATTTTATCTCTGATTTTTCATCCAAAATGATTTCTATTTATGTTACAATGTTTTCATAAAAATAATGTGATGATGTGGTATATACCTAACAAGGTTATTGCTCTTAATTTGTAATAAAAAATTTCCATGCTACAGAGGTTGCACAAACACAAAAGTTTCTTTTCTTTTGTGAATGTCTACTTTTTTTTTATATAGTTCATATAATTCCTCAATGCCTTACATATGGAAGAAGTTGATTACAAAAAATAAATATTGTTAAACTCTTACGTTAAATTAAAGAAGAAAAGCCATTGTAGTTTAGGAACTCTTCTATTATATGCACTTTTTGGATCTTCAGAAAGAAAATATATTCATATATATGTGAGAAATTTATAATAAATAAATAATTAATAGCCAAGCAGACGTACTGTATCCTTCATGCAAGAAACACAATAAGATCTTCCTTCCTTGCTCTCCTCATCTTCCAGTTCATCATAAAAATTCAAGAGTGTGGTATAAAGAAGTTTCATATAATTTGGCAAAGTACCAACTGCATTAATATCCCACCTGAAAAGTAATTGAACATGTTAATTACACATCAGATACAAGCACAACTGGAAATCTAGCTCTCGACAAATTTTATACGATATTTTTCTTCATCTCTCTGTTTTGTTTTGATTTGTTTGTTTGTTTGCTTGTATTTAAGGAAACATATAAAAAAATGTTCGACCTATATATATTTGAATAAAAATTTTAATCGCAGAAGTGTAAGACGATTGCATGCTGAATGTGATATCCTAAAATACCCTAGATTTTCCTTTATGTATATGTATTAGATTAAATAATAAGTTCATAACTATAATTATCAAATTATACACACAATCAACTTGAAACTAAAGACTATAATATAGCCTTATCTCTTACCGTGTAATATTTTTATTGCCAATAATCCATAATATAACCTAAATATTATAGCAAACCAAAAATGAAAATTTTGAGAAAATAAAAATTAACTAATATTAATAAGAGAATTCAAAACACTTTTTTTTTTTTTTTTTAATTTCCATTTTCTATACCTTTGTATTGCAGTTGTGAAAAGTTGTAATTCTTCAAGGGTACCATATGCGTCATATGTATCATCTACAACAGAATGAAGCATTAAAACTTTAGCAAGTATTATCCGGGCACGCGAATAACATGGCTCAAAATATAAGCAGTACGCCCAAAAGTAGATCTCCACAATTCTGTCTCTTGAGTAAGAATATTTTGATATCAAGTCCAAATCTTCCCACCAACTGCGATAAAATTAAGTGAATTATTCATCACATTTCTCACTTTCTTTCCAAACAAAAAATGAACAATAAATAGTCAGGTAAACTTTAACAAGACATCTTTGAATTAAAACAACTCACACTAACGTTATAGAATGATGCGTGTAATTTTGGCAACATTACCTTTTCAAATAGCTTATCTCTGCTCGGTGTAGTAATTGTAGCCGATTAAACTCTAGTTTTGCAAACATGAGTAGAGTTTCATTTCTATTCTTGTCTAGATCTTCTTGGTAGAAAGAGATATATTTGTGTGTCTCAAGTCTTGGCACACCTCTGTGAAAGGGCACTTCCAGAGCGTCGATTATATGTTTTGCTAGATGATCAGGACTTGTTTTAGCTAAAGACTTGAGAAGAGTTGTCGTGAAATCAAGGCCCTCTTCAAGAATATCTTCTCCATGTACTCTCAAATGAGTAGGTTCATACAAACTCAATAAGCCCCTTACATCGCTGCTTACGTTTTCCTTGAACATACCATTACTCTCTTTGAATTTGTTAAATACCCCTAATTAACAATTCATTATGTACTTTGTTAGTCAATAAGATTAGCATATATTACTTATTCATTGTCTATTTATTTATTGTCTTATTCATCCGAATATTAATATGTTCAGATTAATGTGCTTACCAACAAGACACTTTGTAGCCATGTTGTCTAAAAACCCGAAACATAAGAGCAACACTATAGAGATCATAATCCATATCATCAACGAGATTAGGTTTTGCTTCAAAAATTTGATTTAGTTGTTCTTCAATTTCCGTCTCAAAGTGATATGACACACCAAGACGACATATAGAGTCAATCAAACAAACTTTATCCGTTGGATCACTCGCAGAAGCAATTAACATTTCTTTCACCTGTTGCTTAAGCTCTTCAGCGAGTTTATCATTTGATTCAATTTCCTAAAACCAAAACAACATAAAATTTATACATTAGAATTTAGTAAAACGTGGAGAATAGAATATTCATATTTCAAAAAATAACTGAAGAATAGGAAATTAATTAGGATATAGCTAATTATTTAACTTAACGAGGACCAATCAATTTGCTAAAACATGAAGATTAATATGGCATGGAAAGGAAACTAATATAAATTAATTATACCGAATGAGGTATTTCAGAATTGAAGATGTTGGGGTCTTTCCAAATGGTTGGGGCAAAGTTTGCCACTGGACGATAAGCTTCTTGGTTATTATTAGATGCTAAACATGGCTGCAGCCTCCTTGATGCTTGTAGTGAGTTTGCAGAATGCTTAATAATATTGCTAGGAGAAGCAAAAAAATCATGAACAAATATTTTAGAGGGAGGATTTGCGGATGATGGTAGAAAGCATATCGAGGAGTTCAGTGCTGATCCATGAGTTTGCAAAGCCATTGATGAGTTCATGGAAATGCAAATGAAGTAAGATAGATGACCAACTTGTGCTAATCAAAGGCTCAAATGGACCCTATTTATAGAAAGCGTTCGATCATATTCTGACTGGTGAATAACTTGTTCCATATTTACCAGGGCTCTTAGATCATCTTCTGACAGGCTATTTTAATGTGTTCAGGCTCTCAGATTATCTTCTGACAGGCTATTTTGATAATCATTATCCAAATATATATTTCCTAGTAAGGCTAGGCTCAAACTTATATTTGGATAATTATTACTTACTAAATTAAATTTTATAAATTGTTCTTAATCTCCGTTATACTTTATAATTAGTCAATTTATAATTTGACAATTGAAGCACATAATGAACAAATAAGATTTATTTATAAATTGATTAATTATAAACTATCACATCAAGATTATAAGAAAAAATTTATGAGATTTAAATACAATATTAATCTCTTATATTTAAAATCTAATTTTTGTAAATTTCAAGGTCGGCTTGGTATGCCTCTTCAAGTATAACTTAAAGAAAAGAAAAGAGAACAAAAAAAAACTTATGGAAGAAAAGCTTATTGGAGTAGAGCTTTTATAAAAAGTTTGTTAATTGTTTGGCTAGGAAAATATAAAAGAGCTTTCCAAAATTAATTTATTAAAAAAAGTTTTAATATAATAGATCCAAAAGTTATTTTTGAAATTTCAACATTTTTAATGAGGGCAAAAAGAGTTTTTGTTTGAGCTTCTCTTAGAAGTCACAAAATTAGTTTTTTTATAACTGTATTAGCACTTTTAAAATGCAACAAAACAACCTAAAAAAATTCTAAAATACTTATAAGATTAAAAAAAATTATTTTGTCCAGTCAAGAAATCCAACCAAATGGGCTCCAGGCCCTAGCATGGGTGAAGCAAACAAATTCCAGAGTATATTTTATTGGTTAATATTTTTTCTCTATATCTCCTTTTTGACATGTGTAGGCTAGGTTCCCTAGGATTTCGGGACCGTTCTACCCCGTCCCATATGGGACAGGAAAGCCTTAGTTTTTTGTTTTTTGGGGGATAGGGGCGATGGTGGGTGATG
>CM047898.1:23929148-24106507 GCA_026229545.1 Pistacia atlantica | reverse complement strand
TAACCTCATTCGGTTTCATCTTCAATTCTGTCATGTCACCAAAAACCTCTAGAGCATTCTTTCCTTTACCATGAAATGCATATCCTGATATCAAAGTAGTCCATGAAAACACATCCTTCTCCCGTATCTCACTAATAACCTTCAATGCCATATCAAGACATCCACTCTTTGCATACATATCCATCAAAGCATTATTCACAGTAACACCAAAACCAAGATTACTTTTACTAACATTACCATGAATGCATTTACCAAGATCAAGAGCTCCAATGTCAGCACAACCCGACAATACAGCCACAATAGTAATCACCGTACAATTCTCTCCTCCTGCTTTCATTTCCCTAAAAAGTTCCAATACCTCAACTATTTCCCTCCCTCGAACATAAGCCGTTATCATTGCATTCCAAGAAACCGAATTTCTCTGTGGCATTTCATCGAACACCAGGCAAGAAGATTCCAAATCATTGACCATTGCAAACCCATTAAGCAACTATTCCATGAAGCAATATCTTGAGAAAATTTAGCTGCTCGGCCATCCCAAGTTTCGATTTAAGAAAATGGCCTTGAAACTGTTTTTCATTTTTTTTTTTTTTTAATTTAGAGAAGATGACGTGGCATAGTTAGGATTAATTAAACACGTAAAATGGGTTAAAATGAAAAGATTAAAACATATGTGGGCCGAATCAGAAATAATGAAAGTTTTTAAAATTTGAAATTTCTCAAAACAAGCCCTACTATTCACCTCGCTTAATCGAAATTTATTAGGACAAAAAGCAATATCTTGAACCAAAGGGAGACACGATTTTTTCCGATCGAACACCTACAAATTTGCACCCTAAATCAATTTCTTGAAGCCTAAACCGAATACAGTCGTGATTTCTGGCGATATAGTCACAATTTCCAATCAATTCGTTGAACCCTAAAATCGATTTCCTTAACCCTAAACGGAATCTGTACGATTTTCGGCAATACAGTCCACATTTTCGATCAAAACTACAAACTTTGACACCAAATTCAATCCAAAACCGTGGCTGACACTCACAATGAGGAGGAAAACCCAACGCCACTTCGAATCCTAGATTCTGGTGGCGCAAGCAGTTCAATGGCTGCTCTGGTGGATCATCCGATCAGTGGAGGTGGTATACATGCAGAGGAGATGCCGACGGCACAAGAACAGAGGGAAGAACCGGCAAACGGTTCTGAAGACGAGGAGTCAGGTGAGAATTCAGGCTAGGAGGAGGATTTCGGCTAGAATTCAGGCCAGGAGGAGGATTCCGGTGAGCATTCAGGCCAAGAGGAGTTGTCCGAGGATTTAGGTGACGAGGAGGAGACCGGCGAAGAAAGGGTACGTTGTTTGGGAATATTGCTTGTTTTGTCACTTAAGCGATCATTGTATCACTTAAATGATTAATCTGTTTTACTCATGATCGCTTAAGCGTTCATGAGTGTTTACTCTTGGTCGCTTAAGCGATTTTAGATCGCTTAAGCGATCTTGTTGAGGCAAAATCACATATAATAAGCGGTCTTTTGTATTGCTTAAGAGATTCTCAGTTTACTCTTGGTCGCTTAAGCAATTTCAGATCGCTTAAGCGATTTCAGATCGCTTAAGCGATCTTGCACGAGGCAGAGTAAGATCTCTTAAGCAATCTGAAATCGCTTAAGTGACTACAATAGTAATTTTTTGTTGCTGATATTTTGTTTATTAGTTGTTTTGGTTTATTTTTGTTGCTGACATTTCGTTTATATCGATTGTGTAGATTGTGCGGACCGTAAACTGTAGAGACTACGAGTTAAAGCCTATAAGTGAGAAGGTACTCTACTTCCTTGCAAGGGTGATGGTGATGTCGAGTTGGGATGTTTTTGATAGAATAAGGGTCATTTTAGCTGGAATGAGACGTGGTGAAAGAGATTTCGGTCGCACTTGTTTCGGTCAAGTTTTAAGAATGGGAACAAATTGGAAAAAGGCATTTTGGGGGCAGGGAGTGCATTACATGTTGATACACACAGTAAAATGCAACAAAAAAAATGAAATGCGGTTCGTGGTTGACGGAAAGCCACTACGGTTTGGGATGATGGAGTATGCCTTAGTGATGGGCTTAGGATGCGGGGAAGTGCCAAATAAGGCAAAGGCCGACACGATAAGGATGAGTCTAAGAGCCATAAGGTTTTGTAAGAAGGTTTTGCAGGGGGTAAAGTCTATTACAGGACACATTTTGGAGGAGATGCTAGAAACAGTTCGGTTTAATGATGGAGAGAAGATAAAAGTGTGCTTGCTATTGTTTTTACATTCTATCTTATTGGCTGGTGACTCAACAAAAGTTGTTGAGAAAGATTGGTTGTTGTTTGCAAGTGACTTGGAGTTCTTTAATTCTTATCCGTGGGGATGACTATCATTTGAGCGAACCATCAAGAGCCTGAAAAAATCATACATGGCGTTTGTTAGACCGGTCGTCACGGTCACAAAATTAAACCTAAATACCATAGTTAGCGGTAAGCAGGGTCGAATCCACAGAGAGCAAGACTAATGACCTAATGTATATTTGAGTTAACGAAAGAGAAATTTGCAGAATGATTGATTAAAACTAAAGAAACTAATTACTTGCAGGAAATTAAAAGCATTAAATAAATTGCTAACTAAAACACAATATTAAAAGCGTTGCCGCTACGGGTTCGGTTTGACTCAAGACCAACTCTCACAATTCCTCTCCTCGCTCTTCAATTTCCTAAACCTACAAGGCTAGGCAAATCAATAAAAGTATCTCTCGGCAATCTAGGTATAATCTATCATGTCTCCCCGTCGTCTTAGTTACAAATTGATTGGTTAAAGACTATCATTGACTAACCGAAAAATGCTAAACCCTTAAACACCACTAGTTGGTACAACGTTAACAAGTACAACCTATCAACCTGTATCATCCAATCAACTAATTACACAATAAATGCATTCCTAGTAGAGATGACATTAAACGCTACTACAACTTGATTGCAATCAGTACCGAAGCAATTTAAAGTCATAATCAACATTCAATAATCTCAAACCGACATTAAATTATGCAAAAAGTTATATATCAATAAACGTTCTCAATGGACATTATCAATTCAACACATCGAGCATTAGAATAATATTAAAGTATCGCAAACAAACTGAAACGAAAACAAATATAATCTGAATACAAGAAACTTAACCAAATATCCAACATTCGGGCTCATCCAACTAGTCGAGAGCTGATGAGGAGATCGTGGAGTCAATCTCGATCTCGCCTACACCGTAAGCGGACAACCAGGGAACTCGGCCGCTCATGGTGGTGATGACGGAGGCTGAAACATGGAAACGTAGCTGATCATGGCGAAGAGGAGGTAACCGACAGCGATATGATGCGAAGAAGGGCGAAAACGACCAACGACAGGCCCGGAATACGAACACGCGGTTGCGGTTCGAAAACGCATTTTCCTTCCTTTTCCCGGGTGGGCGTCTAAACGGTGGCGGAAATGGGATCCGAAGGTACCGATGGAAAGCTCTGGTGATGGGGAGTTCAGATCAGGTCCTGGGGAGGTGAGAAGTCGCCAGAAATGAGCAGGATCTGGCCTGGAAGATGAAGAGTCGCGACGGCTAAATCGCGGATTCCGACGGTTTTCGCGGCGGCTGAAGCAAGGGAAGTGTAGATCCGGCCGTGGGGAATGAAGATCTACCCTTGGGGAGCTGGAACGTCACCGAAAAACGGCCAAAACTGGCCGGGAAGACGAAACGACGCGGTGGTGGGAAGTTGAATCGTCGTGGTGTTGTGTGGCGTTTCACGGTGGTAGCTTGCGGTGGCTGATGGTGGATCGGTGCTTGGGAAGACGAAACGTCGCCAGAGAAGACGAAGCGTCGCCGGAAAACTGGGTGAACAGCCTCCCCTGGTCACGCGATCTGCACTTTTCTTTTATAGAAGAATGTGTAAAATATCAGTTCAGTCCCTATACAATTGAAAAGTGACAAAATCAGCCCCTTAAAACATGACATTTTACCCCCTAAACAGCATAAATGAGACAAAATCACCCTTAATCCATAAACCACAACCCAATATCAACTCATATATTTTCCAAAATCATTCCAAACACGTTAAATTCATAAGAAAAATATTAGGAAGCGATTTTTGTGAATAAATTCATAAATTCTTTAATTGTCTCAATATACTTCAATTTAATCACAAATGGGGCATTTTTATCACCAAAATAGAGTCACTTTCATGACTCTAACACACTCCCCAACTTACTTTTTGCTCGTCCTCGAGTAAAGTTAAAGAAACTCTTTCAACATTCTCACAAAACCATACACAACCATATTCATCAACAACCAAGACATTCATCAAAAGGTAAAGTGAAGAATTTGAACATAACAAGTAAATAACACAATCCTAAATAAAGAACTAAAGTTTCTGTCAAGATTTGCCTATCTCCATTCAAGCTTCTCAAACACACATTTCATATTCATATCACAATGTTAAAATGTCATGCAAAACTCCCCAACTTATGTACACGCAACATAATGCTCATTTTTCACACAAGATTTTGACATAATATTTCTTTTTCATTCATCACCCTTTTTTTTATTTTTATTTTTTTTTTCTTGTCTTAACTTCTTAAGCTTTCTAGAAGGTCCGTGTAATGGGCTTTAGGTCAATGACTCCCAAACCAGATGGCTATAGGGCACTAAGTGTAGAATACTCCTCGAACTTATTCACCCGAACCAACTAGGCTACAAGTCAAGACTTTATTTCTTTATTTCTTATAAAGCTCATGATTTATATAATGATTTATTAAGCTTTCTGGAGGACCCATGTAACGAGCTTTAGGCCAACCACTCCCAAGCTAGATAGCTTTAGGGGATTAGGTGTAGAACACCCCTCGGGCGTACTCACTCGAGTCAACTAGGCTACAAATCAAAACCAAATCATCAAGCAACATTTAAGCACTTTTAACACATGCAAGATAATAAATAAAAATTTGCTCCATGGGCATGTAAAGTATGTGGGAGACTTGCATAAACACTAAAACACATGACATTTACACAAAACAATGTCTAACCACAATTATGGACAAACCTAGCACAAAACAGAACCAATAGTTCAATGTTTAAAACCATGTTGCACAAAAAAATTTCAAAAACCTCACAAAACCTTTCAACTAGCACTTTAATTGCTTCTAAAATGGTAATTATGCATGAATTCATGAAAAATTTTAAAAATAACTCACTTTAGTTCACTTTAACCACTTTTGGACTTACAAGAGTACGATTCAACATATTTTCAACAAAACACAACATCATCATGCCACAAAAATATGATGCACAATCCATTCAACACACAATCTCCATAAAAGCATCATCAACAACACTTCCCAAAAATATGATCAACAACATACTCCACAAAAATAAAAATCAATCAACACTCCCCAACTTAAAATGTCATTGTCCTCAATGACCCACAACTACAAACATCCTCCCCAACTTAGCATCAAAAGATCTCAAATGGCAATATGATCAATAACATAAAAATTGTCCAACATATTTGAGAAACAAGAAATCTAACAATAACATCATATAAGGTGGAGAGATACAACCTGAGGAACAATGGTGGGGTTGTCACCAACGGAGTTTGTGGAGCATGTGTAAGCGTAGCCTTGGACTAGTTAATGAGTTTCCAAACATGACAATTCCTGAAAAGACAAAAACAACAAAAACATAAAAGCGATAAAAACATATTTTAAAAGGTGGGTTGCCTCCCATAAGCGCTAAGTTTAAAGTCTTCAGCCAGACTAAATGTGAACATCAAGTTCAAGGTGGTTGAAACGTTGGCGGTGCCTTACATGACCCTCGCCATTCAGCAACAAGTAGGGTATCACGAGATCCCAAGAAGGCATATTTGAATTTAATACGCCATTTCCATGTGCACAAGTCTTTTAAGAACTTGGCATAGGCAGGTATGAGCTTAATGGCATCAAGAAGTGGAATACCAATCAGCCCTTGTCTAAACAACTCAACCATTTCCTCCATCCTAGTAGTTTTCTTAAAGTTGGATGCATGATTCGACTTTAGGGATTGAGGACAAGGTTCTATCGGCATGTCAAATGCAAGGGATAGTTCTTTCTTCCCAACTTCCTCGTTTTCATGTCTCGGCACACCTAACTCTATGGTTGGTTCTCTTTCACTCCTTTCGGCTTGGTTTCCCTCTAAGTTCTCTTTCTCTCCAAACTCAGCATATAATTCCTTCTCAAGCCTAGCTTGTTCATGACACCCCATCTGGTGAGTTGCACCATTGGGATTATCAACAATTTGACTCGGCAAATGGCATTCCTCTCTCTTATAAACCACTTCAGCTATTTAACCTATTTGGGTCTCTAGCTTACTAATAGATTGGGAATGGGAATGTAATATCTGATAATGCTGCTCTAAGTCATTGAACCTAGCATTCATGTCATCTTTCTGTTCTTGCATGGTTTGGAGCATTTGAGCCATCATTGATTCCAGTGGAGGGCTCGAGAGTGGGCTGTTGGACGGGAGGTGGGATCCTAGGTTGGGCAGTTAGTTGGACCGAATACATGTCCCAATAATTGCCCTATTGATTGGAAGAACTATATGGCATATTATGGGAGACATTCTGAGATTGTTCCTGTTTCCATGCAAAATTAGGATGGTTATGCCACTCACTATCAAATGTGTTTGAATACGGATCATTCCGTCTCTGGAAACCTTGTGCATCTTGCACTTGCTCCTCAAAAGTGAAGGGAGCTGGTTCCTCAAATGCATACTCAACAGCTAAAAGGTCTGAAGGCATAGAAAAGACATCCTGACTTGTCCTACCGGGAGGTGGTTGCCTAGAAGCTTGCCCATGTATAGATATGAACGTGTCAAATTGATAGGCTAAACACTCCAACTTGGAGTCTATATCGTCCAAAGGAGAAACCTCATAAATGCCACCATTCCTAGGCGGTTGCCCTATGATAGGAATCCTAGAAGCTAGATGGTTGTGCATGGGATACAGATTATCATCCATCCTACGTGCTTTCTATTTTCAATCCAAGGGTACAAAAATTGGTTGATATGACTATCTACCAAGCATTCATCATAAGTGTACCAAAGGTTCCACCAACAACCACAACATCAAAATTAAACGAAAAAGAAAAAAGAAAAAGAACAAAAAGCAAATTCAAAAACCACACATAAAGAAAAATAAAGCCAAATATGAAAACACCCTAAAAAAAAATAATCCACACAATCAACAGTTAAAATAAAGTCAAACAAAAAGAAATTATTACTAAATCAAAAACTAAATCCTATGAATAAAAACAAAATATGCAAAACTAATACAAACATGCAAACTAAATGAACACGAAACATGCAAACATCACACAAACGATTAACAAGAACTAAAAAGAACTAAAGCTAAAAAAGATTAGAAAATATCACAATCGGGTCACGCTTAAACTTTGATGCACATGACACACTGCAATGTTTCCCCAATTGTGATCTTCCTGCAAAATAAAAACAAACACGAATGAAACTGTCCTAATGAAAATTAAATAACATAAAAAAATTAGACTTAAAGTATTTACAAACCCAAATACACACAAAGTCGGAAGCACGTTGCTCCCAGCAACGCGCCAAAAAAACCCTTTGTTAGACCAATTCGTCACGATCACAAAATTAAACCTAAATACCGTAGTTAGCGGTAAGCAGGGTCGAATCCACAGAGAGCAAGACTAATGACCTAATGTATATTTGAGTTAACGAAAGAGAAATTGGCAGAATGATTGATTAAAACTAAAGAAACTAATTACTTGCAGGAAATTAAAAGCATTAAATAAATTGCTAACTAAAACACAATATTAAAAGCGTTGCCGCTACGGGTTCGGTTTGACTCAAAACCAACTCTCACAATTCCTCTCCTCGCTCTTCAATTTCCTAAACCTACAAGGCTAGGAAAATCAATAAAAGTATCTCTCGGCAATCTAGGCATAATCTATCCTGTCTCCCTGTCGTCTTAGTTACAGATTGATTGGTTAAAGACTATCATTGACTAACCGAAAAATGCTAAACCCTTAAACACCACTAGTTGGTACAACGTTAACAAGTACAACCTATCAACCTGTATCATCCAATCAACTAATTACACAATAAATGCATTCCTAGTAGAGATGACATTAAACGCTACTACAACTTGATTGCAATCGATCTGAAGCAATTTAAAGTCATAATCAACATTCAATAATCTCAAACCGACATTCAATTATGCGAAAAGTTATATATCAATAAACGTTCTCAATGGACATTATCAATTCAACACATCGAGCATCAGAATAATATTAAAGTATCGCAAACAAACTGAAACGAAAACAAATATAATCTGAATACAAGAAACTTAACCAAATATCCAACATTCGGGCTCATCCAACTAGTCGAGAGCTGATGAGGAGATCAGTGGAGTCAATCTCGATCTCGCCTACACCGTAACGGACAACCGGGAACTCAGCCGCTCATGGTGGTGATGACGGAGGTGAAGCGATGGAAACGCAGGCTGATCATGGTGAAGAGGAGGTAACCGACAGCGATATGATGTGAAGAAGGGCGAAAACGACCAGCGGACGGCCGGAATACGACAGCCGTGGTTCGTGGCCGGAAAACGTTAATTTTCCGGCGGGTCTCTGGAAAACGGTGGCGGAAATGGGATCCGAAGGTACCGATGGAAAGCTCTAGTGATGGGGAGTTCAGATCAGGTCCTGGGGAGGTGAGAAGTCGTCGGAAATGAGCAGGATCTGGCCTGGAAGATGAAGAGTCGCGGCGGCTAAATAGCGGATTAGCGATGGCAGGTGAAGCAAGGAAGTGTAGATCCGGCCATGGGGAATGAAGATCTACCCTTGGGGAGCTGGAACGTTGCCGAGGCCAAAACTAGCCGAAAAGACGAAACGACGCGGTGGTGGGAAGTCGAATCGTCGTGGTGTTGTGCGGCATTTCACGGTGGCAGCTTGCGGTGGCTGATGGTGGATCGGGGCTTGGGAAGACGAAACGTCGCCGGAGAAGATGAAGCGTCGCTGGAGAAGACGAAGCGTCGCCGGAAAACTGGGTGAACAGCCTCCCCTGGTCACGCGATCACTTTTCTTTTATAGAAGAATGTGTAAAGTATCAGTTTAGTCCCTGCATAATTGAAAAGTGACAAAATCAGCCCCTTAAAACATGACATTTTACCCCCT
The DNA here is from genome assembly GCA_026229545.1 of Pistacia atlantica. Taxonomy (NCBI): domain Eukaryota; kingdom Viridiplantae; phylum Streptophyta; class Magnoliopsida; order Sapindales; family Anacardiaceae; genus Pistacia; species Pistacia atlantica. The sequence goes on along the minus strand of CM047898.1, from coordinate 24,097,279 downwards.
AAACAGCATAAATGAGACAAAATCACCCTTAATCCATAAACCACAACCCAATATCAACTCATATATTTTCCAAAATCATTCCAAACACGTTAAATTCATAAGAAAAATATTAGGAAGCGATTTTCGTGAATAAATTCATAAATTCTTTAATTGTCTCAATATACTTCAATTTAATCACAAATGGGGCATTTTTATCACCAAAATAGAGTCACTTTCATGACTCTAACAGCGTTAAAGCATGCCGAATAGGGCGAGAAGACTAAACCAAGCACGTATAATTTGTTTGGCTTCCCATGGGCCATGCAGGTAAATATTAATAGCTCTCTATTATATTTTTTATAATATATGTGTTTGAATTATGATATGAACTGTTTTTTTACAATATAGGCTTGGATGTACGAGGTCATCCCTGTCTTCGCTAAAAGGGGGAGTTTGGGCGTGTGCAACGAACAATTTCCTCGGATGTTACGGTGGAATGTTCAGAAGTGTAACCATTCATATTACAGCCAAATAGAGATTGAGATTCAAGCGGCTGGGGTAAGATTAAAGGATTAAGCTTTTGAATATGCAGTTGCTTTTTTATTTTGCTTCAATTTGATTAATTTTGTTTCTTATTGTAGAGAGTCGTTCGTCCCTTTCTCACCGCTACTGGGGATGAAGCAGAAGAGGACTATGTCACATCTTTCAAAGCAATGGATGATAGAAGGGATGAACGGATAGACATCCTGATGCGGGACCTAAAAGGGGTCATGCATGTGACAGCAGTTGCAGGGCCATTGCTTGACAATGTCATTGATGCCGAGGAGGATTATGAAGCTCCAATGGGCGGGAGGCCCAAGGATGAGGATGAGGATGAGGATGAGGATGAGGAGGAGAAGAGGGAGGAAGAGGTTCATATGCTTCAACAAAATGGTACAACAAGTACCGCTTTGCCGAGACATCGGCGTCAGGAGAATGAGGTTGTTGACCTCATAAACGGCTTGTTTGAGAGTTTTATAACAGCCATTTATGCAAGGTTTGACAATATGGAAGAGTGCATGAAAAGGGCGGAGGAGAAAGTGGATAAGCTTGGAGAGAAAGTTGGTACAGTGGAGGAGGAAGTTGGTACAATGGAGGAGGAAGTTGGTGGAGAATTAAAGGCGGTTGAAGTGCAAACTGGCTTAAAAAGAGAGAGCCAAAAGAGCAAGTTTTTGAAATCGCCTTACATGGTAGTGACACAGGTAAAGAAGAAGAAAATTAAGAAACAAATGAAGGAAGAACCAAAAATGGAGGAGGTTGGTGGAGGAAGTGGGTCGGTGATAATGGAGGAGGGCAAGGTGGGAGGCAAAGGAAGCGGAGATGTAAAAATGGAGGAAGGGGGAGGAAGTGGGCAAGGGAAATTGGACTCAAATGTCGATTTGTATAGGCCAATAGAGGAAAAGAAAAAACTCTTCTATGCCTACTACAATGGATATGGAAGTAATGGCCATATAAAGTGTAAGACAGGGGATTATCCCCGGGAATGGTTTAGGAAGCTGTTGACGATGGGCACGTGGCTTGAGGACTCGATGAGTTATTTTCGCTTAATTTTCCTTATTTTTGCCTATGTTTTCCATACTTATCTTGTTGTTTTTATTTGATGCAGCACATCGATGAGATATTGGCATTGATGAGGCTACGATAGACTACTGATGGTGATCTGTTGTATCCCAACTGTGCCATCATCGATGTGGCCTTTGTCCAAACGCTTGTTTCGGCATATCGCACTTTAATTAAAAATGTTGTTGCTAGTGGTGCATCAAAAGGATCGAAGCCAAAAAGATTGGCCTAAGTACAGTTGGACTACATCCCTGATGATTTTCATTTTGATAACAGAATTATGCAGTATATATGGGGGGATCGGCCCAAAAATGGCCACGGTTGGACCTTTGTTAAAAGAATGTACTACATCATCCTCGTCAGCAGATGCACTGGATAACAGTCGTTGCCCATCTAGAAGAGGGGATGCTGAAGATCCTTGACTCTAACCCCATTATTTGTCGAGACAAGCAGTTAGAGGTTGAGTTAGAGCCACTGTCCAGGTTGTTCCCGCGGCTGTTGCATGACAGCAGGATGTTTGGGCACTTGGGTGATCAAGTACTAACCGGAAAGTGGCCAATCAAGCGCTCTACTGGCCCAATAAATGAGTCAAGGTAACTTTTATAACTTACAAAGTACAATTGTTCTATAAGTTTATTCTGATGCTAATGTCTTCTTCTTATTGTAGTGTTGAATATGGGGCATATGCCCAGAAATTTATTGAGTTTGACATGACCAACACCCCGATGGATGGGTTGAATGATGAAACAATGAGAGACTGTCGGGAGGGCTTGGTTGTCGACTGCTTCCATGGGCAGATGGATCTGTTTTGAGTGAGCAGAACCTAATAAAAGGGTATGAAAGTTGGACTTTGAATTTTGTAGTTTATGTGATGTTGATGTTGATGTTGATGTTGATACTTGGGTTGTGGTGTTGATGTTGCAGGTGTCATGCTTATATGGAGCTTTATCAAAAGACACGGACTGAGTGAACTTCTCACCTATCCACTTTGTAACTTTTTTACGTGGTTTTTTTTTATTTACAAAAGTTGACATGTCTGTAGGTTCCTGGCAAACAATGAGAGGAAACTTCTCAAAGGTTGGTTGGCAAGAGAAGATGAGGCATCTGCAATAAAGGCCGCTGGGAAGGCATGGTACAAAACGATGATCTTAGAGAGGTTGCTAGCAAATAGTATTCGAAAACTTCTCAAAGGCTGGTTGGCAGGAGGAGGCATCTGCAATAAAGGGATTGTGCAAAGGTGTTAGTGACATTAAACTCTTTGGCATCAAAAAGTAAATTAAAGGTAATGTATAGGAAATTCTTGTGCTGTGACTCTTCTTGCGGCAGCCAAAAGCCTTGGGCCTGTAAAATCATTGTAAAGAATTGGATCTGACATTTGGGAGATATTTTTTTTTTGTCCATATAAGATATCTCATTAGCAGTTTGAATTTACTATGTATGGTGTGATCATTTGCTTCACCCAAGTTGGATAATGGTTTTTTAGCGTTTTTTTTTTCATTTTGTGTATCACTACAACATGTGATGTACTAGTGTGATTATTTGATTCACCACAGTTGGGGCTAATGGTTAGCTTGTCCATATATTTCGATATTTGCCGCATCCCATGCCTATTTTTTATTTTGTGTTTCGATTACATTGATGTCTCTTATATTTTGATTTGTGATGAATAAGATTGATACAAATTCTTTTTGGATTTGGGAGGGAAATGAGTGATGTACAAATGTTTTTCAAATGACCAAGACTTTTTCAGATATGATCGCTTAAGTGATCTCAAATCGCTTAAGCGACCAAGAGTCTATTACGAAGCATCGCTTAAGCGATACATCAGATCGCTTAAGCGATTACCCATCTGGACAGATGTTCATTTTGCCTTGACAAAGATCACTTAAGCGATCCTAAATCGCTTAAGCGATAGAGACTCGTTTAGGAAGAATCGCTTAAGCGATCATAGATCTAGGCAGATATTCATTCAACCTCGGCCAAGATCGCTTAAGCGACCAAGAGTCTTTTAAAAAATCGCTTAAGCGATACAAATGGATCACTTAAGCGATCATAGATCTGGGCAAATTCATTCTGCCTTGGCCAAGATCGCTTAAGCGATCTCAAATCCTTTAAGCGATCAAGAGTCTTTTACGAAAATTGCTTAAGCAATACAAATGGATAGCTTAAGCGATTTTCGATCTGGGCATCTGCCGCAAGCTAGATCGCTTAAGCGATTACGATCGCTTAAGCGACCAGGAGTAAAAACAAAGAATCGCTTAAGCGATATAGATAGATCTCTTAATCGATTGTGTAAATACAAAGGATCACTTAAGTGTTCCTATGTATTCGGATATTATTTATTCTATTTCAGAGCATCGGTTTAGCGATTAACGCTATGCTAAACATATAGGGTTTACGATTCGTTTAGTAAACTATGACCGTTATTATATTTATATTAAACATATAGTTCTTTTACGTCAGTATGAAACAAATAAGGTGTAGAATGTTTACGTCTATGCTAAACATATAGGGTTACGATTCGTTCAGTGGACTATGACCGTTATTATATTTATATTAAACATATAGTTATTTTACGTCAGTATGAAACATATAAGGTGTAGAATGTTTACGTCTATGCTAAACACATGGGGTTTACGATTCGTTCAGTGGACCATGACCGTTATTATATTTATATTAAACATATAGTTCTTTTAGGTCAGTATGAAACATATAAGGTGTAGAACGTTTACGTCTATGCTAAACATATAGGGTTTACGATTCGTTCAGTGGACCATGACCGTTATTATATTTATATTAAACATATAGTTCTTTTATGTCAGTATGAAACATATAAGGTGTAGAATGTTTACGCCTATGCTAAACATATAAGGTTTACGATTCGTTCAGTAGACTATGACCGTTATTATATTTATATTAAACATATAGTTCTTTTAGGTCAGTATAAAACATATAAGGTGTAGAATGTTTACGTCTATGCTAAACATATGGGGTTTACGATTCGTTTAGTGGACCATGACCGTTATTATATTTATATTAAACATATAGTTCTTTTATGTCAGTATGAAACATATAAGGTGTAGAATGTTTACGATTCTTCTTTGTTCAGAACATAAAGGGTGTGTTTGGTTGAATATTCCTATAAATATTATAAATCCTATTCCCATAATATTTCTTTGTTTAATTATTTAGGAAATATTAGTATTTTTTTAATAAATTTTAGACCCATTAACTAAATTAATTTCATTAATACTGCCTAAAAAGTTTAAAAAGTAACAAAAACACCCCCACCCACCCAACTCCCCAGATTCTGGCACCACCGACAGCTACAAACGACCAGAAATAGTTGGTAATTCACAAATGTAACATTTTCTGACCAGATCCACTGTGGATCTGGCTGGAAAAGGCCACATCGGCCGTCATCGACTTTCAAAGAAATGGTAGACATTGACGGTCAACGACGGCCAAATCTTGGGCATCGTTGACCGAAAACAATGGCCATATATTTGGCTATCACAGACGGTCAGATGTTGACTTTTCTGTCCGTCGACGACCAAATCTGGCATTTTCCAGCCACATCTGTGGTCGATCTGGCCGGAAAAGGCCATATCGATGCCCTATCAGCCTGATCTGACCGCTATGCATCGTAACACCCTTTCCCGGTAAGATTCCTGCGATGGTGGCCAGAATCTGGGAAGTTGGGTAGGTGGGGATGCATTTGTTAAATTTTAAAATCTTTCGTTGGTCGATTAAGCCATCATACTAAAAGGAACTTCGTTTACAGAGGGTCGCTTAAGCGATCGTAGATATCACTTAAGCGATTCTTTTCTTTTTTACTTCGTCGATTAAGCGATCGTGGATCGCTTAAGCGATCATGTGATTAGCATAATCAAATCTGCCCAAGTGCATGATCGCTTAAGCGATCCCAGATATCGCTTAGCGATTCTTGTCTTTTTGTCTTAGTCAATTAGCGATCGTGCACCTGGACAAATATGATTCTGCCCAGGTGCACGATCGCTAAGCGATCCGTGATATTGCTTAAGCGATCCTGTTTGAAAAAGCCTTTGTCGCTTAAGCATACTTAGTCGTTTAAGCGATCATTGACAATATACACTTTTCCAGCTTTTCTCCTGAATTTTGACAAACTAAAATTACCAACACGTATTAATTCCATACTTTCTTCTCAATTTGACAACCTAATTCGAAACTAAAATCACCAACAAATATTCAGGCTATGTAATAAGAAATATAAAGAATGATTTATTAAAGGTAACAATAAAATTTATAACATCAATAATTGAAAACAATAACTCATCAACGGTTGGCCTTCGCAACTCCCTGAATTTCATCCTTCTTCGAACCTAATTTTCTGGATCTACATGTGATTACTTCTGGCAACTGCTTCTCTTGTGGCCAGGTTGCTTGCAAAATGAGCACTTATTCATCTTCCGGAGAACCTCAGAGGCTGATGGAATACGCTTAACTCTTTTTCTCCCCTTTACTGTCTTCTTAAATGGCGGACGGATGATAATGTCAGCCAACTCTGGCGACACTACCCACTGCTCTTCTGGAGGCACTATATATATTGTTTTTGAATAAGCTAGCATTTAGTGATCTGCCATATAGAGAGGGGAGCAAAGTTCCATGTAAATTCTTGAACCAAAATCTGGCTTCTGTTGGTGTTTTAGTGCTGCTAGTGCATGAGGACAAAGTAAACGTTGAATGTCAAGCACTTTACAGCTGCAAGTTTTACTAACAAGGTTAACTAGGGCATCCGGACCATAGTTGCGCATAGTAAACTCTTGAGCATTAAAAGGATAGGCAAATAGTGCATTTGACAGTTCCATACGTTCTCGCAATAATTTTTCAGCTGATGGAACAAGGGTTGTAGTAAAATTATCTGACTCCGTACAACGCTCATGGAACCACCATGACAATGTCCTCTGGATTGCATCAAAAAGTGCAACTATTGGAAACTCTATTTCTATTAACAACTTAGAATTTATGGACTCCGCTATATTCGTGGTCATGACATCAAATCTTCTTCCAGGAAAGTAAGCTCTACTCCATCGCTCGAAACCAACATCATGCTCAAGATACTTAACAACTCTATCATCCTTGATTCGGATTTGCTAGAAGTGCTCCTCGAACTCATCAACACATAAGCTTTTGCTACCATGTAGTATGTCTGAAGGAGGCCAGTACACTTAAACTTTTGTTTTATGTTCTCACCAAGGTGTCTTATACAGAATCCGTGATGTGTTTGACGGTAAATAGTGGCAATCCCCTTCTTTATAGAGTTGTGCCTATCGGATATTATGAACAACTCGTCACTGTCAGGCACTATCGTATGTAATTGTCGAAAAAACCAAGTCTACGACTCATCATTCTCAGAGTCAACCACACACCATGCAACAGGATATGTGTGATTCTCGCTGTCATGTGCAGTGGCCACCAATAATGTACCTCCATACTTTCCCGTCAGAAAGCAAGCCAACACCTTTCTCATGTTTACAAAACCCCTTATAGCAGAACCATAAGCAACAAAAAAAATATTTAAACATTATATTCCCGTCCCACTTCACAGCCGTCTTGCTACCTTAGTTTGTCGACTCAAGTATATAATGGTTCGCTTTTAATACTACTTACCGATCCGTAGCATGGAAATTTTTTTATTACAAATTAACAGCAATAATACAGCCTTGTTAGCTGTTAGGTATATACCACATCATCACATTATTTTTATGAAAACATTGTAACATAGATAAAAATCATTTTGGATGAAAAATTAGAGATAAAATCTGCGTAGAGAAATTTACTCTTAATGAGTATTCCATCTCATGTGTATATGTTTGTTATTTGTTTATATACTTCGTTTATAATATTCAGATAAAGGAGCTGCTGAAAGTCTCCGTTCTTGAGGCTGAATGGTTCCGTAAAGGCTTTGTCCCGCCACTTGAGGAACGTTTGAACAGTGAGTTAGCCCCAGCTGGTAGTATTTCCTTCTATGCAGCAGCATATTTTGTTGGAATGGGAGCTGCAGGGATTAAAGAGTTTGAATGGCTGAAGAGCGACCCTAAAATTGTTAGAGCTGCATATATTGTCGGCCTTCTCCAGTGTGATATTGTATCTCACGAGGTATTATATATATGAAATTTCAATCTTTAATTTGTTTGTAGCAATATCAATCCGTGTAACACAGTAGAACTTGCTTAAAGAAGTAATATATTAAAACTAGACTCAATTCCGACGCTATAAATATATTGAATTTGTATGTATCTAATTAATTATAAATTGATATTTGAAGGATAAGCAAAAGAGGCTACATGTTGCCTCTACCGTGGAGTGTTGCATGAAGGAATATGACATCTCGAAAGAGGAAACAGTTGAAAAGTTTAAGAGAATTATGAGTGATGAATGGAAGGATCTGAATGAGGAGAGCATGAAGCCAACAGCTGTGTCATCAAAAGTCCTATGCGCGTAATAGAAATTTTCTACAAGGAAAAAGATGGAGTTACATGCCCAGAGGCTTTGAAAGATTACATCACCAAGCTTATCATTCATCCAATTCCTATTTAATTAAGAGTTATTCATAATAATGTATTAGTTCAATATTTGAGTGTTTATTGTTGCTTGGAAGAAGAACTATTTGAAGTAGAGTTATGTAATTGATTCAAGTGTTATGTTTTGAATGTTTAAATTTCAGATACATTGATCTCTTATATCATAATATTTGCACAACTATTTCATAAAAGTTTGTTATATTATAATTAATGACATTAACGAAAAGTTTGATAAAGTAACAAATAATTCCTTGAGGTTTCAGAAATAACAAAAGTACCCCTGCCTTTAAGGTTTGGGTGTTAAAAAAAAAGGGTAGAGAGGCAACTTGGTAATATTTACGAACTTTTAACAAGAAAAATTTAATGATCAACTAGTAGTACATTAACGAAAGGGGGATTTTTGTTATTTTATATTACCTCAGGGGGATATATTCTTTAACCCTATACAGTATAATCTCTATAAATTAATACTCGATAAATTAATAACCTCTATTAGATAATAATTTTTTACGGTCCGATTTGAGCTAATAGGTTAAATTGATAATTTCAATCATTAATAAAATAATACTTTTTCTGGAAAACCTTACATAACTCTATAATCTCATTCATATCATACATAAATAATTTGCTAATTGACTATGATATTTTATTAAATCTGTTATGATTGATTTTTTAACAATTTTAGATGAGAAGCCATTATAATTATGAAATATAATAAGACGTTGTATTTGTTTATAATGTATTAAGATTATTTTTAATCTAATTCATTGAATACATTTAATACAATTAAAAATATCAAGTACAATGAATACATTTAATTCAATTAAATTATGCACACATATTTTTTTGTTGAATACATTTAGTTAAATTAACGCAATTATATACAATGAATATTATTTTATATAAGTAAATAAGTACAATGAATGTATTATATACAATGAACATTATTTAATTAAGTACATAAGTACAATGAATTTAAATTAATGCTTTAATGTATATTTAGTGGATTAATTTATATTCAATTGATTAAATTGGTAAAATATAATGAATTTTTAGTTGATTAAATGTATGTTCTATAAATTATTAATTTATCGATTAATTAATACCTCTTTCAATTAATAGAATTTAAATGATCCTAATGTTATTAATTTAAAAATGTTATACTGTATTGTATTACTTATATATTTGAGTAATACTACACTTACAAAATTTTTTTACAAAGACCTCTATACAAAGTGATGTGACAAAAAATAAATGAAAGAATGAATTTAATGCTTTTGACTTTTTGTTTCACTCTTCCATTCATATTTTGTCACCTAACTTTGTATGAAAATCTTTGTCAGATTTTTTTGTAAGTATAAAATTATTGTATATTTTTAGTCTATCGTACAAAAGACACTCGTTCAAGTTTATCACTAGTTTAGCATTTACATAATTATATAATTATATATATAATAAGTTTATTCCTCTGAAAAAGTAAAATAATTATATATATAATATTATTTTATTAGTGTGGACAATTTAACTAGAGCTCACCAGGCAAAATCCATATTGTCATAAATAATAGACATGAGATTAAGTGACAGTATTATGGAAAATGAACTTGTAGAAGAAAACAGAGAGAATTATGTTTAATTGAAGAATTGTATATTTTCAATTCTTTGATTCATTTAGTGAGAGTTACAGGCTTTATATAGGGAGGATACAATCTATGGAATCTTCTAATTATGTTAATTACAATATACATATATAATTAAAAGATCATAGTGTTGAGATAACATTGCTTGAACTTAGGAAGTTGAATAAATCAATTAGTTTCTAGAATAATCAGGTCTGTTGAGATCTTTTAGGAGTAGTAATCTATCAACCTTGTTATCTTCTGTTGAGTCTTTATAGGAAAACTGGTAAAATGTAATCCTATAAATTGGTGTTCATTCATTTCAGTAATAGAATAACAAAAAGCAATTTTCTGTATTCACTTCTTCTCTATTTTATCTCTTCCAAATTTATTACATGGTATCAGAGCTTGGTTTCAACAGAGCGGAGTGAAGTTGAGATAGAAAGAAATTGGTATCTTCATTGCAAACTCCACTTTGAAATGTCAATGTCAAGTGCAATTGTTCCAGAAGTTCTCTCAGATAAGAACTATGAAAATTGGAAGGTTTGGCTTAAAAGTTATTTGCTGGGCTAGGGACTTTGGGACATTATTGATGGGTCAGAAGCTAAACCTATTGGAGTTGGACTAAATGCATGGAGAAAGAATAATGGGAAAGCTTTGCACGCAATTCAAATTTCATATGGGTCAGACATGCTCACTCACGTAAGGGAGATAGAATCGACAAAAGATGCTTGGGATCGGCTTGCCACAGTGCATGCCCATGCAAGCGGAGCAAGAAAATGATCTTTGGAGGCAGAACTACGAGCATTCAAACAAGGAACCTGTACCATTTCTGAATATGCTCGTAAGGTGAAAGATATTTGTAGTCAATTGGAAGCCATAGGTGTTCGCAAAGACAACAACACTCGAGTTTCTATCATTTCAGAAAACTTAAGGCCTGAATTTGATGCAATGAGAGTGTTAGTTTATAAGAATAAGCCAACAATGGAAGAAGCCGTTAGTCTTTTCCTTCAAGAGGAAGCATTGCTTGAACGACATAAGCTAGAATCGAACAATGAAGTGAAGGATATGTCAAATGAAGCGTTTTTCTCTGCTACTCGTGGGAGTTTTTGGAATAGAGGAAGGTCTCGAGGGAGAGGTTGATCACTCCAGGGAGTGTTGGTATAATGAAAGCAACTATAATGTTGTAGATGATCATATTGACACAGTCTCAATGAAGGAACAAGATGATGGAGACAAGAAAGTAGACAACAATGAAGAGGCCTTATGTGTTATAATGGATCGAGTGAACACTACTAACAATCAATGGTTTATTGATTTGGCATGCTCAAATCATATGACCCTAAGGGAAGATATATTCATCTCTAGAGAACCATTCATAGATGCATCTGGAGTCATTGTTGGAGATAATACGCGTCTAGAGATCAAAGGGCGGGGAGATATTGCATTACACAAATCTAATGGAGGCATTCAACACTTATCTAATGTGTTGTGTGAAACTTTGAGTAGAGTAAGTAAAGAAAAAGAGAGAAAGTGAAGTAAAAATGCAAGAGAGAGTAAAACTAATATGCTTCTTTTGTTTTTTCTTATTTCTTTTGTTGTACTGTACACTTTTATAGTGTTAACATGAGTAAAACTAATCTCTAACTAATCTTGTTCTATCTTAACAAATGTTTAACTGAAACGTAACAACTTAACAATATTAACCAACAATATTAACAGATGACACTTTTACCCCTTTACTAACATCTTCCCTTAAGCTGGACCTAGGAGAAGATATAGACATTTTCACTCCTTTACTAACATCTCCCCTTAAGCTAAACCTGGGAGAATTGATAGCACCCCTGCTTAAAGGTTGAACTGAATCATTACTTGGGAGAGTTGACAGCACCCTGGCTTAGCTGAGCTGAAAAATTGATAGCACTGCTGCTTATCATCATGGTCAACTCTATGATTCATCTTTTCTCTGAATTACTACTCTGAATCATTTCTCTGTAAATCACCTTTAAAATCAGCTTGAAAAAAAAAAAAAAAAAAAACTAAATTCACACTCTGGATCATTTCTCTGTAGCTTCAACTTTTGACTAAATCAAAACAAATCACTTCTCATAATCACCAAAACTGAACCAAATAAAACACCTCTCATAATCACCTCTATGTAGCTCCAATCTTCTGACAGAAGCTCTCGTAATCATCTCTCTTCGGCTCCAACTTCTAACAGAAACTGAATCAACAATTACTTCTCAAAATCACAGAGACAAACCACTTCTCAAAGTCACATAAACAAAAACAAACACCACGCATAATCACCCCTTGTAGCTTCAGATTTAACTGACACTGTGTTGTAATCAGTCATCAACCATGTTTAGTTACAATCTTCAACTATCATACTGTGGTCAGTACAATCTTCAGTCATCGCAGTAAACAATCTGCAACATATGCACTACAACTATACAACAACATTCATCATAATACTCTTGTAGAGCTAATTCACCTCAATCATAATCAAGTATTAATCAGAAAAAAAACAAAGGAACATTAAACAGAACATCAAGCTTACTATGTTGTCATTTCATCAGTGAATGAGTTACCACCATTAGCAGATTTAGTGTCTGTACTGCTGGGAGAACCAGTCACAACAGTTAGTTTGTCCCGAAGAACCTTAAACCTACTGGTAGACAATGCTTTAGTAAAGATGTCAGCCTTTTGATAATCAGTGGGCAGATATTGGACTTTGAGATGATTGGCTGCAACCTGCTCCCGAACATAATGAGCATCCAATTCTATGTGTTTGGTTTGTGCATGAAAAACTGGATTAGAGGCTAGTGAACCAACACTTTGATTATCACACCAAATGACAGGTATAGTGTGAAGAATCAGTCCCATTTCAGAAAAGAGACTTCTAAACCAGGCTATTTCTATGGCTCCTTGTGCAAGGGCACGACATTCAGCTTCAGTGGAGGATAAAGCTACAACCTTCTATTTTTGTGAGCTCCACTGAAGTAGATTTGGTCCGAGAAAAAAACAGCAGCCACTTGTGGATCTCCTATCTTAGATACAGCTTGCCTAGTCAGCATCAGTAAAACAGTCTAGGTGGAATCTATGGATTTTTTGAAATATAACACCAAAATCTATAGTTCCTTTGATGTATCTAAAGAGTGTCTTGCAAGCCTGCCAGTGAAGCTGAGTAGGGGCCTTGAGAAACTGACTTAGCTTGTTTACTGAATAAGCAATGTCAGGCCGAGATAAAGTCAGGTATTGTAGGGCCCCGATTGTACTTCTATAAAGGATTGGTTTATCAAAGCACTCACTATCCTCAACTGTGAGTTTGTTGCTTATTGCCATAGGGTTTGAGCACTGATTATAGTCCATCATTCCAGTCTTGATTAAGAGATCTTGAGCATATTTTTCCTGACTCATGTGAATGCTGGAGGCTATTCTATGGACTTCAAAACCCAAAAAATATTTGAGAGATCCTAGGGTTTTCAATGCAAACTCATCATTCAACTTTTGAACCATAGTTTTCACCAACTCAGAATCACTTCCTGTTGTTAATATGTCATCCACATAGACAACAACATAAAGTGTATGCTCATTGTGTTTATAAATAAACAAACTAGAGTCAGCAATGGAAGAGACAAAACCCCATTGAAGAAATGCAGTTTTCAACTTTTCAAACCAAGCTCTAAGGGCCTGTTTTAGCCCATATAAGGCTTTAACTAATTTGCAAACATGTAGAGGTTTTTGAGCACCAACAAATCCTATAGGTTGGGTCATGTAGACTATCTCACTTAACTCACCATTTAAAAAGAAATTGTTAATATCCACCTACTGAATATCCCAATCATAAGTGATAGCTAAGCTCAACACAACTCGAATAGTAGATGACTTAATAATCGGGCTAAAGGTTTCAAGATAGTCAACTCCGGGTGTTTGTTGGAAACCTTTAGCAACTAATCTTGCTTTGTATCTTTGGATGGAACCATCTGAGTTTTGTTTAACCCGAAAAACCCACTTACAGCCCACTATGTTCATGTTAGGTTCAGTAGGGACAAGTTCCCAAGTATTGTTTAATTACAGGGCATCAAACTCACTTTTCATGGAAGCTTTCTAGGAGGGATGATTGAGAGCTTCATAGACATCAGTAGGTTCAGAGGAATCAAGAGAAGAAGAAGAGTCTGTGGAAGAACCTAACATGGAACTGTGGAGTTTGGTTTTAGACCTAGTGAGCATACAATGAATGTTGAGAGAATGGGAATCAAAAGGAAGGTCAACTGTGAGATTTATACCCTTTAAGGATTCCGCTAAGTCAGATGGATGAGAGGGCTGTGATGGTGAAGACTGAGAATCAAATGGTAGGTCTACTGTCACATGAATATTTTTAGAATTCATATCTAATGAAAGTGAGGCAGAAGATGGACTAAGAGACTGATCAGAACAGAGAGGAGATTCAGTGGGACTTAGAACAAGAAGAGAAGACTGAGGAGATACAGAAGAATCATGAGACTGATCAGAACAAGATAAAGGCTCAACAGACTCAGTGTCAATAGAAACAGACTTAGCATTTACTGGTAAAGGGCAGAATGATGACACAGTCGAATTTTGCTGATCACATGCAGGCAAAGGTGTGGGAATAATAAAGACAATAAAGGTATAGGAAGGACATGTCGGTGATGATAGAGGAAGGCTTTTCTGTGATGGTAAAAGGGAATGTAGATTCATCAAATGTAGCACTTAGACAGACATAAATCTTTCCATTTGAATCCATACACTTGTATCCCTTGTGATGCATACTAAAGACAATAAAGGTACATTGAGTTGTATGAAATGCAAATTTATAAGAGTTGTAGGGTCGAATAAATGGATAGACTGCACAGCCAAAATTTTTTATGACTGAATAATCTGGATTTCGTTTGAATAAAACTTGAAAAGGGCAGGAATTAGACAACACAGGGGTGGGTAGTCTGTTTGTGAGAAAGGTTGATGTTTGGAAGGCATGCCACCAATACTTTAAGGGCATGCTGGCTTGAGCTAGTAAGGTCAACCCCTGCTTAACTATTTGCCTATGTTTGCACTCAACCCTACCATTTTGCTGATGTGTATAAGGACAAGGATGTCTTACAACAATTCCATGACTAGCAAAGTAAGATGTTAGACTCCTAAACTCACCTCCCCAATCTATTTGAACATTTTTCAAGGGCTTATTGAACTGTCTCTCTACAAGTTTATGAAACTGTTGAAGAACCAAATTTGTTTCGGACTTAGTTTTTAAGGAAAAAATCCAGGTAAATCTACTGTAATCATCTAGAAATTGGATGTAATATTTAAAGCCTTCAGGAGAGGAAATGGGTGTTGGTCCCCAAAGGTCTGAATGAACTAACTCTAAAGGTTGAAAAGCTTTAGAAGCTGATCTGGGAAATGTAGATTGATGAAGTTTTCGAAATTGGCAAGCTGTGCAGAATTCTAAAGAACCTTGAACTGAGCTATTGATGTTCAAGGAATTCATGACTTTAGTAAGGACAGTAGCATTGGGGTGTCCTAATCGTTTGTGCCACAACATGCAATTGGTTTTTTCTACTGGAAATGATTAAAAAATGTTGTCTTTATTAGTATTAGTAGCATCATTACAAGCAGATACAAGATTGGACTGACTAGATAGAGTTGAACTAGTATTAACAGAAACTAAACTAGCATTAACAAGAACTGAATTAGCAGATTGTTTGACATCATAGAAAGAACTAGCAGCATTAGTTTGACATGACTGTGAATCTATAGATGGTAAAGGTTGCTCAAGATGCAATGGGCTTGAAGTCTAGGCTGTTGTATTAAAAGCTGAAGATGAAGAAGTAGGCTGACCAGGAGATAGATTTGAGTTTGAAGAGGAAGCTTGGAGTTGTTATAGGCCAGCTTTAAGCTTTCCTTGAAGAAGAATAGCTTTGGAGTGCTTGTCCTTAACCACACAGTGATCAACAAAAAATTCAACAATGACATTATTATCTTTTGTGAATTTTGAAATACTTAATAGGTTTTTTTGTAATAGAAGGCACACATAACACATTTTTCAAATGAAGAGATCTAGACCGACATGTAAATAAAGTAAAACCAGTGTGAGAGATAGGAAGAAGCTCACCATTTCCAACCTGAAGTTGCTCATTGCCAGTATAGTTTGAGTTCAGTGTGAGTTAAGATACATCAAAGGTCACATGGTCTATTGCTCCAGAATCCATATACCATGAGACATCTTGAACTGTGGCTTGAGTGGCAGTGTAATGTGCAGTTGGATTAGAACCAGGAGGTACATGTGTTTGAGACAAGAAAGCTTGATTCTGAGGATTGTGCTTAGGTGATTGAGTCTACACTGGAACTGATTGAGAATTGTTTGGAAATCTAGCTAAATTAGTACTGGAATAATTGGATAAGTTAGGCTATGAACTCATAGGATTGTGTGCACTGGGTTGTAAGGAACATGTGAAGGATAAATTTGTGGCTATTGTGGTTGAAAGTTCTCCCGTGATCTGAGATAGTTTTGAGCAAAATGGTTTCGACCTGGCATATTACTTGCTCCAGTAAAACTAGCATCAAATCAGTGATAACAATGTAATACCAAGTGTCCAGTTTTTCCACAGACTTGACACACCAGCCTATTTCTTCCAAAACCTTTACCTCTACCTCGACCACCATCAAATTGTGGATAGTAAGATGGGTTAAAACTTGATGAGTTGATTGGGTGATTTAGGTTAATAAGGTGGTTAGGGTTGGGAATGGACTGTGGAGATATGTATGGATGAGGTGGGAAGCTATGCGTTTGAAAAACTGGACTGGGAATTTGACTGTCCAAAGCTAGGCTGCTTAGAGCTAGTTTGTCCTCCAAAATTAAACTTAGGCTGTGATTCATTCTGATACGTCTTATCAGGTTCATTTTTAGATACATTAGCAAGATGCAATGACCCCCCATTAAACTCAGTGTTGATAACAACACTCATGGCTAAATTTGCTTTCTCTAACCTAAATTCATATTTCTACAGAATGATTTGTGCTTCCTGAATTGTTAATGGATCTAAGTGGGATTCTAGTTTGGTAGTTATATTCACTATGGCAGGATCATATTTAGAATTTAATCCTTCAAGAATGTAGTTCAAAAGCTCCTCATCAGTGACAAAGATTCCACTACCAGATAAGACCTCTGCATATCCTTTCATTCTAACGAAGTACTCATGAATATTTAGGTTGTCCTTTTTAGTATTTTGTAATAGATTCTCAACATGTAGGATTTTGGTTCTTGACTCAGTAAGGAACTCTTTCTCTAAGGTAATCCACATATCAGCAAAAAGTTGACATTTTGATACCACATTAAACATAGATTCAGAGATTGAGCTAAGAAGCCAACTTACAAGTAATTTGTCAGTTTTCTTCCACAGGTTGTACTCCTGATTAGTTCTTTTCTCCATGGCTCCCTCTAAGTTTTTAGCTTGAATCTTGACAAACGGAGTTGGGCATGAGACTAATCCTGTGAGGTGCTCTTCCAAATCGTGAGATCCAACTGCGAACAGGACTTGGGATTTCCAAAATCTGTAACTATCCCTAGTTAATTTGGGGGAAATTACTGGAAGTGCAGAGTAGGACATTGGCGAGGAATTTCCGTAATCAACTGAACCAGTGGGTACTTTGTGAGCTAAATTAGCTGAATTAGGAGAAGAATTTGTCAGATCAACCATTTTTTACACTAGTCGATGGCTCTGATACCATGTGAAACTTTGACTAGAGTAAGTAAAGAAAAAGAGAGAAAGGGAAGTAAAGATGCGAGAGAGAGTACAACTGATATGCTTCTTTTGTTTTTTCTTATTTCTTTTGTTGTACTGTACACTTTTATAGTGTTAACATGAGTAAAACTAATCTCTAACTAATCTTGTTCCATCTTAACAAATGTTTAACAGAAACATAACAACTTAACAATATTAACCAACAATATTAATAGATGACACTTTTACCCCTTTACTAACATGTTGTATGTCCCAAAATTGTGTAAAAATCTTATGTCTATAGGGCAACTAGTAGATTAAGGCTACAATGTTGTCTTCAATGAGAATGGTTGTGAGATTCTAAAAGAAGGAAATGGGACTCTTATGGCAACAGGTAAGAAGGTTGGTCAATTATTTGCACTAATTATGTTGCACTTCTCTTCCACCAAGATGGATTCTAGTCCAAATGTTACTATATTGTGGCACAAAAGAATGTGACATTGCAATTTCCAGCGATTGAAAGACATGTCCATGAAAAAGCTTGTAACTGGTATTCCTATCATTAGTTACGTTGAAAAGCATATTTGTTATGCATGTGCTTTTGCTAAGGCATCTCGACACCCTTTCAGATCTTCTACAACAGTAGCGCGCTATCCTCTTGAAGTTCTTCACAGAGACGTATGGGGTCCTAATCCAGTGGAATCACTTAATGGTTACAGGTACTATGTCACCTTTACTAATGAATATTCTCGATACATGTGGATTTATTTTCTTCATGCTAAGTCTGAAGTGTGTAAATTCTTTAAGGAATTTAAAATTTTTGTTGAGAATCAATTCAACAGAAAAATAAAGAATTTACGAACTAACAATGGGGGAGAATTTACATCACATGAATTTTGTTCTTTTCTGAAAGAGCATGGTATTCGAAGGCAATTGACATGTGTAGGAACGCCACAACAAAATGGCATTGCAAAGAGAAAGAATCGGCATATAGTTGAAGTTGCACGAGTGATGTTAAATGACAAAATGGTATTGGGCAGAAGCCATGAATACAGTCATCTACTTGATTAATTGAATGCCATTAACAGTTGGAATGAAGTTGCCATATCAGCTTTTGTATCAATATAAGCCCGACTTGACACATTTACACGTGTTTGGAAGCATTGCCTTTGTCAAACTTCCAACTAGACAACAAGATAAACTTGACAAAAAGGCTGTGAAGTGCATCTTTCTCGGATACTCTTCAGAACGAAAAGCCTATCGCTACTATAATCCTCTTAAGCGTCGCATCTATGAAAGTCGAGATGTTGCATTTGATGAAAATTCTCAATGGTATCCACAATTTGAGGAACATAACAAACAGATAGAATCATTCACACACATAATGAAAGAAATGAAGAAGTTCCAAAGACACAAATTCCACTTCATGAAGAAAATGAAGAATTTGAATTGGAGGCTTTAGAGTCACAACAAAATGAAGATGTAGTAACATCACCAGGTTCCATCACACGTCGATATTCTGAACGTCAAAGGTATCCCTCCAAACGACTTACAGATTATTATGTTTCAAACATACACTATGTGTACATGATGCAGGTCATCAACTCCCCTGAACCAAAAAGTTTCAAAGAAGCAGTAAAAGATCCAAGGTGGCAAAGTGCAATGGAAGAAGAGATGAGAGCATTGATTAAGAATGCAACATGGTAGCTGGTGTCGCTTCCAAAAAGGAAAAAGAGCCATCACATGTAAATGGATTTACAAGATAAAACAGAAATCCAACTGCGAAATTGAAAGATACAAAGCGAGATTGGAGGCAAGAGGGTTCTCTCAAACCTATGGTGAAGATTATTATGAGAAATTCAGTCCTGTAGCAAAAATTGCTAGCATTCATGTCATCATCTCCATTGCAGCATCAAAAGGATGGAAACTCCACCAAATGGACGTGAAAAATGCATTCTTACGTGGATAGATTGATAAAGAAGTATACATGGAGTAAGTTGAAGGATTTGAAGATGCAGAAAAGCCAAGCTACGTATGCAAACTCAAGAAGGTGTTTTATGGACTAAAACAAGCTCCTAGAGCTTGGTTTAGTAAGGTCAGAGATTTTTTCTATTCACATTAGTTTGCTTCCACCCATTATGATTCATGCATCTTTGTTAAAATCTCCCCTAAATCAACAACTATATGTGCAATATATGTTGATGATCTAATAATCATGGGAAGTAACTCTGATGATGTTGATAGTTTGAAGAAATCCTTGTTCCAACAATTTGACATGACAGATTTGGGAAAACTTCAGTTCTTTCTAGGAATTGAAGTTTTAAGGACATATGAAGGCATACTAATTGTTTAGAAGAAGTTTGCTCTAGATCTTCTTGCGAAATTTGGTTTCCTAGATGCAAAATCAGTGGCAACTCCATTAGAAGTCAACCACAAATTGTCACAAGAAGGAGCGCACATCGATGATTCGCAACTATATTGAGAGATTGTTGGTAGTCTTATTTATTTAACAATCACTCGTCCTGAATTGGCCTATTCAGTAGGCATTCTAAGTCAATTCATGCAAAGTCCAAGGAAGCCACATTTAGATGCAGGCAAGCGGATTCTGAAATATTTGAAAGGAATAATTGATGGAGTTTTTTACAATCAAGGTATACCGATCAAGCTATTAGGATACTGTGATGTAGATTGGGCAAGAGACCCATCTACTCATAGATCAATTTTTGGATTTTGTTTTAATCTTGGCTCTAGAAGTGTCTCATGGGCAATCAAGAAGCAACCAACTGTTGCATTGTCTTCAACCAAAGCGGAATATAGGGTTGCTATGTTAGCTACTTGGGAGAGTATTTGGTTGACTCACCTAATTAAAGATTTGGGAGAAAAGGTTGATTACAAAGTTCCCATCAAAAGTGACAACATCAGTTTTATAATGTTAGCATCTAATCCAACATTTCACGCTCGTACGAAACACATTGAAGTTCACTATCACTTCATTCGCGAGAAGATTATTAGCAAAGAGATTGATTTGCTCTACATTTCAACAAAGGATGAAGTTGCTGACATTTTCACCAAAGCTTTATGTTCAGATCAGTTCAACGGATTCAAGGAAAGCTTAGGGATGAAGAATGTTGAGGAACTAAGCAATGAGAGGGGCAATTGAGATAACAATGCTTGAATTTAGGAAGTTGAATCAATCAATTAGTTTCCAGAATAATCAGGTCTATTGAGATCTTTTAGGAGTAGTAATCTATCAACCTTGTTATCTTCTGTTGAGTCTTTATAGGAAAACTGGTAAAATGTAATCCTATAAATTGGTGTTCATTCATTTCAGTAATAAAATAACAAAAAGCAATTTTCTGTATTCACTTCTTCTCTATTTTATCTCTTCCGAATTTATTACACATAGGATATCAAAAACATTATGAATATCCTAAAACTAACAAAATAAGAAGATCTTGAAATATTCAGGAAATATTGCTGAAATGTCAACAAATTACTCAAATTACTTTTTGAAATTTAATTTATTTCTGTGAATTTGATCTTAAAAAGTAAAATAATTATATATATAATTTTTTTTCTTTTTATTAGTGTGGACAATTTTACTAGAGCTCACCAGGCGAAATCCATATTATATATGCAATAATAATAATTTTCTAATTAGTTTAACCAAACACAATTCCCAAACATAAATATGAGATAAACAGAATTTAAATAAAAAAAACATAAATCTACATCATTATATCTTTAACACTGAACAATAAGCAAAAAGCATGACTCTGATACCAAATGTGGAATATTACGTATGTAATATAATGTGAAATTTAATCACTTAACTCTAACCATAATGTTAAAGTGTTGGAGAAAGTCAAACGTAAATGATTTGTGAGTGATTGTTTGAGAGATATCTTCTAGTTTATGCCTCCATAACCCTTTTTTTATGCTGTGTGATATATCTTTGATAGACCAAGTAACTCTCATCAACTCTCTTTAACCTCACATCAAGGATTAAGAGAGACAGTTAAATAACTTCTTTAAACCATCTTGAACTTCATAAATGTGACATATGACCACATCAAGTCTTACATATCTCGGTTTTGAATTTGACTGAAGAGTGTGTTGGGTTCCTGTGAGGTTCTCAATTTGGCGTAGAGTTAAGTAATTTGCACGCAAAATGTTGGTGATGGTGGAGAATTCCAAGTGTTACTGCTTGAGCGCGGATTTGTTCAAGGAATTCAAGAGTAGTTCATAACAGTGTTTGTAGTTCATAACTTGGACCAAGAGAATTTGTTTGAAACATTCATAGGAAAATAGGATGACGATACCTCATTGTTTAAGCATTGTCTAGCAATTAAACTCTATTACAGAATCCAACTACCCTTCGAGATTTTGACAAGAGTTACTTGATGGAGAACACGGTGCGATAAAAGTTGAAACCTGAGTTCGATTTGGAGAAGAGTTGCTTTTCAATAAACTCACTGTATGAGAATACTGGGGCTAGACATACATGGTAATCCAACATGTGACAAACGAGCAAATGCAATTGTTCAATGTTATTTCAAGCTTGAATAATCCTTGAAAAAGAGTTTTGAAGTTATTGCTTGAAGATGTTGAGATTCTTTCATCATCTTCCAAAGTCAGCTTTCCTTCTTTAGATTCAACTTCTGGGCTTTACTGGAGTGTGTTCGTCCTTTTCTAAGTTCACCCATATTATTTCCTAGTTGGGCTAGGTTCAAACTTATATTTCAAATCTAATTTCTCACAAATTTCAATGTCCGTTTGATACAGTTTCTTCAAGCATAGCTTAAGGAAAAAGAAATTATAAAAAAGAGCTTATTAGAGTAGCTGTTTGACTAGGAAAATGTAAAAGAGCTTTGTAATATTAATTTACGAAAAGGGGTTTTACTATACATAGATAAGAGAAATTTAAAAGATTGAATAAGTTATTTTTGAAATTTCAACATTTTTAATAAGTTCAAAAAGAGTTTATTTTTCCATAAGCGTAAACTTTTTTTTTTTTTCATAACAGTATAAGCACTTTTGAAGGGCAACCAAACAACCTAAGAAAATAATTGAAAAGTGCTTAAAAAAAAAAAGCTAGTTTTTCTAGTAAAGAAGCCAATCAAACAGGCTCTCAGCGCGGGTGAAACAAACAAATTCCAGAGTATATTTTATTGGTCAAATTTTTGTTCTCCATATTTTCTTTTTGGCATGTGTTGGTCAAATTTTTGTTCTCCATATTTTCTTTTTGGCATGTGTAGAGACTCTGATTTGATAGAAAATTGGGTGGATTTTAGATACCCATATGAACTCTTAACAAATTTCTGGTCAGTGGACGGTGAATATATCTTATTATTTAGGGTAATCCTCGTTATATCATCTATTAGAAAGTGTTGTCTCTATTTATTTATTTTGTTAAAAATGCTCTTATATAGTTTAAGATTCATCTAATAATTTTGTTTTTCTTCTTAATATCTTTGGGTGTGTTTGTTTTATTATTTTGGATATTATTTTTGATATTTTTAGAGTTAAGTGAGAATAATGAGGTAAGATTTAAAAATTAACAAAAACACCCCCTAGGTTTGTTAAATAACTGAACACCCTTGTAATAAAAACATTAAAAATTACAAAAACACCCCCACTCACCCATTGAATTCCGGCAGCCAGCCACCACTGCCAGAGGGTGGTCAGAGTCATCGTATCGACACACGAGTGGCTAGATCTGGTTGATCGTGCACTGAGATGACATTTTCCAACCAGATCCACCATAGAGACGGCTAGATCTATAGCCAGATCTGACCATATTTAGTCGTCAATGGCGGCCAAAGATATGGTCATCGTTGATGGTCAATGATGGCCGAGAAATGGCCGTCATTGACGACCAACTATGGCTAAAGATTTGGTCGTCATGTTTGGACGTGGAATCTGGTCTTTTTCGGCCAGATCCACAATGGATCTAGCCAGAAAATGATAGATCGGCACACTACCGATCAGATCCAGCCGATAGTGCATCATTATAACATATTTCGGCCACATTTTGGCGGTGATGGCTGGAATTTGACAAATGTGGGTGGGTGGAAGTGTTTTTGTCAATTTCTAAACTTTTTTTGGGGTGTTTAGTTAAATTAATAAACTTAAGGGGTTTAAAATAGTTAAAGAAAATATAATAGTATTTTCAAAATAGAAAAACAAACTGGTATTTTGGAAATAGTGTGAATATGATAATTAAAAATATTTAAACAAACAGACCTGTTTGTGTTTTATTTTAAAAAAAAAAAAAAAAAAATTCCTATTTGACACAATATTATGTTTCCCCCTCTTGGAACAAGTATACATAAATTTGTAACTTAATAACACAATTTCTTGATCCAACAATTGAATGTATGTTATAGATTATAAACTTATTAATTGTTATAATAAAAGTATATATATATATATAGTGGACCAAACTAATTTTATTATTATGAGGAGGTTATAACCAGTGTTTTAAAACCTGCCTTGGCCTGGTTAGTTTAACCGGTTTGATCAGAAACCGGCTATTAAGCTAGGTCGAGCCAACATAAAAACCAGTGATATAAATTCGCTCGGTATGAGCCATAGTTAGACTAAGATTTCTGTAGCTAATTGCTGGTCCAATTGGTTTTGGCACAAAACCTTGTCAACTCAAATTACTACATTTTAACATCTAAATCACCTTTACGATTTTCAATTAGAGACATCAGGCTAATCAAGGAAAAAATAAGACTAATTAACAAATGAGAGGAGTTGAAACCCTAAGCTGCTGTTCCTGCGGTGGCAATAGTGGTGGAGATTGGTGGAGGCGCATATAATAGTGGCGACATACAATTAATAAAACCATCTCCAACCACAAATACTAAATTGGTGCAACTTTTACACCAAATTGGTGTGGCTTATGTATTTCACTATTGCATATCTAATCAATTGCACCAAAATACTCTCTTTCTTTTTTCTTTCTATTAACAATCAACAATTAATTTATTTGACTAATTATTTTTGTATATATTAATTAAATATCAGGAATGATATTTTTATTAAATAATAATAACTTTAAAAATTATACGAATTTAATAAAATTAAGCATTTATTTAATCAAATAAACATTACATTAAATATAAAAAAAACATTACATCTAATATAAAATGCCACGAAAAAAAAAAAAGATAACAACAACACAAAAGTAAAATTCCATATTGATAGTAATTTAATTTTTCGAACTAGTATATTCTTCTCATAAATGATCAATTAATGCATTTTGGAAAAGCATGGTGAGCCTCTGTACTCTTAATTTGTTTATGGTAAACTCTAGTTCTTTCTAATATTTTAATGATCTTAAAAGATCTAAAACTAATCTATCGGAATACTAAATTGTTATTTTAGTTTATGTTGTATTTTCTTTTAATTTTAGTGTTTTTAAATTAGTGTTAATTTTTATTTTGAGTTATTGTAGTTTAATATTTGTATTGAATACAATTTTGTTTTGAATTTTTCATCATTTTTTGAATTATATAATTATTATAAATTTATTATTATAAATATAAATATAAATAATAATCAAATCAATATAAATACAAATTATAAAAATAAATAATAAAAATAAAGAAATAAAATATATTTTATAATAATGGGGACACACAACTAATGAGAGAGAAGAAAATGAGAATTTTGTCAACCCAGAAGAGTGAATGTGTTTGTGTGCTTTGGGGTAAAAGGCGTGCACCTTTTGATTAGAAGAAAGCTGAAGAGTCGGAAGAGCTTTAACAATTAAAACAGTAAAAATGAAAGAGTGAAGAACAAGAAAGAAAGATGGAGAAAAAAGCTGTTGAAGCTTTCTCTCTCTACCATTCTTCGTTCCTGCAATTTCAACGCGGAAAAGTGCACTTGGTGAACACGTTTCCATCATATGAGAGGTGAGGGATTGATGACCAATGAGACAAAAGAAGGAGAAGTACATACAATAAAAACATTAATGGAGTGATGACTGATGGGGATAAAGAGGGTGAGAATGATGATGTCAGGGATGCTGATATCATCCATGTGACGGAAAAGGTAGCGGTTTTAATTGAAATGTTTCAATTTTACTGGGTCTTATGGACACGCTGAAGAAATGGAGGTGATTTAGTACTGTAAATAAAACAAATTTTTGTAACGGTCTCTACTCTCTAGAGTCTTTCCTCTTAAAATTTGTATTTAAAAAAAAAAAAAAAAATTTCACAAAAGATAGGACCTATAAATTTTTTCGACATGTGATAAACAGGGAGGAAGGCATTGTTCCATTTCACCTGCTGTTGGCAGAAACCAACAATAAACTCGTGGTAAAAGAGTTTGGATTTCTCTCTTTCACACTGTGGTCTTTCACGGGTTCAAATATTATTTTGTCCTGAAAGTGAATTGACTAATTCGATGACGCGGCTTTGGCTTTGAGCGGTGAGGTGAGTATGTAAAATACATACAACGTTCAAAATTGCTATCGACCTCTCTCCCCTGCGTACGTGGTGGCCAGCGGCTATTTTCATAATTAATTTTTTTTGCAGAAAGTTGTTGGCTCCAGGATATCTGTGTGCTCGCTCTTCTCTTCTTGTTTCCTATTCTCAACCACTTCCATATGATTCTTGTTTTCTATTCTCAAACACTCCCGAATGAAGTGTACCATATTTTATCTTTCATACACACCACAGTTGATATAATCAAGCTGATTTAATCTAGTTTGATGTTGGAAATGTTGTGATAACCATTAGAGAAAGAAAAAGAGGGATCCACTCAAATCATAAAATTTATCCCATCTTGGTCTTGAATCTAATAATTGCTTTTCATTTGAGATTGAATATTGATTATAAGATCAAATCAATGTTCCGTTCTGGAGTGAAAAAGATAAAGGAGCTATTTTGAAAGCATCTTGAAATAGTAGGTTTAAAATAAAATTAATACTTGTCAAAGGAGTGACCTAGAAAGTGATCATTATATTAAGTTGATGCCATGTGACAGGAAAGGTAGGGGTTCTCATTTAATGTAGTCGAAAATTAGGTGGATTTTAGATCTATATATATGAACTCTTAATAAAATTGGTGAATATATCTTATTATTTATCGTCCACCGACCATATTTTCTATTAAATTTCACTTTCTACACGTCAAAAAGGAAATATAGAAAAAAATATTGACCAATAAAATATACTCTGGAATTTGTATGTTTCACCCATGCTAGGAGCATATTTGGTTGGATTTCTTTACAGGACAAAATAGGTTTTTTTTTTAATAAATCATAAAAGTATTTTAAATTTTTTAGGTTGTTTTGTTGCATTTCTAAAGTGCTCATACAGTTATAAAAAAAACTATTTTGTAACTTCTAAGAGAAGCTCAAAATTTCAAAAATAACTTTGGATTTATTATATTAAAACCTTTTTTAATATATTAGTTTTAGAAAGTTCTTTTATATTTTCCTAGCCAAACAACTAACAAATTTGTTATACAAGCTCAACTCGAATAAGATTTTCTTCCATAAGTTTTTTTTTTTTTTTTTCCTTAAGTTATACTTGAAGAAGTCATACCAAACCGACCTTGAAATTTACAAAAATTGAATTTTAAATACAACGAGTAATACTACATTTATAACATAATCTTACAAATTTTCTCTTACAACCTTGACGTGATATCTCGTAATTGGTCAGCCCACAAATATATCTTGTTTGCTCGTTATGGGCTCTATCTACCAAATTGTGAACTGACTAATTGCATGGTACTAAATAGGAGGTTTGAGAGAAAGTTTATAAAAATAAGACATGATCCAATCATTATCCAAATATAAGTTTGAGCCTAGCCCCACTAGGAAATACTCCAATGATGAGCATGGAGAGATATATGATGTGCTACTTCAAGAAAGTGTTGATGAAAGTTGAAAATAGGGGTGTCAAAAATGGTGGCATCAGTATTTTCAATTTCTGTGTGTACTCTCCATCGCATTTGGAGACAATGAAAAAACAGTGATATGTACATTATTCATGTGCCGGGAAAGGTCGGGGTTCTAATTGAAATGTTTTTATTTTACTGGGGTCCTAGTAGGCACTGAATAATTGGAGGTAAATTAAGATAATATGGGAGATAACTAATCAAAATGCATTGACTAAATAAAACAAATTTTTGTAATGGGACTCCAGAATCTTTCCTCGTAAATTTTTTATTGTTTTTTTTTTTTAAAACATATCTATCATTATATTTTAAATATATATAAAACATAACTTCAATCTTGTAATATATGAGGCAAAATGCTTAATGAGCAATTGCATATAGAAAGTTTAGAGCAGCACTACACTTATAACTGTCTTTTTATCCTCTCAAACTCATCTCGGGTGAGAACCAAGAAGACATCAAGGGATGCGTCCGCGGGAATGTTCCGCGAAGATGAACTGGCTCCTTCCTCGGGTCTGGACATTGAAGGTTCCATTCCATAGTCTACAACACTGACAGACAGGTCATTTTAGCCATCGCACGTTGCCTTGCACCGTGGCATGGGACAAATTCCTTAAACCCTAACAGTAACTCGAGCCGCCATCCACGGCTCGAATTCGATGCCATCGTCGCGTCTCTGGTGAAACACCAGGAGACCCAACGCCATTGCCCACCAAAAAAAAAAAAAAAAAAAAGAGAGAGAGAAGAAAAAGACCTTACCTTCTGGGGCGCGTGACCGAGGACGGATCTTGCTTCGGATATCGGAGAGACGCCAATCGGAAAAGAAGAACTTCCGGTTTGCAAACATTTTTCGCTCGAGGCAGAAGGGATTTTGGTGGCATCATCTGAAAAATTTGGGCTTTTATATGGACTACGAACCGACGGTTACCATCCCTCGGAATCGAAACGACAGACTTCTCTCTCTCCCCGCATTAAATGCGCCCCACGTCGTATTCAATGTTGTGATGAGGGTTGTCGTTTCGAGTGTGCTGTGCAATTAATGCTCTATCAAAACAACGCCGGGTCAGCACACAACGCATTTAATGCGCCTGCCAGACGCTTTAACATCTGCAGAGCTCCTAACAGCGTAGAAGTAGGCTCATTGAATCTCCAAGGCACGGTAAGAAACGCCCGATGAATCTAGGTCGCTAGGATGGTGATTGTCAAGTCGTTTGGGCAAAGATTGTGCGGGGTCGTGTTCGCAAAAGGCCCTGTCCCGAGCTTCTTCCATTCAGGTCGAAATTACCAGAACCTCCAATCGCGGCATGACTTAGTTTCCAAGGTTCGATCCCCGAACCTTAAAAATTAGGGGACTTCTATTATGCCTGGGAAATCAAGGGCTGACATGGGAAATCACGTGATGAAGTGTGACCTGCTCCCGTCAGAACGTAAGTGCACGTCAGGCCTGCCAAACGCTATGGAGCTCCCATGTGTCCATTTCCCTGCTCTAAATCGCGTGAAATCAGATTGGGAAGTGGGCAATGTGACGTAAAGCAAGATTATGTCCTAACATTCACACCAACCCAAGGATTTAATGATGATTACTTGCATTCATCTTGTTACAAAAGGAGGAAGACCCCTTCATTAAGGGGATTCGGCTATTTTCACTCGGAACTAGCTCTCTCTCTCTCTCTCTCTCTCTTGTAAACTTTGTATTTATTTTTCTCAATCATCTGTAAGTCAGTCCGCCGTGCGACTGACCCACAACACTAATACAAATCAGTGGACGTAGGATTTGCTACCTTAGCATCCGAACCACTTTAAAAAGCTCTCATTGCATTTATTTCACATTTCTATCCATAATCACGTGTGTCTCTTGACCAATCAACGTTGCGCACGTGTTGATTAGTTGGTGTTAAAATCACGCATCAACAATGTATTTATTTATTTTGTTAATAAACAGCTGAAGGGGCTTGCCAGGGCCTATCTGCTCGAGGCCCAATGGTTCCATGAAGGATTCGTCCTATCATTCGAAGAACGTATGGAAAATGCATTGGTCACTGGTACTTGTTTTTACGGCATAGCAGCATTATTTGTGGGAATGGGAGAAATTGCAAGGATTAACGAATTTGAATGGCTGCAAAACTTTCCGGAAATCATTAGAGCTGCATATACAATTGGCCGTCTTAGGGGGGACATGGTATCCCACATGGTAGATAGAACTACCACTAATGTGAAGCTCATGTATTTCTATCTTATAATGTTTAGTTAATATTACGTTTTTGTATTCTCATTAATTAGTTTGAGCAAGAGAGAGGACATGTTACCTCTACTATGGAATGCTACATGAAGCAATATGGAGCCTCGAGAGAAGAAGCAATTAAGGAGTTTAACACAATGATTTCAAATGCATGGAAGGATATAAACGAAGAATGCATGAAGCCAACAGTTGTCTCCATGGAAATTTTAAGTACAGTAGTGAATATTGCACGCTTGGTGAATGTATTCTACAAGAACAAAGATGGGATCTCGTTTCCAGAGTGTTTGAAAGATTACATCACCAAACTCTTCATCGAACCAATCCCTATCTAATGGATTTGTTTTTACATATCCGTGATATGTTTCTTTCAAGTTGATGGAACGCTTAGAATTAAATAAAGGGCTGCTTCAGATACTAAATTAATTATGTAATATGTACTAGTGTCTCAGCTCAATTGAGCAATATTTTATATATAATAAATCAAATAGTTTTTATGATCGATGAACGATGGCTATGAATTTTTTTTTTTTGTTGGGTAAAGGTATTTATAAAGAATAAAAGAATGAATCCTCAAAAAGAGGATCCTTACAAAATCAAGGACCTTGGAGATGGCTATGATTTCCGGCTAAAGTAAATTCAAGAACCATCTTAAAATATTTATTCCCAACACAGTATCCTCCTGTTAGATAAGGAATTGATGAAAAGTAACTTTGCAACAGTTTATCTTTCTAAGGATGATTGGAGGTTGCCGCAGAACTGAACTAAGTTTTTGGGCTATTCACGTATGAGATTAAACAGAAATTGGCAGGTTAAGTGCAATAATTTTATATGGGCAGAATATGTATATATATGTGGATCTTAATGACCAAAGTTTGCTTAATTATGACTTTTGATAGAAAAAGTTATTCTGTGAAATTCTTAGAATATAATAAAAAGTTATTCTGTGAAATTCTTACAATATGAGTTTCCGAAAATTCTATCTATGCTTTCGGTATGCAATTGAAGCTCAATTCCAGCTATTTTATTTTAGACTTCTTCAGGATTGTTTAAAAATGTATTTCACCCAAAAATTTTACGGATTGGAATTTTTATGAATTTTTGAAATATACTAT
Organism: Pistacia atlantica; assembly: GCA_026229545.1. Classification (NCBI taxonomy): domain Eukaryota; kingdom Viridiplantae; phylum Streptophyta; class Magnoliopsida; order Sapindales; family Anacardiaceae; genus Pistacia; species Pistacia atlantica. Next base: position 24,066,510 of record CM047898.1, on the reverse strand, counting down.
CTGATCTTGGAATTTTAGCTCCTATTTGTTTCACTCTTTTGAATCATTTTTATGTTATCTCATTTGGATTAAAAAATAGAACATGTGTTTTTTTACTTATTGGAATCATTATTCTGAAAATTAATCCGAATCAAATAAGATTTTTTCTATTGAAAATGAAAAGAAGAGGGGAGTTGTTTTCTATTAAACTATTCTATTCAACTCAAAACATTTTTCCAACACTATTCAACTTAAAACAATCACCTTTCACTCTTTCTAATATAAAAATTAATCCACCCAAGACCACCACCACCTATCATCAGTTGGATCTGGTGGTCATGCACCGATCTGGCTAGATCCACCATGGATCTGGCCGAAAACGATCAAATTTACAGGCGCATGATCAACCAAATCCAGCTCATCGTGCGCCGTTCTGGTGACTGCCGTCTGGCGGTGGTGGTCGGTGGTTGATAGTGACTTGGGTGGGTGGGTGGGGATGTTTTTGTTAATTTTTAAACTTTATTGTGGGGGGTGTTGAGCTAAATTAACAAATGTAGGGGGCTAAAAATAATCTAAATATTTTTAGAAAATACTTTCCAAAAATGTACCGAACAACTTTTTAGTATTTTATCTAACTCTGATATAATTTTCATATATTATACCAAACACATTATCAGAATCCTATCCTATTCAACTCAACTCAACTTAAAATAGTTTTTCAGGATATCATTTTTCAAATAATCTACCAAACAGGCCCTTAAGTTTTCTACAAAGTATGCATTTTTAGGAACTAATATGATACACCTATACTCATTCAAAATTAGTGATTTTGAATTCTGGTGATTTCATCATGTGTCTTGATTAATTCTAGAAAGTTTCATGAATTTTCAATTAAAGGTTGATTTGATATGAATTTTCTAAGACAACAATATCAATTCTTAAATCAATTTGGCAGTTTTATAAAGACCGGAAGAAAATCACGATTGAAATAATTTTTTATTCTAAAATGACTTGAAAATATTACTGGATTAACATATATGTGTTTAAAATGCCCCATTGAAAATTATAGCTTGATCGGGTGCATGGAGTTTTTATGAAAATTTCGAGAGTGATGAGCTTTTTGTTTTGAGGACAGTTGTAGTTAAAAGTAAGTTAAGTTTAAACATTTGTATTTGAAATGTCTGATGATTTTAATATTGATGTTTTACCATAGGGAGACCTTTGTATGAAGATTATTGAATTTTGTACACCAGCAAACAAGCAGGAGGCATCGTTAGAGGACCACGAACCTTCTTTAGCTTAAGGGTTGAAAATCAAAAGTTGTGAGTGGTAAAAACTAAGATTTTCCTTCAAATTCAAGCTTGCGTGTTTAAATTGAAATGATCATTGCAGTGGGTTTGAAAGTTTGCCTTGAATTAATGTGTTGAGTTTTTGACTTGAAATTGTTGATGGAATTCACATGCAAGGAGTGTCATTGTTTTCAAAAGGATTGCATTTGTTAGATATGTTGTTTTTGGGTATAATTGAGTTGTGGTTGTTGTTGTTGAAGAATAGATGGAGAAAAGCTTTTACATGTGTAGAAATGTTGATTTTTTAATAGGGGTGTTCAAAAGAATCAATTGGAACCGAAATCAGTGGGTACCTGGGGTTTGGTTCTGGTTCTTACTCGGAATCGGCCGTCAACGGGTAGGTTTCGGTTCCTACTTGGAACCGGCCGTCAACCGGTAGGTTTCGGTTCCAAATTTTAGGAACCATTACTATGTGGTTTGTTGTAGATTTTCACAAGTGTACGAAATCGTGTGAGTAATAAATTATAAAATTGCGAATATCAAACCCAAGGGAATTACTATTATCAATTACCAATTAGACTATCCTATTACTATTTGATCAATCCAAATTGTATCAAGGAAGATCTAAACTAAATTAACAATTGAAATTAAAAAGAAAACTTAAAAGAGAACAATTAAAATAAACCTAGGGCATAGACTTTACACCAACTCTTATTCATATGTATTGATCTCTTATGCTAATTTTATTAAGCTCTTCTTACAGGTCAAACTCCCTAAATTTCCAATAACTTTCTCTCGAACAATTATCAAATTAACCCCTAATTTCTAACCTGAATTATCTCTAATTAGATTTAAGCAATTGGAGATCATTATGCTCTATAGAGTTTACCAAAACCTCACAAGTTGTGGTAACCTATCTCTAGCGTTCGCTCGACCTATGGTTTTACGACCGTAGACCAACTAAGTATCATCTCTCGATTTCAACCTAGTCCATTAGTTCATTCAATTCTTGGGCCCTTAAGAATCAAAAGCATTAGGAATAATAGTAAAACTTAGGAAGAATTCTTAATAAACATTAACAATCAAAGATCAATACATAATTAAGAGATTGGGCTACATCTTAGCCCTAGAGAATAAATTTAGTTCATAATAAACATGAAAGAAACAATCATCTTTATCAAAACATTCATCATGAGTTTATTAGAAAAGAACAAGGAAAACTTCTCTATATTGTGAATCAAAGCTCCAGAACTTCTGTTACTTCTCTTCTTTGTAGATTTTTCTCCCTTTCTTCTCACCAAAGGATCCCCCAAAATAATGCTAAAAGACTTCTATTTATATCCCACAAGGTTTAGGGTTTTATCTTTTTCAATTCTATTTGGTTTAGGACTCTTAACCCTATTTTCCTACCTCAAAATGGATAACCAGTTTTTAACTTCCGTGACTGTGCCGAGGCACTGTGCTGTGGCACAGTAGCTACTGGAAAAAGTGTGCCGCGGCACAATAGCTACTGGCCTTCTTCCTGCATCATTCACTATTCTTCAGAAATGGTGATTTTTGAATTCGATAACAATGAAATTTGGAAAGTGGTAAATATATGAAATGTAGCCCTTTGAATCAACTTTCCAAAAGTCTAAGAATCGTCTTAATCCGAGTTCTACAGCTCAAGATATTCTCAAAATACCAAGGCATGCTCAAGCTGGAACGTAATCTAGCAATCTTCTCTTTACTTCAACTTTCATAACTTCTTCAATTCAACTCCGATTCTTGATTTGTTTGTTCCCAATCGTCACTCATTCCGTTGCCAACATGATTCTTCATTCGAGCATAACATTTAAGCACTAGTAGCCTGAAAAACACTCAAAAAGCACTGTGATCCTGTACAGGGCAATTATGAAAATATTAAGCAACTTTGCCAAATTAAGCCTAATTTCCCATAATTAATCCCCAAAAACCACTAACAAAATGTGTATTTTCAAGCTCTTATCACAAGCCCCAACTAGCTTCGTGCTAGTTCCTAGCAAGCTAAGCGATAGAACAAGTCCTTTAGTTCGAAATCAGAAACAAAATAAAGTCTATATCTAAACTATCCTAAATAATTTCCGTAGATTGTCACGGTTGCATTTAGAATATGCAACAAGCCTTTAAACCCCTAGGCGGCCCTAGTTGGACGAGTTATAGTCTCGTGAGGGTTTCCAGCGATGATACCCACAAACATCCAAACCCAACCTCACCTAAACTCAAAACTAAAGACTCAAACAAACATTTTAGGATCCATACATATAATTGTCTCAAAAATTGTGTCAATGTGAAAAAATCGAATAATTAACAACATGCAAATACAAAGAATCGGTGAATTTCAACTACACTTTTGTTATTGACTCTCTCATAATCATTCACAAACCATTCATCCAAAAACCCAGATGATTTTATGCATAGCTTCCATAAGCAAAGTACGAAAATAAAACAAATGTGCAATCAAACTCCATAAGCTCACTTTTCAAACCACTCTTCACTAATGTAAAATCCAATCACTACCTCAGATCATTAGGTCTTTCACATGGTTGTAACGTTAGGCTAAGGTAATGGTTTATGAAAGAACGGAAATGACTTTTTAACAAAATGTAAGAGACTTAATATTTTACAGTAAATGACTATGAACAATCTCTTTCTTGCTTCTTTTTGTTAGAGTAGGTGCCATAGAGCCAATCAATTATTGTAGAATTGACTCTTTGTAATAATGTTCATTGATCAATAAAAGACATTTTATTATATATCACGTAAATCATCATTGTATGTATTGATATATGTCCTTAGAATGGTAGAACCATGACGAGGGTATCAAGTGTTTCAAATCTTGATAGTGAGAACCATATGAGCACATATGGTGGCCATTCTAGAAACATTTGTAGCCCTAGTATTGTTCTGAAGTAAGGGCATCGACAATACGGTAAGTCTATCATAGTGTTGAACGACCCTGTCGAAAGGCAGTGACTGGTCTCACTTGTCAAAGTTGTTTGGTGTCAACCTGGTGCAACACATGGGTGCTTGTTGTAGGCAAGTTCACTGAACTGACCCACTAAAGGATTCCATGTGGATGGTAACCCCAGTGTCAATGGAACAAATCCTCTAACGAATAGTGGTGCATGTGATCCTTAGACTTGAGATCACCAGAGCGGCTTGTGCGCCGATTGGTGTAGTTTGACACTAGCCTAATGCAGGTCTATTCAGAGCTTTCAATATAGTGGTGATTGGCTGCATCAAGGAATGTATCAAGACTATGGTGGATTGACAGAGGATTCATCACTCCCGGGTATGGGAGAAGTTATCTCACGGCGCAATTCAATAAATGGCAATGACACTAAAACTTTGGCCACAGTGGGATTGAGTTGTTGCTCTATCCAGTTTATAATTCAAGTAATTGGTCCAGTAACTAAATACATAATATCGAAAGTAACCGAGGTTGACACTATTTCTATGCCTCAGTCTCATCGAGATAACGTTTGATGAAAGGATTAGATTGTACGGTAACCATATCGTTGACTGGTAGCTACTTCTCTGAATCCGAATCTATCGGGTGGCCATGATGCCTTACTAGGGGCCAATCTTGGTTTGTGTGTAGTGAGATGATTAATTGGCGTTAATCGCAATACTACACACTACCGGTATGATGAGGAGCCTATGGGTCACACACAGAAGATAATTTAAGAACTAGTTTAGAAGAAGGGCGTTTTCATCCTTTTAGGCGAAAGGGTATTTTGGTAATTTCACAATGCAATTAAATTTGCTGTCGTAGCCTTTATTTAATTTGATATTAAACTTAAATAAGTGAGATTCGTTTAAATATTTGTTTGCATATATTTATATAAATTATCATTATTGTTAAATGTTAATATATATATATATATTGTAAATATATATTAATTGAGTTCAATTGAGATAATGATAAATTAAAATTAAAAATATCTTAAAGGGGATGTTTGGATACAAGGGGTGTTTAGGTTGGAGCCCAAGCCCATTCCATGATGGAATAGGGTATAGTGTACACTTTGCGAAATTATTTAATTAACTCATTCAATCATTGAAAGAAATTTTTCCAGCTCCTTTTCTCCTCTCACGGCAGTTTTGGTTTTTGCTAAAATCAAATTTCATTTGATTTTTCTTCTTGGTTCTTAAAGGATAAAGAGGATCTAGCAAATCTCTCTTTAGTTCCTTGAGGTTCGTGTGGACTACATTGGTTCGATCCTACACTTGGGTCGATAGCGAAACCCATTCCAAGGTAAATTGGAGGAGCCTCCAAATGTGGGTATGGTTTCTTAATTTTAAACTGGTTTTCTGCAGATTCGATTATAATGTATAAACTGTAATTTTTGTGCCCTGATTTTGGCTCTAAAGAATGATCTATAAGGCCAAAGGTTCCACTTCCACCCATTTAGTGAAGTAATCCACTACGCCACTGCGTACTTGACACCCCCTTTTCCAATTGGCATGGGCTCGATGAGATCTATTCCCCCTCATAAAGAATGGCTAAGTGCTGGTCATTGTTGTCAGCTGGTGGGAAGGAGCTCGCTGTATGTTTGCGAACCTTTGGCACTTATCACACTTCTTCACGAAGTTGAAAGTGTCTTCCTGAAGTAGGGGCCAATAATATCCCTGGCGGATAATCTTATTGGCAAGAGATCGCGCGACAGTATGATTACCACATATCCCTTCATGTATCTCCCTCATGATGTAGTCTGCTTCTTCGTCGGTTACACAACGAAGAAAGGGAGCGCTAAACCCCCGTTTGTACAACTGATCCGCGAGTGTGTAATGAGTAGCTCTTGTGCATAGGATTCTTGCCTTAGTTTTGTCACTGGGCAAAGTACCATCTCAGAGATACTGAATTATTGGAGTCATCCAAGAGGTAGATTCTATTGCAGCTACGGTCTATTCAGAGGAAGCGATGCTTGGCACCTCGATATACCAAACTAGGATGTTGTCCAACACATTGGAGTCTAGTGATAAGGCTATCTTTGCTAAGGCATCCGTGACAGAGTTATTGTCTCTTGGGATTTGCTTGATTGAATGCTTGAAGAGCTTAAGCACAACCTTAGCCTTTTTGAGATAACTGATCATGTTTTCCTCATTGGCTTTATATTCTCCAAGAATTTGATTGACAATTAGCTAGGAGTTGCTATTGACGTCGATTGTGTTTGACCCCATTTCTCTTACTAGTCGTAGACTAGTAAGTAGCGCTTCATTTTCTGCCTCATTATTCATAGACTTAAACCCAAACCTGAGGATTCCGTGGATGCAAGTCCCTTCGGGACTAAGGAGGAGGAGACCATCTCCGACTCTCCTTTTGTTTGAAGAACCATCGACATAGAGGCTCCATGTCGATAAGTTATGAATGGTTTCCTCGATGACTTCACTGGTTGACTGTTTGGATTCTCGATCTGGCTGGTACGAGAACTCTGAAATAAAATTAGCAACAGCCTACCCCTTGATTGGTGTATTCAGTCTATAATATAGATCGAATTGACTCAATTTCATAGCCCACTTAAGTAACTTACCCGAAGCCTCTAGCTTCTAAAGAACTTGCTTGAGCGGGTAGTTGGTCAAAACATGGATGGTGTGAGCATGGAAGTAAGGTCATAGCTTTCTAGAGGCGATCAGTAGGGCATAAGCTAATTGCTCCAGCTCTGGATATCACGTTTTTGTGTCCACCAATCGCTTGATCGTATAATACACTGGCCACTAAACCCGGCCCTCTTCCCGGATGAGAGCTATGCTGATCGCGTGCTGAGACACAGACAGGTAGAGGAACAAGATTTCCTTGGAAAGAGGCTTAAATAGTAGAGGTGGTTTTCCGAGGTGTTCCTTTATGCTCTGAAAGGCTTGCTCACACTTTGAAGTCCATTCGAGCTTCTTGTTGGCTTTGAGTATATTAAAGAATGGCAAGCAATGATCTATTACCCTCGATATGAAATGTCTAAGAGCCGTTATCCTCCCATTCAGGCTCTGGACTTGTTTTCGGTTGGTGTGACTTTTCATATCTAAGAGAGCTTGGATCTTCTCGAGGTTGATTTCGATTCCCTTTTGGTAAACCATATACCCTAGGAATTTCTCCGAGGATACTTTGAATGAGCATTTAAGAGGATTAAGCTTCATCTTGTACCTTCGGAGCACGTCGAACATCTTAGCAAGATGCGCTATGTGATTTGAAGTGATATGCGACTTGACCAGCATGTCATCAACATAGACTTCTATTGACTTTTGATTTGCTCAAAAAACATATGGTTAACCAACCACTTGTAGATTGCCCTAGCATTTTTCAGGCTGAAGGGCATGACCTTGTAATAGTACAATCCTTGATTTGAATGAACGAGGTATGATCTTCGTCGAGTGCGTATATCGGGATCTGATTGTATCCCAAGTAGGTATCCATGAAGCTCAGCAGCTTGTGCCCAGAGGTGGCATCAATGATTTGGTCGATACTTGGCAAGGGAAAACTATCCTTCTGATAGGCTTTGTTGAGGTCGGTGAAGTCGACATAGGTTCGCCACTTTCTATTGGGCTTCTTCACCAAAACCGAATTGGTGACCTAACTCAAGTAATATGCCTCCCAAATAAACCTGTTTGATAGGAGCTTATCTACCTCACTTCTTAAGGTAGCATAATGCTTCGAGTCTATGGCTCTTCTCTTCTGGCGTACTGGCTTGACTGCATTGTCAATGTTGAGTGCATTACATATCACATTTGGGTTGATCCCGATCATATCAACATGAGTCCATGCAAAAACATCAACATTCTTTTTGAGGAAGCTCATCAAGTTTTTCGCAAGCTGGGGGTTGAAATTACTCCCAATTCTCAACATTCGAGCTGGCTCATTCTAGTCGACTGATATCTCAGATAGAGTCTCAACTGGCCCACTATGAGAATACTCCTCTTGGATGCGAGGATTTATAGCATCTTCCACTAGGCCTGCCTATGGCTCGATCCTGCTAATCGCCATAGCCTGCTTGGGGATGCTTGTTGGCCTCCCTTTTTCCTTGCATGCCATCTGTACTGCTCTCACGTAGCAGTCTGAGATTCGCATTGAGATCCTTTTACTTTCCCAATCCCTGTTGGAGTGGGGAACTTCATTTTCAAATGGTAAATAGAGGTGATAGCCTTGGAGCTCCTGAGTAGAGGTTGTCCCAAAATACCATTAAAAGCAGACGAGCAGCCCACAACTAGGAACTTTATCATCTTGGTCACTTTGTGGGTGTCGTCCAGGGTGACAGGAAGTGCAATTGTCCCCTTTGGAATCAGGTGATCTCTCGTAAAGCTGTAGAGGGGGATAAAGGCAGGCTTTAGGTCTGCCTTGTCTAATTGCATCTCTTCGAAGGCTCGCCGAAATTGGATGTTCACGGGGCTACCGTTGTCCACCAACATCCTACAGACCTCGCACTAACCTATCTCAAGCACGATGAAGAGCGCATCCTCATGAGGATAATGCAATCGTACTACATCTTTCTCTGAGAAGGTAATTTCCTCCTCCTTGCGAATCTTGGCTAGTCAGGCCGTTGTGTTCATCACATTCACTGGGTCATGGCGAACTTCTTGAGCGTACCTTTCTTAGGTGCCTTGAGAATTCTCGGCGAGGTGTGGTCCTCCAAAGATGATCCCCACGAAGTAAAGACCCTTGTGGCCATGACGCTTCTTTCTTTGGTCCTCTTGATCCTTCTCCTAAGCAAGAGTCGAACCATCAACATACTCCTTGAAGTGCCCCTACTTAATGAGGTCCTCAATTGCTTGCTTAAGAGCCCGACACTCATCAGAATGGTTCCCATTATCATGATGATAACGATAGTATTTTTTGCTATTTCTAGCCAAAGGGGGATTCTTCCTAGGCTCTCGCTCTCTGAGCAGATTGGCCTCTTCTGATTTATCTAGAATAGCTGACACTAATGCATTCAAAGGAGTATACTGATTTTTGTCGCCATCGTAACGAGGAACTTGGGTGTAAGATTTGTTGGGCTTAAACCTTTGTTTTTTTCCCTTTCGCTGATCGTCATTAGCCCATCTGCGATCAACCTTTTACTGTTTTCCCCCTGGTCAAGAGCACTAGTCAAGGGACCGGGGTCGTGGCGATTAAGAGCAGCCACAAAATTTTGATTCGAAGATACTTCTCAATAAGATCATAGAAGCGGGTAAGGGACACATCGTCCTCGGATTGCAAATCTTTCCACAAGTAGGTCTGCAAGCGAACCCCCGCAACAACGAGAGTCTGAACGGACTCTTCGGGAGTGTGACTCACCTTGTGGAATCTGTCAATGTAAGACTAGAAGGACTCATTCCTCTCCTTTTGTATGTTGCTTAGATAGCTCAACAACATTGAGAACCTCTTGTTCGCCTAGAAGTACCTCAAGAATAACGAGCACATCTGCTGCTACGAGCTGATAGATCTTGCCGGAAGCAATCTAAACCAGCACTTAGCATGGCCATTAAGAGTCACTGCCAAACAGCAACATTTAGCCAAGTCAGAGACTTAGTGAAGCTCTATAAAGTTGTTAAACTCGTAAAGGTGATCCTACGGATCAGAGTTCCTATCGAATGCTCGCAGATCAAGCATTCTAAATTTTGACAGGAGAGGAGCTACTAACACTGTTGGAGAAATAGGGGACGCCTCAACGACCTTTCCACGCTCATTTTGCTGAGCTTTAAGCTGATCCAAAACTTGCTGTAACTCTTCAAGTTAAGGTAATAGAGCTATCGGAGGATCACTTTCCACAATGTGGGTTTGACCCTCACGATTGCAATTGAGGAAAGACCAAAGGTCGGGCTCTTCTCTGTTTGGCAAGAAGCTTTGGCATACTTTAACACACACTGGTTGGTGTCATGTGAAGGCAACGAATGGCTCGTGAGTTTGCTCGACCTTCACGGTGGTCAGAACCGACTTATGGATGGTGGGGGTTTCCCTTGCGATGATGGTCAAGGTTGTCATTTTGGCAATACTAGGAATCTCCCTGCCTTGCACTCTTGTGGCGGTGCCCATGCGATGTGGCATGGGATGGTTCATGCTACAACATGTTGCCAAGTTACAATGCCACAGGTATTTTGTCTGTTGTGCGACCGGTGTTTGCTAGTCCCTTGGAGCCCTTCGGCCCACTGTCCGTCACCTGCTTTTCTCTATTTTTACATGCTGTAGTATGTGTGGCATGGGCTTTCTCCAGTTGCTGTGCTTTCGTGCGACCTAGAAGCGTCTTTGGTAGTAGCACCGCCTTGTTGGACTCTGGTGGTATGACCTGGTCCAAATGGTGTAACCTTTGGTTAATCGTTTGGAGAGTATTATTGAACCTCTCTAGGTAATGCATCATGACTGGGTCAAACTGTGAGCTCGAAGGAATATCTGCCATGGTACTCTGCTGAATTGGAGGCACTTTGGGAGAAGTGTCATCATGTACCTGGGGGATCTCCTCATTGTCGAGGCTAGTTTGCTCAGTTTTAAAACCATGAGCCATTTGCTGGCAAGTGGGACCGATCGGTCAGAGATTCTTGATGAAGAGTGGATGCTAAATCAGGCCCTCCTTCTAGCGCCAAACTGTTGATGTTTGATTTTGACACCAACGAAGTGCTAAGAGAGTTTTAGAAATTACACGTGATATGGAAAAGTGCAGTGGAAGAACAAACAAGAGACAATTTTTAAAGTGGTTCAGATGCTCAAAAGCGAATCCTACGTCCGCTATGTTTGTAGTAATGAGTGATTACAATCAGATCGCGAGTAGGGAGTTGAAGTTACAATCCAGAGAGATTAGAAATACACACATAGAGAGAGAGAGAGAGAGAGAGAGAGAGTTTGCTATCAGAATATCAGAATGTCCAAATCCCATAAATGAGAGGCACTAAAAGAAAACTGACATTTTGCAACCAATTTTTTAGCAACTAACCAGAATTAGTTGCAAAACGGCTACATTTACCAACTAAATTAACATTAGTCTAGCAAAGAGGATTAAAATTTTGGGGCCCACATGTTCCAACATTTGGCATCTAAAGTTAATTTTTTGCAACTATTTTGTTAGTCATAGAACCGGTTGCTTTAGTGACTAATAAATTTAGTTGCAATTTTTTTCGAGTGATTTTTCCCTCCAAAATTTGATAATTTGCATCTAAAATATGGCATTTTGCATCTAAATTTTTGGTTACAAAAAACAATTTTTTTGCAATTACTAATTTAGTTGCTAAATTAGTTGCGAATAATTAGGGAATTTATTAGTAACTATTATGATTAGTTGTAGAAAAATGAAATTACCAAAATATCTCCCATATTTGGACAAGAATTACAAAGGGCCCCAGATATAAACAAAGAACTAAATTTGATTTAGTTGCTAATTTAACTTAAAAAATTCATATTCCCCCAAAATTATTTGTTCCTGCCAGATCTCAATTATGGGCAACTAACACTAATTCTTTACTGACTAAACTTTTAGTTGCAAATTGACTTATTTCCAAATAGAATTATATTTCAAAATTAAATAACTAATTAGAAACCCTTACTTTTTTAAGTTATTTACATAATACCCTAACCTATATAAAGCAAGCATTTTTTGCAATTTCATCTCTTCTCCACGCATGTTTGCCCTAGCTTTTCCCCCAAATTTCCCAAATGCACAACCCAAATTTTATCTCTTCTCCACACATATTTGCCTGCTGCTTGCCCGAACCTTTCCGAATCCGCAGAACCCTAACTTCATCTTTTCCCCACGCATCTTCATCTCTTCGATCTAACGCGCCTTCATCTTAATCGTTGTTGCCCTCCCGAACTTTCTCAATTGCAGTAACCCTCCCGACTTCATCTTTTCCCCACGCATCTTCATCTATTCGATCTGACGTGTCTTCATCTTAATCGCTGTTGCCCGAATTTCTGAACTGCAGAACCTGATTTCATCTCTTCTCCATGCATCTTCATCGTTCAATTGATCTTCTTGGTTTCCTTCATTCATCAAATACGAGGCAGTCCCTAACCTCCCGTAAGTACAATTTTTTGATTCTTTAGTTCTCTCACATGGTAACATTGAATCTGATTTCAATTATGTTTGAGTGAGACCTTTAATCTTGTAATGCTATTTATATTACCCAAAAAGAAACTCTCTACACCTCTCTCCATATGCCTTCTTTAGCACCCTTGACATTAACGGAACGAAAGAAGAGAGGCAGATGATGCGAAGAAAATAGCTTTTCAAAGTTTAGATTTAAACCGACTTTTCGCGGAAAAGAAGAAAAAGAAGGACTCAAAGAATAAGGTGGATGACTCTGAAAGGTCTAAGAAGAAGGATAGCAAGAAGTGAAGGTTATGGAAGAAGATAACGAAGAGAGAAGTGAAACGAGCTCGGAATTAGGTGAGCTGTGAATTTGAAATGGATATATAAGAAGAAGCAAAAGAAAGTGAAAGTAGATGCTGAGGTGGAAGAGGAGGAGAAGAGTGAGAATCCGAATGCTATTTCTTGGTTTCGAATATCAGAACCATTGAGATAGAAACTCAAGTCTAAGGGTATTGAGTCTCTGTTTCCAATTCAAGCCACCACTTTTGATATGGTTCTTGATGGCTCCGACTTAGTTGGACATGCACGCACTAGTTTGGTATAATATTTTCTTTTAATTGATTTTTTTTTTTTTTAACTTTTGATATCTTAGTTTGGGAGAAGACTACAAGAAGGAAGAAATGGAAATAATGATGTGTGTGGCACGCCTCTACCTCTTGCATTCATCTTCTAGAAGGCCAATAATGAAGACGGTAAACTTCTTTTTTCATAGTCTGAAAAAAAATTTGCGCATCAAATTTCCATCCTACCAAAAGTGTGAAGTAATAGAGAATCCTCAAGTTTGACCTCTTTATTGATTGTGCATGTTGGATCAACGTTTTAGATTATTGGAATTGACTCAAGTAAATGCTCTAAAATTTGCAGGATCTAAAGCAAAAGTCAAGTACTTGCCGACAATCACAGCTTGGTCTCGAGGCAAAATATTGATAGAATGGTTAAAAAAGTGTATATGAATGGACCATTTCATTCTTTTTTTCTACCTTAATTGATTTTTACTTTAGAGATACTAAGGTTTTTGTAACATAAATTTTGATAGTTTTCTGAGGATTTCCAACTTTTGCTTTTCCACTATGATGGTCGGACAAGTGAATGGGATAAATTTGAGTGGTCAAAGAGCGCAATCCATGTTAGTGCAAGGAGACAAACAAAATGGTGAGATTTTAAGATCTTCTGCATAGTACTAAATTCCAACCTTTAGCTCCTTTAATTTGAGAGCTACCAAAGTATAGAATAAGCATCTCATTGTTTTTATATGTTTTGTTTTCATGATCATCCATTCTTGAATTGCTTGGATTTATTGTCAGGGTTTTGATGCGAGAAATCTTCAATTTAAGCTTTCATTTTCACATATGATTGGCAGGTGGTATGCAAAAAGGTTTTTGCATCCTGACGTTGTTGCAACTTATGAGTATATTTTTATTTGGGATGAAGATCTTGGCGTGGAACAATTCAACAGGGAGAAGTAAGTTCTATGTTTCCAGTTATGATTTCTGGTCAAGTTTAACAAATACAACTTTCTTTCTAAATTGCTCCATATGAATAACCATGTATATTGAGTTGGTTAAAAAACATGGGCTAGAGATCTCAACCAGGTCCTGGAGCCCAATAACGGATTGACATGGCAAATGACGAAGTGGAGGGGTGATCGAGAGGTTCACAAGTAAGCTTTATAGCTCACTCTCTTGCGCTCTGTCTCCCTTTTGTATAAAGTAGACATTTATTTGATGAGTATTGCTGGATTATTCGTATAATATCATTTTGCTAAGACATGATGCATTTTGAATTTATTTTTCAGGTTTACGTAAGAAAACTGGCGGTGCAAAGTGTCCACATGCCTCCATGTGTCGCGTATGTTTTTTGTCTCTCACACGTAGATTTTGTATTAGTTTGATGTTGACATATCTCAATTGGTGAGTTAACATCATTCATAATTATAGTACTTGTATGCTAGTTATTGACATGAAAAATCATGCTTCAGTGAAGAAGTGTCAATTGCCTATTGGCAATAACGGATATTTATGGTTCCTTATATACGACTTGTTAATTGACACATTTTATTTGTGCTGCATAGTTACAATAACATCTTTTAACTCTTTCTATAAAAAGAATGGTATATAAGTTTGATTGTGAAAGAGCAATAACAAATTTTGTTGTCCCTAATTTTCCTTTTAAGAATTCAATCGCTCATGTCTCTAACTATATGAACTCGCTTCCGGGCCATGGCTTACGAAAAAGTCATTTAATTGATGCATTCTCTCTCCTTTATCCATTGCTGATATTATTGCTACTACCTCTCTCTTTCATCCACCAATTGATCCAATAGCAGATAATGATATTGTTTCCTTATCTCAATCACCGCCTCCATAGAATTCTAATAGTTTTCACCAAGGAAAAACTTACAATGATTTATAGCTCTTTTAAAATTGATTGACCATAATTTGAGATTATTAGCTATTATCAATTGTCAGAAAAATAAGTCTATTACATCCATAAAAAACCGAATTGCTTAGTTCTGCAACACCTTTGAGTGATTTGGTCCCCAGATAAGTGGATATGATGAAAAGAAAAAGTTGATGTGATTGTTCATAGTTGTAATGATAGAGCATGGTAGTAGAGAGTAGTATTGGTAAGTGGCAGTGGGGTGGTACATTGTCAGCGGTGATGGTAAACGAATGATGGTGGTTGTTTTAATGAGATGGGCCATCTCAAATTTTCTTTTAAGACAACTTGATTGACTTTTGTTCTATTCATATGAATGTAGACATGTTAGAGAGTAAGAACTTAGTTTGCTATTGAGTTGTGGTCTGGTTGTCTATGTTAAAAACAAAATTTTGCATATAAATTATTCTTAAAAAGCGTTTTCCTGTATCATTAAGATTCATTGGAGGCAGGAAATATTAAAGGTTTCGTCAATAAAATTATTTTCTAAAATAAAACTTCTTTGTAATTGGGATTTGTTTGTTAGCATTTTAAATCATTGATGCAAAATCTAAAATTAGAACTTCTTTGTGATTGAGGTTTATTTGTTAGCATTTTAAATCATTGATGCAAAAGTGGTATGTTCCATATAGATGTTTCAAATAATTAAGTTATATCTACAAAGAATACTTGCTTGTAATAAATTAATTTGGTCAAGAGGTTCCCGCACACTGTAATTGTAAATGGCTAATGTTTTGCTCTCTCGATTGTTTGAAAGACTGGTGTATTACTATATGCACTCTTGAGCTTATTTATAAAGGGAGAAAGGAAAAAGTTACCTGGATATGGAGGAGGAGGTTATCTTGGTTTTATATTGCATCACAAAATTATAAGCCTTTTGGTAGCTTCAAGGATTTTGTTGGATCTGTTTGTGCTCTTTGTAACTGTGTTGTTAGCTAAGTCTATTAATATATATTTTTGGCCTGTTATATTTGCCTTTGATTTACTTTGTTCTAAAATGATGGACAAGCCCGGGAGACAGAGCAATTGTGTAATGTGATAGATGCTTCAATGAATTTGTGTAGATTACAAATTACAAATATGAGATTCTATCTTGGATTATTAGGCATTCTACTAATCATTAATACATCCCCAATCATTTTCTCCAAGATATTCCCTTCATATATTTTAACTCTTTCTTGTTTTTTCTTAACTTTTTTTTTTTATCCTCACTTTCTTATTAACCAAGAACTCTGCAAATTAGGAATTAACTAGAGAAATCAATAAAGATTTCCATGAATCTTCATGCCTCAAACCTATGTTGATTAAATATGTGTGCATATATATCCATAACAGTTAGGAGTTATTATGGGTTCTACTTAAGGTCTAACGTTTAACTCTATGGATTGTAAATTAACTCCATCACCCATCTCAGGAAACATAAGTAATTGATTCTACTTAAGGTCTAACGTTTAACTCTCTACCTAGGGACCCGATTGAGATCCCTTGGGGCAATTATGGGGCTGAGTTTATTGTTGAATCTTCTGGGGTCTTCACAACAACTAACAAGGCCTCAGCTTACATAAAGGTTAGTTCTGAGTTTTTTGACACTATTTTTTTTAGTTCATTGCTATCTTTTTACCTCTCATTACATTTATGTAGAAATTTATGATATTGGTTAACTAAAATTACACTGCAAACACTGGTAAAGTTATGATATTGGTAAACTTATGTAGAAATTTAACTTAGGTAGGCTGAATTTGAAGGGATTGAATTTAATGAGGTGACAATAGGAAGAGTTGAAACCGAGGGACAAAGCATGTTGAACAATGGTGAATAGTAAAGATGATGTATGCAATGTATCAGATGAACAATCAAAAGTACAGAAATTGGGACCAAAATTAGACCTTGAATTAAAACCAAGATTATTGGCATAGGTGAGATGACTATTTTTCCATCAGATTTCAAACATTTATAGCCTTTATGAACAAGGTTGTATTCTACAAAAACACATTTGGCTGAATGAAAGAAGAAATTTAACTTAGTTTAAAATTTTAAACTAGGGAATTGAAGTTTAGATTGTTAATATGTGAGATATTTGCTTTTCTAATCCATCAATTTGATTTTGGTTTGGTGTCATAAAGACGCTGTGGAACTTTGAGGAGTAGTCTTTCTATTGCCATTTCATAAGTTTTTGTCACATATTGTATACCCCATAATAATTATAATTGATTTGTAATAATTTAGTTTCTTGCTTGACTTATTGATTATGCATTGAATTGATGGTAGGAAAAATGATACATTTGTGCAATAATGCTTGAAGGAGCAGCTCATCTTACTTGAAGGAGCAGAAGCAGAGTTAAGGCGCATAGTCCAACAACAAAAAAAAAAAAGATAAACAGTTGTATGGAATATATATATATATGAAAATATGATATTTGATGTTAGTGTTCAGATTTTTATATTGTGATGGATTATTTTGTTGATGTTGAATGTATAAACTAAGGTCAATACAAAAATGCTTTTGCCACTAATTATTTCTCAAAAAAAACACATTCTGCAACTAATTTTGTAGTAGCAAACAGAAATTTATCATAATTGGATTTCACATTCAGCGTCTAAAATGACTATAATTAACTACTAAATTTTGGTCACTAAAAGATACATTCGACCACTAATAAAATAGTTGCGAAAACCTATTGGGTTCCACATTCAGCGTCTAAAATAACATTAATTAACTACTAAATTTTGGTCACTAAAAGATACATTCGGCCATTAATAAAATAGTCACGAAAATCGTTTAGATTCTACATTCAACGTCAAAAACTGTTACAATTAACCACTAAATTTTGGTCACTAAAAGGTATATTTGTCGACTAATAAAATAGTTGCAAAAATCTTTTACGAAATTACCCTTAAACCTTTGGCGTCTAATTTTTGTGGGATTCAGGGCAAATTATTAGACACTAAAACGTATATTTTGTAACTAATTAATTAGTCGCTATACAATTTTACCAAATTACCCTTGAAATTTTAGCGTCTAAGTTGGGGAACTAATTTGACCAGCATTTAGCGACTATTTTGCTAGTCGCAAAAAAAAATTTGCGTTAAACCAAAATTTAGATGCGCTATGAATCACGACCACCTACCGCAACAAGTAAGGGGTGACTACCTTAAATTTAGACGCTAAAAATGGCTTAGCGTCTAAATGTGACTTTCTATGTCTAATTATGCTAGACGCAGAATGCCAGTTTTCTTGTAGTGAGCGGAGCCCTCTATTTATAGTTGAGGAATTCAAAGTAGTAATCATGATTTTGCAAACGGGCAGGTGTAGTACAATTCCTACCATGCCTCCCATTGGGTGACTGTTCAGGAGATATCCTTAAATCAGGTAGGACTTGGGCAAGTGGACAATTCCTAGCCACTCACAAGCCAAGCCCTTACCTGCCACGCTGACCATAGCCTTCCCTCATTTGTCCTTGGATGACGTGGTAACGTTTGGATGACACAAAGCCTTCCTGAACTTTGATTGACCCTTGCTGACGTGAGCTTACACTACAAGAAAACTGGCATTCTGCATCTAACAAAATTAGACGCAGAAAGTCACATTTAGACGCTAAGCCATTTTTAGCGTCTAAATTCGGTTGTCGCCCCCTTAGTTGCAGTAGGCTGGTCGCAGATTCATAGCGTCTATATTGTGGTTTAGACGCAAAAAGTTTCTTTTTGGCGACTATCAAAATAGTCGGCAAATGTTGCTCAAAATAGTCCCCCCACTTAGACGCTAAAAGTTGAAGGGTAATTGTGTAAAATTGTATAGTGACTAATCAATTAGTTGCAAAATATTAGTTTTAGTGTCTAATAATTTGTCGCGAATCCCACACAAATTAGACGCCAAAGGTGTAAGGGTAATTTCGTCAAAGGCTTTCACAACTATTTTATTAGTCGACAAATGTATCTTTTTGTGACTAAACTTTAGTGGCTAATTGTAACTCTTTTAGATGCTGAATGTAGAATCCAAATGGTTTTCGCGACTATTATATTAGTGGCCGAATGTATCTTCAGTGACTAAAATTTAGTTGTTAATTATAGTAATTTTAGATGCTGAATGTGGAATCCAATAGGTTTTCGGGACTATTTTATTAGTGGCCGAATATATCTTTTGGTGACTAAAATTTAGTAGTTAATTATAGTCATTTTAGACGCTGAATGTGAAATCCAATAAGTTTTTGTGACTATTTTATTAGTAGCTGAATGTATATTTTAGTGACTAAAATTTAGTGGTTAATTGTTATCATTTTAGATGCTGAATGTGAAATCCAATAAGTTTTTGTGACTATTTTATTAGTGGCCGAATGTATCTTTTAGTGACAAAAATTTAGTGGTTAATTGTTATCATTTTAGACGCCTGTGAAATCCAAAATGTTATTGCGACTATTTTTTTAGACGCGAATATGAATCAATTATACTAAATTACTTTTTGCTACTAAAACATTAGTTGCAGAATATGTTTTTTTTGAGCATTTCATATTGACGTCCAACGGAATGCAATTATGCTAAATGACCTTTTGCTACTAAAAAATTAGTTGCAGAATGTGTTTTTTTTCAGCATTTCGTATTGACCTATATTATACATTCAGCATGAACAAAATAATAGACACAATATAAAAATCTGATCACTAAATCAAAAATCATATTTTCATACATATATATATAGTCCATACATGGATTTTTATGCATGATGAGCAATAAAAATCCAAAATGCACTATCACATGTGCATAACCCAAAAGAACAGCATGCACCCATATTTTCCTTTCTCTACCTATCTATCTGTGCATAACTAACAAAACAATACCCACCCATGTACACCATTTAACACATATATGCAAACAATCCTAAAAAGATGGTTATACCCCCATGGCAAAATATCTTTTGTCCATACAAAACAAAAAAAACCTTCAATACCGTTAGCATGTCAAGTGTCACCACTTCCGGTATTTGAAATAGCTGTAGCTGATGAGGACGAGTCATCATCACTTCGAGAAGGCAAGTGTTGTCGAGTTGGAGCTTTATCAGATTTCTCTAGCTCAAGGGCTATAGTTAGCTGCTTCATCATCTCTAACATGATGAATTGTTGGTGTTCAAGGCTTTTTATTTTCTCTTTTTGTTGATCAAATAAGATTAGCTGGTCCTCCAACTGTTTAATCTTATTTTCTTGTTGTTGCACAATGCACCTTAACTCAGCTTCTGCTGCAGTGGATTGATGCTCAATCTGTGAAAATGCAAAATTCTTGTTAAATCCGGAAGCTTTACCCAAAACTTCCTCACATATCTCAGCTTCTGTTTTTTCACTTTCCCCTGCTTGTGTTTCCTCTTGCATCTCTATCATTTTTTCCTACCATCAATTGAATGCATAATCAATAAGTCAACCAACAAACAAAATAGCAACATAAAAGAATACTACAACAGCAAAGAAAAATAAGTCTGATGGAGTAGAGAAGCAAGTATCTCAAACATTATCAATCTAATACTAAAAGGAAATTTCTGACATAAAGTTTTCTTATACACATATAAGCAACAGATTTACTTGTATATGTTTCAGCCGTGCACTTCTATGACATGCAAACATGGTAATTGTGTTGAACAAAAGATTGGAATGGCTATTCTGAAAATTTCCACTGGGCATAATTGGAGTCCTACAAATGAAATTATATGGTTTATAAATAAAAGAGTACCTATGGTAAAAAATTGTTTAGGTGTAAAAAGGTTTTTTGTTTAATGTATTGTCAATTATGTTACCATCATACCACCAAAAAATTATCAAATTGATGGATAACTGATCTGTGAATAGATTTATTTTTTCATCTAATTCCTTTTCAATTCTCATTCAGTTCTCTATTATAGAATAAGTTAATAAGTAGGTATATTACAAAATATTTCTGTCTCATGATAGCCTCTTTATTGAACGACTATACCTTGTACATTTCAAGTTTTTAATTTATATGGGAACCATCTAACTCAAAACTTCTGTTTCAAATTACAGTGTTGCTTTACTAAAGCTTGCCGAAATGGAATATTGCGGCACTACAAGGTATCCAGATTTATTATATGAGCACAAAAAGTGCTTGTCTCAGATGTGCATGTGTTTTTACAAATGCAGTGAGTGTGTGCATGGTGTGCCTTTGTGTGCAAAAGTGTAACTTTGAGTTCAGTATTAGAAGTGGAGACATGTGCATGGTATGATTTGAACATTTAACTGATCGAGAAGAGAAGTAGAAACAGAATTTGTCAGGGATAAGATATCATGGATTCTTCATATCAAAAGGTCTGATTCAAAATGCATAGCCTAACAACACATTATAATTATAATACTGTAAATTCTATGTATGTACAACTACCTACATGCAGCATTGAGATGAGAAACAAAGAGATTGATATCTCTGTATGGATATAGGTTTTAGCTGTAGCATGTAAATTGAGAGACAACTTAATCAAATTAATGGTCTGTAAAGGATATTAGATTCTTTGGAGGCATGTCATTTTTATTGTTGCAGAATGATCTGAAAATTACTTCATAATTTTATCTTTTTAATTTTTGGCAGCTACTTCATAAAACTCCCCATGTATCTATGTTTCTCGGGACCGTAGTGAACACAGTAAATGTCGCCCACCGCCTCTCAGCTGCCGTTGGGTCCGCCACGGAGTTACATTGCTCCCTACACGTGGCAGATATCTCTCCCCCTTAAGGAGATTTCTTTCGCCTTCCCCATGGCTTGAACCCATTCCCCAAGGGGCTATAGGCAAATGAGCATCACCATGAGTACCAATCTCCTTAAGGGGGGGAGAGATATCTTGCCACGTGTAGGAGTCAGGTGAACTCCGTGGTGACCCAATGTGCAGAGGGCGTGGGCCGTTACATGCAGTATATACAAAAGCATCAGAAAGAATATTGAAGTGCTGCTGTTTTGAGAAGGTGTTTGTGGCATGTTGATAAAATGCTATTGATGTTTTTGGCAATCCTGCTAACTATATGCAGAAGCATTAGAAAGAACTGCACATGTTGATAAAATGCTACTGTTTGTTGCTGTTTTGAGCAGGTGTTTGTGGCATGTTGATAAAATGCTACTGTTTTTTTTTTTTTTTTTTTTTTTGCTGCTTGGAATGCTGTTTTGCAGTACTTACTTGATGTTTATGGTATGAGAATATGAATTCTTGAGATAAGTGTTGAATTGAAGTGATGGTTGCATTATAATAGTGTGTATGTTGGTGCTCTGTGATGTGTAAGTATGAAGAAGATGAAGTGTTGAATGTGAAGGAGATGAAGTGTTGAATGTGATAATGCTTGGTAAATACTGGATGTTAGTAGGAATCCAGTAATGTGGTGATGGATTTTATTTGAAGTGTTGAATGTAAGAAGGATAGGTGTAAGAGTTGAATGTGATAATGCTTTGTAAATGCTGGATGTTAGTAGGAATCCAGTAATGTGGTGGTGGATTTTATTTGAAAAGTGCAGAAGCAATTCAGTAGTAATATTGGTAAAGTTGAATTCTGGATGTGATGTTTTGTAGAAGCAGACGTAGTGAAGTAGTTCAATAGTAATGTTGGTAAAATTGAGTTATGAAAGTTTATAGAAACTTAGTGGTGTGCAGAAGCATATGCAATGTTGAATTCTGGAAGTTTATAGAAACTTAGTGGTGTGCAAAAGCAAATGCAATGTTATTGAAAGTGCAGGAAGTGCAGACAAGCAAATGCAGTTTTTTGATAAAGTGCAAGAAATGTAGAAAATGTTTTAAAGACAACAAGCTGAAGTCTAGAAGACAATTCAGTAGAAAATGGTGAAGAATTCAGTAACCGTAGTCCAGTCTAAGGAGGAATGTTAGCTAGGTTGAAAAGAGGGCAATTTTGTAAAACTGCAAATCCACAAAAGAGAGAACGACATCGTTTTGAGAAGAGAAGAAAAACTTTACTCTTTAGTTTATCATTTAGCTGGGTTTTACTCTCAGCGTCAGTCTTCTTCTCTCTTCCTCTGTATATAAACAAATGTATCTCTCTGAGAATAATAAGAGAAAAAGATTCACGCATTTTTCAATTTTCTCTCTTTTAGTTTTTCAGTTTCACACTTAACAACCATCAACGATATAAATTAATTTGACATACAAACAAATGATAGTGATAATAATAAATGAACAGGAAAGTAGGTCTAGAGAAAGCACCTTATTCGACATGACCAACTAGGAATCGCCCTCACCCACGCTAGTAGATTCTACTTTTCCCATCACAATAGTTCCCATATCATTGAGTTTGTCAAGTATAGGCATCCTGCAAGTCATTCATAAACATCAAAATAACAGTTCAAGTGCATGAAATTGTTTAATATCGCATAAAAAATATTTACAAAAGACTGGGACCTGTTAGTGTTTTTGCACTCGAGATTACAAAGAAAAGAAAGAAAGCATGATAAAGATGAAGAAAAGTTGTCTGTTTTTCTTGCATCAAAAATGAGTTTATACTTCAACTAATAAAGTTGATATTACACTATTACACCAACCATGCAGACATATAATAACATGATTTAATCTAAAGCTACTGACTTAATACCAACTAAACAACAACTATGCAGCACATCCCATATAATTTGGAACACATATCTAGTATTACAAAATAAGCATAACTTTGCAGCATTACAAGTGGACCCTCGGCAGATTGCCTTCCAGTTTTACCGCCAAAATACATGCCAAAACACCAGTTAAACTGCTGCATTTCCAAGCAAGCATCAACCTTCAACACTCCTCCTTGATGGTTGGCTGGAAACACCAAGTCTGAATTTGAATTCTTCAAACTTGGCTTTGGAGACAACCTTGGTCATAATGTCAGCCACTTGACATTCACTCTTGCAATGTACTAATTTCACTTCACCATTTTGCTCAGTTTCTGTCACGGCATGGAACTTAATTTTTATGTGTTTTGTTTGTCCATGTTGCATAGGATTCTTGGCCATAGCTACTGCAAATTGATTGTCACACATGATAGCAATAGCCTTGTTCTGTTTCAGCTTCAAGTCTTCAAGAATTTTCCTTAACCAAATGGCTTGATTCACAGCCGCAGCAGATGATAGGTACTCTGCTTCAGCTGTGGATTGAGCCATGGTTTCTTGTTTCTTGGAAAGCCAGCAGATAGCACCATGATTCAGGAAGAATGTAAATCCTAAAGTGCTCTTCATATCATCTGTTAAACCAGCCCAATCACTATCCGAATAACCAACTAAACTGAAGTCCTCTGATCTTTTGAACCACACCCCATAGTCAATGCTTCCTCTTACATACCTCAGTACCTTTTTTGCTGTTTTGAAGTGTGTTTCAGTTGGATTAATCATAAATCTGGACAGCAAACTAGTTGCATACATTAAATCTGGTCTAGTTGCTGTCAAATATAGCAGACACCCTATCAAGCTCTTATACAACCCTTTATCAACCTTCTCACCATCTTCATCCTTTGGCAGCTTTGAGTTTGGAACCAAAGGCAGATTTATTGGTTTGCAGTTTTCCATGCAGAATTTTTTTAAAACTTCACTTGCATATCTTCTTTGATTCACAAAGATCCCATCCACATGTTGATCAATCTCCATTCCAAGGAAGTAAGACATTCCACCCAAATATGTCATTTCAAACTCACTTTGCATGGATTTCTTGAATTCATCCACTTGAGTTTGATTGCTTCCAATAACTAGAAGATCATCCACATACAAAGAAATGATCATCAAGTCATCTTCATCTTCTCTAATGTAAAGAGTGTATTCATTTGGACTCCTAACAAAATCCAAGTTCAGCAGGTGATCATTAATCCTGCTGTACCAGGCCCTTGGAGCCTGTTTTAGGCCATACAAGGCCTTCCTCAGCATATACACCTTTCCCTCTTGTCCTTGGATCACATATCCTTTAGGTTGTTCGATATAGATTTCCTCATTCAACCAGCCATTCAAGAAGGTCGACTTTACATCCATTTGGTACACCTTCCAGGAGAATTGAGCAGCCACTGCAAGTAGCAGCCTAATGGTGTCATGCCGTGCAACATGAGCAAATGTCTCTAAGAAATCCAGTCCATACTGCTGAGCAAATCCCTTAACTATAAGCCTGGCCTTATGCTTTAGAATTGACCCATCTGGATTGACCTTTTTTCTAAAAATTCACTTCACTTGGATAACTTTTCTGTTTTTTGGTCTGTCCACCAGCTTCCAGGTTTGGTTTTTTTCAATCATGGCCAACTCCTCCTTCATGGCACTCCTCCAGGATTCTAATTGTGCAGCCTCTAAATAACTTGTAGGTTCCATTTGAGCTAAGTTGCACCTGTCATACACATCAGCAAGTGTTCTGGCTCCCCTAATAGTAGCTTCTTCTTCTGATTCCTCCCCTGAATCTTCTTCAATTTGATCAAGTTGAACCTCACTCAGTTGAGGTTGTGTATCTACATCAGCTCTACCCTTTTCCTAGTTCCAGGTTCCTCTTTCATCAACCTTAACATCCTTGGACACCACAACTTTTCTAGAGTCAAGAATATAAATTCTGTAGGCCTTGGATTAGCTACTGTAGCTAATAAAAATTCATGTCACAACCTTATCCTCTAGTTTAGTCCTCTTTACAGGTGGCACTAGGACATAGCAAAGGCTTCCAAAGATCTTCAGTTCATCCACTGCTGGTTTGACTCCAGTCCAAGCTTCAAAAGGTGTTTGGTTTTTTAAGGCTTTGGTGGGAATCTTATTGAGTAGGTAGACACTTGTGTTTGCTACTTCTGCCCAAAATGGTTTGGGAAGATTTTTCTCAGCCATTAAGCATCTTGCCATTTCCATGACTGTCCTGTTTCTCCTCTCACAAACTCCATTATGTTGTGGAGTGTATGGGCTGCTGTATTCATGTCTTATTCCAGCTTTAGTGCAGATTTTTTCAAACTCTTGAGAAGTGTATTCAGTGCCATTATCACTTCTCAAGGTTTTGATGGATTTTTCTGTCAAATTCTCTACTTCTAGTTTGAATTTCCTAAATGTTCCAGCCACCTCATTTTTCTATTTTAGGAAGTAAATCCACCCCATCCTAGACCAATCATCTATAAACAATACAAAATACTTGCTTCCATTGAGTGATAAGGTTTGCATGGGGCCACATACATCCGAGTGAACAAGCTGGAGTTGTTCAGAGGCTCTACAAGCTTAGTTCACTAGGAATGGTTTCCTACTCATCTTGCCTAGTTGACACACTTTGCACACACCTCTCGGCTGCTCAACAATAGGCATATTCTGGACTAGGTTTTTGGACTGCATTTCTGTCAAATTTCTATAGTGTACATGGCCTACTCTCTTGTGCCACTTTTCAGTTTCATCCTCTCTAACATTGCATGTTGTGTGTGGTGTAGCTTTCCACATTATTGGAAAGCTTTTCCCAACCATTTTCACCCTCAAAACCTCATTACCCTCACTGTCTTGAATAATGCAGGATTGTTTTTGAAAATGTAGTGCATAATTCCTTTCCAACATTTGCCCCATACTCAAAAGACTTATACTAGGTGCATAAAGTACATTTGAGATTAGCTTTGTACCTTTTGGAGTTTAGATTGCAACATCTCCTTTGCCTCTTGCTTCCACACACTCTCCATTCCCAACCTTGATCTTTGACCGATGAGAGTAATCTATGTTCACAAAGCTACTCAGATAAGGTGTCATGTGATGTGTGCACCCATTGTCAATCAGCCATTTATCATCACAAGTTTGGATCAAGTTGGATGAGGCCATAAACAGCTGCTCTGTTTCCTGCACTGGCTGTTGTTCATCAGCTGTTTGAGCTTGCTATTGGGACTGTTTTCCCTTATTTCTGTATACTCTTTCAATATGCCCAAACTGTTTGTAGGCCCTACACTGTATACCAGGTCTGAACCAGCATTTATGCTATGCATGTCCTTTCTTTTTGCAATGAGAACAAGCTGGAAAATTTCGCATCCCACCAGCTTTGTTCCATTGGTTGTTGGACCTTTCTTTTCCTCTCTTTTCTCCAGCATACTTTCTATAATTCCCTTGCACAGGTTTGCCCTTGTAGGTAGCCAGCATTGCCCCTTCATTTGCATCTTCAAGCCTTAGGAGCCTTCTTTGCTCTTGTGCCTGCAAAGCATGGACCAACTAAGTCAATGTGATTTTAGTCAGGTCCTTTGAGTCCTCCAAGGATGAAATCTTGGCTTCAAACCTTTCCTGTAGGCTCACCATTACCTTCTCCACAATCCTGCTGTCTGACATCTCCACTCCAAGTAGTCTGATTTTGTTGACAATGTTCATCAGCCTATCAACATATTCTTTCACTTTCTCAACCTCTTGCATCCTTAAGGTTTCGAACTCCCTTCTCAAATTCAAAACCTGCATATTTCTTGTAGTGTCACTTCCCATGAATTCTTCTCTCAACTTGTCCCATGATTCCTTGGCTATTTCGCATGCCATGATCCTTGTAAAAACAAGGTCTGTGACAACTGAGTGGATGTGGGACAGGGCTCTTTGAGCCTTTGATGTTTCCTCTTCATGCATTCGAATTTGGTTGAGAGTAAGATTTGGTCCTAGCTGAGGGGGTTGTCTCTCTTCCTCTACATACTGCCAGAGTCCTTGGCCCCTCAGGTAAGCCTTCATTTTTACTGACCAAATATGGTAGTGTTCACCATTGAACACAGGAGGTAGAAGGGAAGCTGTTGGAGTAGTCATTTGTTTGAGAGAAAATAGGTCTAATGCAAGGCAGTTTCCCGAAGAGCTGGATGTGTTGTTTGGAGAAGAAAATGTTCAGTTTTTTTGTTGGAATCAAGAAGGCTCTGATACCATGTTAGTGTTTTTGCACTGGACATTACAAAGAAAAGAAAGAGAGCATGACAAAGATGAAGAAAAGTTGTTTGTTTTTCTTGCATTCAAAATGAGTTTATACTTCAACTAATAAAGTTGATATTACACTATTACACCAACCATGTAGACATATAATAACATGATTTAATCTAAAGCTACTGACTTAATACCAACTAAACAACAACTATGCAGACATCCCATATAACTGGAACACATATCTAGTATTACAAAATAAGCATAACTTTACAGCATTACAAATGGACCCCCGGTAGATTGCCTTCCAGTTTTATCGCCAAAACACATTCAAAAACACAAATTAAACTGCTGCATTTCCAGCCAAGTATCAACCTTCAACAGGACCAATATCCACAGTGTCAAAGTAAAGTCTTAAAAAGAAAAGGAATGAAATCCGATCAAGAAAGATTATTGCATACCTAAATGGACCTTTAGGATCTCACCAAGGAATTTCAATGGCATGAAGGGCTTCAAAGAGATAAGGACCATTCCACCACGGGCAAATGCTTTTGTCTATTCTTGTTATTAGAGAATGATGAGTCAGTTGCCACACAAAAAGAGCAAAACCGAGAGAGCAACAGCATTACATGCCCAACAAATTCTCAATAGATTTGATCATGACATGTTGAGCTGTACATATGCTTGAGGGCAATATTGTATATTCATTTTTCTGTTTTCTCATGTAAAGATTATTTTATTTCACTTGTATTAATAAGCCACTGTACACCTTTCACATCAACTTTTTGAGAAAGAAATTCCCGAGTAATTCTTCATCACTCTCGTTGCTCTATTTCTCTTTTCTTCCAGAAAACCAGACCTCTACATTAACTATCATGGCATTAGAAGCAGGTGTCGAAACTCCAACTCTCAACCTTACTGACCTCAGCAACCCAAACAACCCATACCATCTTGAAACCTCTAATAATCCTGGTACCTTTCTGGTCACCGAACATCTCACAACCGAGAATTACTCCACTTGGTCCAGATCCATTCAATGAGCATTGCGGGCAAAGAATAAACACGGATTTCTTGATGGAACTATCGACAAACCCCCCTCGCCCTCTACACTTCTCCCATTGTGGGAACGATGCAATGATATGCTTGTGTCCTGGCTTCAAAACGCTATCAGCCTT
The DNA here is from genome assembly GCA_026229545.1 of Pistacia atlantica. Taxonomy (NCBI): domain Eukaryota; kingdom Viridiplantae; phylum Streptophyta; class Magnoliopsida; order Sapindales; family Anacardiaceae; genus Pistacia; species Pistacia atlantica. The sequence goes on along the minus strand of CM047898.1, from coordinate 24,037,753 downwards.
TCTCTTCATCCATCAGTTGCATTTGTTGATGATGCTCGTATATTGTGGCTTGAATTACAGAACCCTTTTTCCCCTTAAAATGGTCCCCATATCTATGAATTGAAGAAAACCCTTGCCAATCTGTCACAAGAAACAGATACGATAAGTAGCTAATATGGCAAACTTAAATCCATCTGGGATGAACTCTCCATCTATGACCCCTTACCTGTTTGCTCTTGTGACTCAACGAAAGTCATCTCCGATCGATACCAGCGAGACTGTGTGATCCAATTTCTGATAGGTCTCTATGACTCGTTTACAAATGTTTGTGACTAGATTATGTTGATTGATCCTCTACCACCTGTCAACAAGGTATTTTCCTACATTCAACAACAAGAACGACATCATCTCATCACCTCCGTTAGTTGACACTATTGCGTTGGCTGCTTGTCGACCATCTCAACAGTCTCCCAAGCAAGACAAGCCATACTGCTCTCATTGTAAAATCATAGGCCATACTTTGGCCCAATGCTTCAAATCTAGAAATGCCACAGCCTCTGTCTGTACTCATTGTAAGATGACTGGACACACTACCCAGCGTCGCTACAAGCTTCACGGCTATCCCCTTGGACACAAGTATCATAAGCCACACCTCAATGCCGTCTCCATGGAAGCCCTTTCTTCGACAACCAACAATGACCCAAACCTGGTGTTGACTAAAGAGCAATATCAAGAAATTATAGCCTTGTAATAGCCACTACTACTCAAAAACTTATAATGAAATACATATAAAATAAAATAAAGAAATTGGGCCCAAATTTTTCTTTTATTAAACATATGTACATACTCTTTACAAACATATACATTTTTACACAAAATGTATAACATATACAAAAGTCATCAAAAACATAAGGGACAGTGTAACCACTCCTTCTCGAACGCCGACATCCATCCGACAGTGTCCTCACCTAGGTCCTGCAAAACATAGGAAAACAACGGGGTGAGCACTAAAATAATGCTCAGTAAGTAAATCCTCTACTCATGCTAGCCCCGTAACTCTCTCTCTCTAATTCTTTCCTTACAACTCCTCATTCAATTTCTCTTTAGGTACTTCTCTCTTTTTCTCTTTCTCTTTCTCTTAGAACTCTTTTCTCATAACTCTTTCATAAATCACGACCCCATCTTACCGGGGGCACGGCCGGGACTCATTCCCACTCTACGTGACCTCTACTCATTCTAGCCGATCGGACTCGGTTATGCATGGATTCGAAACCCTTGGCCATGTGAGTGTATAAACTCTCTCTCTCGGGTACTCGGGTATAGCCCTCATCCGCATGCACTATCACGGGCTACACCACTTCTCTATCTGATACTCATGCCGCTCTCTCAATGCGGCGTACATGCGGGAATACTCTACCCATTACTCACGGGTTTCCCATCGCACAACCTACTCTATTCTCTTTCTCTTAACTCTTAAGGAACTTATACTCAAATTCTCTACTAAATCTCAAGCTACTTCTCAAGTGTATAAACAAAGGTGTAGAGCTAGCTCATGCTCCCTAATGCACTAATGAAATGCCAAATACATGATTTCCTCAAAACAGTCATTCTGCACCAGTCACACTAAAAAGACCATAACTTACACTATACACCTCGGATTGCTACGGTTCTAGTCTCATTTCAAAGCTTAGAAACAGAGCTACAACTTATATGTTTTGGTCTCAGCCCATTTCAAATCGTAAGATGCTCAAAAATTACTTAGAAAGTTACGGCAGTGACAGGGCAGATTTCACTTAGGCATTTCATCAAACAACTCATATGCATAAAAACACTCTACTAAAATTACTACTAAACTTCATTTTTATAGCCATCCAAAATGGGGAAAAACTCCCTCAAATACTCATAATCCCTGTCAAGAAAAGCACTCCCAAAAAGGTTTACACTACATCTCTCAAACTTCATCTCAAACTCCATTCTCATTACACATTAAAACACTTCTCATACATGGAATCAATCCAACAACTACAAAAATAGCTACTCATCTCAACTCAATTTTCTCATAAATCATACTACATACTGACCATGCATACATCTCTACACAAAAAGCTTGTTTAAAACTCAAGTTGGTTGGATTTACTTACTTGTGCAAAGATGACTTCTTTAGCACTTTTCCTTCCTTTTGTGATCTTGTCTCTTCTCTACAACTCAAAACAACCACAAGGACAGCAACAACCAAATAAGATTTCACTATAATTATAAGAAAACTCACATCTAAAGCATGAATCCTTACCTTAGGATGCTTTAGATGAAATCTCTACTCAAAACCCCTCTTAACTCCCTTAGAAATCTTAGAAGATTGGATGGAGAAATTGAGAGGAAATGGCCAAATGGAAGAGGCGGTGGAATGAAGAAATAAAGGGTTTCTCTACACTTAACCCTTTTTAGTTCATAATATAAACATCATTTCCCATTTTGCCCTTGTCCTTCCTTGGAAATTCCATCTATATCCTTTGATTCTTTACAAATACATCCCCATCCAAGCACAATCTCTACTAAATTTCCTTTCATTTTACTCCCCACTTTTCCTACTAATTAGGGGTAGAATGGTCATTGTGTCCCAAAAGAAGAATTCTCTAGAAAACTCAAGAAACTTTGTCTTAGGCTCGTCGCCGCGGCGAAGCATTTTTCATCGCCTCGGCGAAATAAGGCAAAACCTACCCGTGGTGCAACTCCTCCTCCTCGCCGCGGCGAAGCTTCTTCTTCGCCCCGGCGAAGATTGGATTTCCAAACTCCACCAAAATTCAACCAATTTCAAGGCAACAATTCAACCAACTCAACATACAAACTCAATTAAAGTTGAAACAATAAACTTTTAACTAATACAGCAAATCTTAAATATGTACCTCCAGTGGGATATTACAAGCCTTACTGCATAAGACAAACTCGACTACTTCTCCATCTGCATACCAACTTCAAACTGGTCCTCTAACTCAACCCCATATTTCATTGGTTGTTGGTATCTCTTTGTGTTTGTCTTCTTTTTCCTCTTCTTCTCAACCTTGGATCATTGGCACGGGAGCTACAAATCATATGATCTGCAGCCCCTCCCTCTTCACCAAAACAACATCCACCACTTCAAATTTTGTTAGACTCCCAAATGGAGAAGTAGCTACTGTCACTCACATTGGTACCATGCAAGTGACAACAACTCTTCTCATCCATGATGTTTTATGTGTTCCCAATTTCCATTTTAATTTGTTATCTACAGCTAAACTTGCCAAACAACTGAATTGTTGTCTCATGTTTTTCTCTGATGTTTGTTTTTTACAGGGCCTTTCTCCCTGGACAACGATTGGGAAGGGTAGCCTGCTACATGTCTCTATCACTTACACACAGAAGATGTCTCACCTCAAGCTTTAGTTCATACTTTTTCATAGCATTTTACTCTTCAAAATCCCATTTCAGCCTTTGTACAACCTCTCGACAGAGCACATTATTTATGGCACTGTCGATTGGGTCACCCTTCCTATTCTCGCATATTACACATACAGGATACCATGTAACCACTCATATGAATATCAATGAAAATTTACCTTGTCTTACTTGTCCTCTTGCCAAACAAACAAGGCTCCCGTTTCTTTCTCGCACCAACTTTATTTCTAATTGCTTTGATCTTGTTCACTATGATTTATGGGGACCACACAACATTTCAGACCACAATGGTTCTCGGTTTTTCCTCACAATTGTTGACGACTTCTCTCGTTGCACTTGGGTGTATATTCTAAAAAATAAATTTGATGTGCGTCTTTTTTTGAAATCCTTTTGTAATCTGGTTGTCACTCAATTTAATACAAGAATTAAAATCTTGCGTAGTGACAATGGCTTGGAATTTTCCATGACTGACTTCTATTCTAAACACGGCATAATTCATCAAACCTCCTGTGTCGAGACCCCCCAACAAAATGGGTTAGTCAAAAGAAAGCATTGCCATCTCCTTCAAGTGGCTCGTGCCTTACGTTTCCAATCAAGAATACCATTAGAATTCTGGTCTACCTGTGTTCTTACAGCCACCTACCTAATAAATCGTATTCCCACCCCTCTTCTTCACAACAAGACTCCTTATGAAGTCATATTCAATAAACCTCCCTCCTACTCTCATCTTTATGTCTTCAGGTGTCTTGCATTTGCTTCCACCACCTCCCACCATCGTCACAAATTTGATCCCCGTATTCGACGTTGTGCCTTTATTGGATATCCTTTTGGTATGAAAGGGTATCGGCTTCTTGATTTCAACACCCATCAAATTTTCATTTCAAGGGATGTTATCTTTCATGAAACTCTATTTCCTTTCCGAACTTCATCCCTACTTCCTAAGTAATTCACTCCCTCTCCTTCAACCTTTTTCCCCAATTTCCAATTACCTGATCCAGACTTAATATCAGCACACCCTTAACCCACGCAGCAAGACATAGCCCCCAATACTCCTATTTCCCCTCCCATTGACATATCCATAACTACTCCTCCTTTAGTTCGTAGGTCTACTCGCTCTCGTCACCCTCCCCCTCATTTAAGTGACTTTCTATGCTCTCCACCAATGGTTCCTCCACCTTCTCAAGCAATGTAGCTTAACCCCTTGTCAGAGACGTGTAACAATGCTGCCTTCTCATTTTTGTCCACGGCAAGGCCCCGCAACTCAGGTGAACCATTTCCTCTCGCTTCTTCTATTTCTTTCCATAAACTTTCTTCCTCTTATCATGATTTTATTTCTACTTTCTCTGCCACACTTGAACCTCAGTCTTATGGAGAAGCTGTCAAGTACCCTCATTGGTGTGAGGTTATGAATTTTGAAATCTCTGCCCTTGAACTCAATAACACTTAGTCAATTGTTGATTTACCACCTGGTAAGCATACCATTGGCTCAAAATGGATCTTTAAAGTCAAGCATAATTCTGATGGGAGCAAAGAATGTCTTGTCGCCAAAGGATTTACATAGCAAGAGGGACTTGACTACAACGAAACCTTTGCCCCGATAGCAAAACTTGTTACTGTTCGGACTTTGTTAGCCTCTATCAAAGGCTGGTTTCTTAGGCAATTTGATGTTCAAAATGCCTTCCTACATGGCGACTTGGAAGAAGAAGTTTTTATGCGCAAACCTCTTGGTTATTTCAAAGGGTCACCAAATCAAGTTTGCCACTTACACAAGAGTCTCTATGGTTTAAAACAAGCTCCGTGACAATGGTATTCAAAGTTTTCTCAAGCCTTATTCACTCTCAGCTTCCAACAATCTAAGGCTGACTACAGCCTATTTACTGCACAATGGCTCTTTCACAGCACTTCTCATCTATGTTGATGACATAATTGTGGCCAGCTCAAGCATGGACTCCATTGCTGCTCTTAAGTCATTTCTCAGTGAGCATTTTCGGATTAAATGTCTTGGTAATCTTCGTTACTTTCTTAGAATTGAAGTAGCTTGTTCTTCCAAGGGTATATCTATTTGTCAACGGAAGTATGCTCTTGATATATTATCTGATGCCGGTGTTCTTGGTACTCGACCACTCAAGTTGCCAATGGAACAAAATTTGAAACTTTGAATGGATGATGGTCATCCTCTCTTGATCCTCTCCCTTATCGACGTTTGGTTGGGCAATTAATTTATCTCACAATTACTCGCCCTAATATAAGCTACACTGTCCATGTTTTAAGTCAATTTATGACTGCTCCTACTTTCTCACATCAACATGCAGCTCACCAAGTTCTTCGCTACATCAAGAATGCACCTGGTCAGGGACTACTTTTTCCTTCCAACTCGTCTTTTCATCTTCGAGGTTATACTGACTTGGATTGGGCTTCCTGCCCCAATTCTCGTCGCTCCATTATGGATTTTTGCATCTTCCTTGGATCCTGATTGATCTCATGGCGTTCAAAGAAGCAAATCGTGGTTCTCACTCCTCTGCTGAAGCTGAGTATCAAGCCATGGCAACTACTTCTTGTGAACTTCAATGGCTGTCTTATATTTTACAGGACTTGCACATCTTGGTTTCACTTCCAGTTGATCTGCATTGCAATAATCAAGCTGCCTTACATATCGCAGCAAATCTGATGTTTCATGAGCGCACAAAACACATTGAGATCGATTGCCATCTCATTCGCGACAAAATTCAATCTGGTTTTTTACGTATTTCCCATGTTCGTTCTTCACTTTAGCTTGCAGATGTCTTCACCAAGGCACTTCCTTCCACTCAACTTGGCTTTCTTCTATCCAAGATGAGAATAGAAAACATCTATTCTCCATCTTGCAAGGGGATATTAGAGAATGCTGAGTCAGCTGCCACACGAAAAGAGCAAAACCGAGAGAGCAACACCATTACATGCCCAACAAATTCTCAACTTCGCAACTGATTTGATCATGACATGTTGAGCTATACATATGCTTGAGGGCAATATTTTATATTCATTTTTCTGTTTTCTCATGTAAAGATGATTTTATTTCACTTGTATTAATAAGCCATTATACACCTTTCACATCAACTTTTTGAGAAAGAAATTCCAGAGTAATTCTTCATCACTCTCGTTGCTCTGTTTCTCTTTTCTTCTAGAAAACCAAACCTCTACATTAACTATCACTTATTTTCATGTTTTCCCCAATCAAACCAGAAATTGGAAGAAACTGGACATCTGCAAGTTTATAAAAGAGTAATTTAAACAATAACATAAACAAATACAAGCAAATAAACCTATCCACTACTGCATGTTCAACCATACAGAAAAGATGGCCACATTTAAATTACATCATTGGATAATTACCGAGTATTATATTGCCTCCACGGTGGATTGCTATATGAAGCAATATGGCATCTCCAGAGAAGAAATTGTTGGAATTGTCAATGTTATACGCATATCAGGAGTATTGTACAAGGAAAGAGATGCATTCACTTTTCCAGATGATTTGAAAGATGACCTTACTAAGTTATTGATTAATCCAATACTTGTTTAATTAAAGTTATGTTCACAATAATGTCTTAGTTCAATCAAGTGTTCGAATTGTTTTGATTAGAGCTTTACGCATATGTTATATTCAAAGTGGTTTGACTTAAAGCTAATATAACTACCTATCCGTGGTTCATCCAAGAGGTTGCACATATTTATTGTGTTAATGATACGTGAAAATTAGCTTTTACCTATTCTAATTGTTGTAATTTACAGTATAAGAATGTTCTAATTTAAGTTGTTTAATATTTTTTTTTCAACTCAATGCAATTTTTATTTAGTTGAAAAAGTTTAAAAATAAAGATTTATGTTCTAGCCAAAAATAGTTATATGTTTGAATTTTTTGCTGTCAAAGATTTTCCTATTTGGACCTAGGATATGCCAAATAGGAGTGCAAAAAACTTGTGATTTTTCCCAATTTCCAGCCCAGGCTTGGGTTGGGCTGGGTTATTGCCATCTCCAAGAGTGGGTGAGGTATGAGAATTAGATAAATCAATTTTTTTTTTCCTTTTTTTCCAAAAAATATGTTCTTTGTCAAAGATACGATTCTTTAGATAAATAGAAATACAAGTAGTTGTTGCTTGTTGAGCACATTAGTCAACCACAACAACAAGGGATGACACAAAATAGTTTATGAGCAAATAAGTCAACAAGAAGGACAAATAGAAGGACACAATCTAGAAAACTTTATTAGACTGGGTTAGATATTTTAATTAAAAAATAATTAATAAAAAATTGAGCTAAGCACTAATCAAGCATGCGTATGTATGTTATTTTTAAGGTCGCTTGATTTAAGTATGTTAACATTTATTATTATTATTATTATTATTTTGGTAACTAGGGTGTCTGAGCCAGCTTGCACACACTTCAACTAATCCCTGAAGTCTATTGAACACCCCACAAGCTCAAATGACCAGATAAGCCCCAATGTTATTGTGGTAGGGTGGCCCAAGGTTTGAACCTAGGAACTCAAATAAATGAGCAAATCTCATTGACCGCCAGACCAACTCCTTAGGGTTTTAATTATGTTATTCGTTCTACAATTCTGTTGGGAATTCGGTTAACACACTTTGATGTTTAAGTTCTAAAGTGCAGCAGAAGGATTTACCAAGTTGATTAATGGTAGTCAAGTTAAGCATGAATCAACATACATAGCCAACAAAAGTAAAGCACACAAGCATATACATGGTTTGGCTAAATCCATTTTTAGCCTACATCCATGGGACCTTGTCCAGATCAAAGCAAATCCACTAATCAACAAACATTACAAGATATAGTTCAAAGTTGATTTTAGCTACAACAAAGAGAACTCCATGTTCTAGTTACACTAAACACCACCCTTTGAATCTCTAATGTCTTGTTGCTCCAAGGACTTCTTCATGCTGGGAACACACCCGAAGAACACTTGAGCTCCACCAAAGCTTCAACCGCCAAAGCAAAGCTCCAACATCAACAAAGGAACCATTTACCAAGAGCTATCAAGTCTATGTTTGATATGGTGAGGTTTTGGCACTAATAGAAAAGAACCTTGAACTTAAGAGAACAAAATCCTTTAAGAAACTCAGAGTACAATGAAACAAAATGTCAAGAGGTTAGAATCATTAACGCAAGAGAGAACATTATATAATTGAAAGATTTCTTGCTCAACACTAGTGTGCCACGTCAGCCAACAAAATGACTAACCAATGTTTGTCCAAATAAGGAAAGTATTCATTCTTTTGGTTTGGACCACAAAGCACATTGGGAAAGGTTACTTTATTCCCTAGGACCACCTAAGCAAATTGTGAATATGTAAAGAGGTCCTAAAAAGCAAGAGACAAAGATAAACAATATCTTTTCTACTATATTAAACATGCAACCCGTGTTGAGATGCAAAATATCTTAACCAAGAGTGTAAATACAAATCGTTGTGTACACATACTCAAAACGAAACAAGCCAAGTCACAAGTCTGGCAAATAGTGTGCACAAGAACTGATGTGCACACACACACACAATAGATGAAACAAGCCAAATAAAAGAATTGGCAACCGATGTGCACATATAACTATTGTACACACGCACAACTCATAAGTTTGACAAATATGAATATTCCACAAACTCAATAAAAACTTGTTATGCATGCAAATATTTCTCTTTCGTCTAAGAATTCATTTCAAGTATGTTAATGGTTTTGAATTTAAATATGTCTCTGAATGATTAAAATCCTATTTGGATGGTGGATTGTTTTTTTCTGACTTCTATTTATGGGGCCTTTTTCTAACTTTTTTGAGTATCTTATACTTAAGGATACATATGTAGAATTGTGCTACAAGAATAATATATCATTCGTTGCAGTATATATTCTCATTATAGAAGGGCTTTTTGTGACAAGCTTCAATAATTTTGTTTATTATCACACCATTTTTAATTTTACCATTTCATGCAAGTAATACATATTTATGGAAATCAATAACTTTACTATTTGGAAAATGCATTGGTCACTGGTACTTGTTTTTATGGCATAGCAGTATTATGTGTGGGAATAGGAGAAATTACAGGGATTAACGCATTTGAATGGTTGCAAAACTTTCCGAAAATCATTAGAGCTGCATATACAATTAGCCGTCTCAGGGGTGACATCGTTTCCCACAAGGTAGATAGAACTACAACTAATGCGAAGCACATGTATTTCTATCTTATAATGTTTAACTAATATCAGAATATCGTTCTCAAAGAATGTGGATTACTTTTCAAAGGCACATGAATATCTAACTTAAAAAACCACTTGTCATAAGTAAATTTACCACCTTTGATGTTCGCAGTTCACACATTCACGTATGAGGCATTGCGTGTCTCTTGAACTATGAAGCAATTAATAACACTTTTCTTCACTTTCAATCAATGTTCTGAAAACCAAACCGGACGGGAACCAGCAGCCTCTCTGGTCTGGTTTAGGTTCTAAGGGTTTTTTGTTATATTTTAAACCTGTAGAGGTTAATTCGTAATTTTCTAGGGGTGTTTTATAGTATTTCAAACCTTTAGGATTAATTTATAATTTTTTTGGGTACTTTTTTAAATATATTAATTTTTAGGGACTACTTTGTAATTTTAGGGGTATTTTTGCAGTATATAAAATTTAAAGGACCAATTAAATTTTTTAAAATTTTATTTGTTGCTAACATCACCAGTCTGACCGTCTAGTCGAACTGGGCAGACCGGTCAAACCATGAACCGAGCCCTTGATCGAGTCAAGGCTCGATCCAGTTTACTCAACATTGCTTTCAATGTGTCTCTTGCAAAAACATATTTAACAAATTTAACTAATAATTAGTATCTAAGTGAATATGCAATCTTACAAAGACTTTACTATTAATTTATCTTTACCAAGTGAGCAATATGATCATTCACGGGTTGTATATCCACCATTGTCGATTTGGAGTGTCAGGCTCAGTAATGGGTCCAAACTCAAAGGTAATGAACTTATGAACTTTGGAGTAATAGATGGCGATTGAATTAGCATGGTTAGAGCTTCAAAGGTTTGGATCGATCACAAAACATTATATGCATGTCACGATGGTCTAATCGATGTCACTCGAGGCTCCACTGATGTTACAATCTCCAAAAATTGGTTAAAAGACGAAGACAAAGTGATGCTTCTTGAGCACAATGACAAGCACTGAGGTGACAAAAGCATGAAGGTTTCTATAGTATTCAATGATTTTGGACCTAATTGTAACCAATGAATGCCAAGGCAAATGCTTATTACATTTTAGAACATGATTTTTTTTTATTCTAATTTTTAGCCTGAGATAGAACTTGGACATGAAAAATAATGCAGGGTTTGCTATGGATTTTCTCATGTAGCAAATAACTTGTACCAAGAATGGATAAGCTATACTATTGGAGGAAGCATGAACCCTCAAATCAAGAATGAAGTCAACTTGTTTATCACACAACAATCAGGGAAGAAAGAGGTAACTTCAATATATAATTCGTATAACTATATTTTACTATCGAGATGTTTTGTTATCGTTTATGTTTCAAGGCTCTAATTTGATAGTAATACTAGAACGTTACATGTAACAATTATAAAGTTGCAATGTTATTGGTCCTGACATAGTAGTTATATTTAGTGATGTTTAATACAAATAGGTGACATGGAAGCTAGGGTTTCAGTAGGTCTGAATGATCGTGGCGGCCAAATCTCGTTTTTTCTCCAACTGAGCTTGCATTATTTGAATGCCATGGTCAGTTGGACTGGCCACACCCGTCAACAAAAAATTTGGTATTTCTCAAAATTTTTGTAATGGGACTCTAGAATCTTTCCTCTTAAAATTTGAATCTTTTTTTTTTTTTTTTTTTTAAAAGGAAACAAAAAATTCTATCATTAGATTTTAAATATATATTGTAATAAAACATAAATTCAAACTTGTAATATATGAGGCAAAATGTTAATGAGTAATTGTGAAGCATATAAAGTTTTATTAGTTGAACATAAACTATATTCCAAACACCCAAATATTAGAATCCCTGGCTTTACCCTGAAGGGCACATATTCTATTTAAAGCTAAAATATCAGAAAAGTAGGTAAAATCTTTAATTTAACCTAATGGAGGGTAAAGATGCATGAACGTTGGTTGATAGTTTCCAAAAACACGGGTAAGAAAGTGTTGTTCACAAAAGATAGGGCCTATAATAAATTTTCCAACATGTGATACAGGAGGAGGAAAGAGTTTTGGGCTTATTGCTGTATGACGATAACGCGTCAATAGCAGGTAAATATATTTCACATTCAAAACGTTATTGATGTCTCTCTCTTTCGTTGTGGCCATTTTCATGGTTTAATTTTTGCAGAAACTTACTTGGATCGATCCCAGATATCTACGACTCACTCAAACTTTTGCTTTTTAAGATACTACGCATAGACTTTACTACATAAATCCCTTATTTGAATTCTTTTTCATTTATCTTTATAATTAATTTGATTAATAGTTATTAACTTTTCTGATAAATCTCACTTTACATGAGATATGCAAATACATTAAATATATACGTAAAAAAATTTTACTAAGCACCAAAAGAAAAAGTGTATCACCTTGAGTTATTATGGATTTCCCAATGGAATTCTTGGGAAGAGAATCCTACTACGTAAGATTAACTTGCATATATAAATTGATTTGTGAATATGTTAATGTTGTACAATTATCATATCATAAACTTTTTAGTCACTAATATATTTACAAACAACAATGCTAAATATATAAAATTGGAATCCCAAATGTGTATCTCAATCGAAAATCAATTGGACAACGTTTCCTTAATTATAGAATGTTGATACGTGATTTTGACACCAACGAACCACGCGTGTGAAATGCTAAGTTGGCCGTGAAGACACACGTGAATATGAGAGAATAATGAGTAAATGCAGTGAGAGGAGTTTTAAAGTGGTTCGGATGCTTTAAGGAAGCAAATTCTACGTCCACTGATGTATATTAATGATAGCGAACTAGTCGCGGTCAGCGAAGTGACTTTACAAGTGAGAGAATACAAGCATTGCTTTGATAGATTAGCTAATCCCCTAAATGAGAGGAGAGCTTCCAATTTATAGTATGATGAATTAAGGTTATCATTATTGAATCTGTGAGTTGGTGGGATTATCCGATTATCCGTGCAAATCCTTCTTTATGTCACATTACCCACCTTCTAGAGTGATTTACGCGATTTGCAGCAGGGATTGGACACATGAAAGTCCTCTATCCTTTCCTTAGTATGGCACACACCCACTGTGCTGACAGAAGTGTGCTTCTTGCATCATCACGTGACGCGGTTGCGCTAGAATGTCAATGGGATCTTCCTGAGGCCTGATTATTCACGCTGGCTGAGTGCCACATCAGCCCTATTTTTTCTAGTCATAACAGAAGTCCCCTAGTTTTTAAGGTTTGAGGATCGAACCTTAGAAACTATAAATGCCTCGATCTGATGTGTTTGAAGAGATGTTGGTCGATCCGACCTAACAATAAAGGAGATCGGGAGAATATTCATGTAGAAGCTGAGAAGAATCTGCGACCTCAGAACTAGCGACCTGGCCTTGGGTACCCGATGCTAATGGCTATCCCAACCTGATGGGATTCTCGACCTAATTTTACTTAGCAATTTTTAGGACAAATGGCCATGCTGCTTCGTAGCAGGCGTCACATCGCTTCGCAATTGTTGCGAGATAGGTCCGAACAATCAGGTCACTTAGTGGCTAATGAGGTCGGAAGAGTCATGTTGCATCGCAACTGGCGACGAAGAGTTGTTGGTAATAACCTCTTCAGGTATCTGTTGCACTTTCGGGAGGAAGCGCATTAAATGAAATGCTCTTTGCTCTGACAGACGTGTCCTCTGCACAATAAGTGCTAGCTATGTGCATTAAATGCGAGGCATGCTAAAACGACATTCCTTATCAGGGCATTGAATGTGGCAGTGGGTGCATTAAATGTGGAGAAGGGGAAATTGTGTCGTAGCTTGAGCGTTTCAATCGGGAGGGGGTGACGGTCTGGTTTCCTTGTTGATTCGTGACACGTGGTCGCGATCAACGGTTAGATGCGTTTTCTACTCAAAAGTCATTTGATTTCTAGAAACCAAAGCGCCACTTCCTCCACTATAAAACCCTAAGCTCCTTTCAAGTGAAGTCATAAAATTTTCATTATCAGAGAGCAAGAAACTTTTGTGGTCTTGAATCCTTGATTTTCAAAGCTTTGAAGCATAAGAGTCGATCCTTCTCATTTTCGGAGGTAAAGATGATTTTCTCTTATTCTTTATTTTTAATGTCGTTAGCTTTCGATAGTCACTATGCGGTGGCTCTATCGATAGCTCATCGGAGAAGAAATGTTCTCTGTCGGGCTGGAGCCATTGAAGGCTCTAAGTATACTGTTAGGGTTTTTATGGGTTTAAGGAGGAAAACTTTTCGTCCACGTCATCATCCAAAAATGTACGAAGACTGAATAGTACCATTTTTTCGTATTTGTAGAGTGCGAAAATGGACCCACCAACGACCAGAGCCGAGGAAGGGGATAACTTGCCGGCAGAGGGTGCTCTTGCGGGCCCCCCTCAGGGAATTTATTTAGTGCATACCGCTGAAAAGCTGCGAAGAATAGTTGATCAGTTCGATGTCAGGGTAGATACCTTCCTCGAGAGGGTGTATACTGCCCGGGATCCACCGCGTGGGTTCGCTGCGATCACCAAAGATATATTTAAGGGTGATGGGTTGATTCCCTTCCACCCTTTCACCAGGTTGGTCCTCAATCACTTCGGGGTCACGCCGATGCAGCTTACCCCAAACGCGTACATGATTGCCATCGCCATGTACATCGCGTGTCGGGAGAACAGGCTAGGCGAGCTAACCGTAGTTGAGCTCGGCTACTCTTATTTTTTGAAAAAGAGCAAGGACAAGGATTCCTAGTATTACCATTATGAAAGCACAATACAGGTTGGGATACATAGTTATCCCGGCCTGCTGCGAATTCTGACGCAAAGTTTTTCTTTTTTCGCTATGACGGCATCAGTCGTTTTCAGGACCCGAGTAGGTTCTCTTTTTCTGAGCTCAGTTCTATTTTTTCTTTTTGCTAACGAGCTGTTTGCTTTCTTTTAGTTAACAAAACAACCAGTTTGAACCTGCTCGAGGACCCGGATAGGATTTTAGTATTTGGTTTTCTGCCAAGGGAGAGACGCGAAGCAAGGTCGCTCATGACGACCCAAAATTTACGGAGATACGGCTTTTTCAGCGAGTCTGCAGAGTTAGGGCCCCCACTGAGTAAGTTTTGAATGTCTTTTTTTTTATTATATTTTTTGTAACGAACTATCTTACTAACGCTCGCATGCAGCGACCATGCCTCCCCGAGTATCTAGGTCGCCGTGAACAGGACAATTCTCTTTTCCCTAGAGGCACACTACCGGACTCACTGGAGCTGATCCCAACGGACCTATCGGTGGAACACAGGCGGGCGCCTCGACCCAACCTATCGAAGTTCCTCTCGCTGCTTGCCCGAAGCAAAAGACTACGGCGAGGCCCGAAGAGGCAAATCCGAGCCAAGAGAGAGTCCGGGGGAGGGGGAGAGTGTGGGCATTTAGCTTGAGAGGCCACAGCCTTACCGAGCGTTCGGCTCGGGAGGGTCGCCTAGAGGCGCGACTGACATTTCTATCGGCCAGCTGATGTGACCTGCGATTGCAGTCCCCAGTGTTAGTGTATATTAGTGTATGCCCTAGAAACCATTTGTGTTGTCGGTTTCAGAGCATTTTGTCTTGTATCTATATATATCATAAATAATGGAAGAAAGAGTTCTTCAATTCATATATGTAAATTGCTTCCTTTATTCAGTCATGCATTTAAAATAAAGTATGTATATGAATTGTCCAGATGATTCATTTAATAGGTAAATGAATTATCGAAAAGGGTTCCCTACGGAAGCAATATAAATTTGGGCAACTATATTGCACGGTAGGCATCACCAAGAATCTTCCAAAAGATATGTGAGTTGATATGGAATCACGGATGTGATGATAGTCATGTCATTGGGGCATTGGTATGGATTAACGGTTGGTGAACTATTTTTCGAATGTGACCGAATAACGACAAATCACTTGGAAAAGCATATAGTCAATGATTTATCGTTTGGTTATATCAGTGCACGATGTAGTCCTTTGACCTGAGACATTGTAGTCAGATCCAATATGGATGCGTATGGTTCATACGGTGTATAAGTATGAGACTAATCATGTTTCGTACAATAAAGCCTATTTGGTCATGCGTTGTTCATATGCGGAAAAGAACGATGGTCAAGAGGGGATCCATTGACTCGAAAAGTAAAATATAGGATCGGGTACCGACTCCACCATCCGGATTCGAGTTCCTAGACGAACATCGATAAATGTCAGAAAATTGAATCTCTGGCCAGAGTCTATTATTAGTCATACAAAAGCAAGTTTGTGATGACGAGTTCCGAACATATTGATCGACGATTCGGTAGAAGATCAAGTTTAGGATTTTGACGTTCCATGAGTCCATACTCGATTAGGATATCTCAATGGAGGGACTTTACTTGCATGGTACGTATAATCTGAAATGGGTTCGATGAAGTATTTCTTCATCGTGGTTTGTGGACTATGGCACATTGCTAGATGTTTACCGTAGTCGTTGGGCCTCCGGACGGGTTTCTTTCGGATTCATCCAGAAAAGGCCTCTCACTGGTAATCCATGGGACCTACATGGTCACACCAATAGCCTTGAGAAGTTAGAGAATGATGAGAGAGAGAAATGATTATCCGAAGAGGGCTAGCACCTTCCGAGGGTAATAATGAGATTTCTATAGTAATAGTTACATAGAAAACAATTTGTGACATTTTAAGGGTTAAAATGGTCAAGCAATAATTAATTATATTTAATTATTTTATCTTAAAGTGTTAAGATTAATGAGATGAACAAAAATAACCTTTTAATAGTTAAAGGGTAAAAAGGGTAAATTTATGGGTTGTTAATGTAAACTAGTTTAGTTTACAAGGGCCCTTGAATAATATTGATTATTCAAAGGGTAGCATATTAAATTCGTGGGGTCCCTTTATAAAATAAGATTTTATTGGGCTTGGAAGTGAAAAATAAATACTTGCAAAATAGCCCAAGTATATATAAGTGCAAAAGGTTGCATTTTTGTTCATTATTCACTTGTTCACTCAAACACAAACTAAAAGCTCTCTCCCTAGCCACGGCCACTCTAATCCTCTCAAGGTGGTGTTAAAGGAGGTTTCATCCTTTTGAAGCTAATCTTCATCAATCCAAAGCAAAGGAGTAGGTATAATCTCATATCCAAGCTTTGCATGTAAACCGTCTTTTTTTAATCCATGCTTTCATTCTCCATCTCCACCACTCTTCATGCATGCTGAATCTTTCAAATGGTATCAGAGCTAAAAGCTCCTTGCATGTCGAATTTATAAGCTAAAATGGCATTTTCCATGTGTTCATATGTTCATCAAACTTGGTTGAGTTTGCATGTTAGTGATATGGTTCAAAAATGTTTTTTTCATAGTAGATCTTTACATGCATGTCTCGGCCATACATAGATCAGAGGTATATGTTCATTCTTCTTCTCATTCTTATATGTTTGAATGATGATAATGGTTATAATGAGCATGCCTTAGTATTGGATGAGTTGTTTGATGTAATAAGCATGTTTGATGCATGTGTATGTCTCGGCCATATCTTGATCTTTGGAAAACATGTTTTTCTTCTTGCTCTAATATGTTTGGGTATGTTAGAATACGATTTAAAGCATGTTTGGATGATGATTATTGCATGAAATGTGTTGAAAACTACATGCATGCATATATGTCATTTTCGGCCATGACTAGTTTTGGCATGAAAATGTCATTTCATTCATGTATTGATGAATGATGTTTTAGGAAATGTTGCATGATGATTCATTTAGAAAAATGTTCATACATGTTCATTTCCATTACTTTGATTAAATGGTTTATGCTTTGACATGCTAAATGTGTTATCTTTAATTTGATTAAAGTATATTTTTACATGAAGTGTATGCAAATATTGGAAGTGTTTAGTGGTGGAATTTGATGTTAGCATAAAGTTATGGATTATTCATTCATATGATGAATTATGATATTATATATGATTGTGGTAAATTTAATGTAGGATGTTTAATTTGATTAAATTATCTTATAATGCATCATTGCATGGCATAAATTATTATATTTTTGAAATGTAATAATTTGGTTGTTTGAATGGTTTCAAAAATGATGATGCAAGATGACATGATTGTCTTTGAAAAGATAAATATGTCATGAAAAGTATTACTTTAGTTAAAAGTAACTTGTGTCATAGAATGATTACTCTTGGAGTAATAAAACTCACTTATCTATGTCATGCATGACTTTTGTGAAAAGTATTGAAATGATGCTAATAATTAAATAGTATATCTTTGGGTGGAATATGACAAAAGTGTTTGAGTAATGATTCCTATAAAATGTGTAATTGTTGCATGGCCCAAAGTTATAATTAAATTACCACATGAATATATATATAATATCTATTAATATATGAGATATATTTATATATTTATATTCATGCCTTTAAATAATTGTTTATTATATTTGGTATGAATGTTTAATATTTATTTATGTGATGAATGAATATTAGATTAGAGGGTTGATCATGGGCGCCATTTGGTTTTCAAAATATTCAAAAGTGTTTGCAATGTTCTTTTATTAAATGGCTTATAATGGTTGGGCCCCAAATTTTCCCCATTTGTTTTATTTTAACAGGGCCTGCATCCTAAGTCCAACTGCTAATGGAATGCAACTGAGCAGGGAAGGGAATGAAGCATCCAGGATGATGATCCAATCAAGATATAGTATTAGGGTAAATAGTTTGCCTTTAGGATGTATTTTCGAAAAGCCCCATGGTCAACCCACATGCTTTAATTTATGCATATATGTGATATGTATGAATGGATAATTAAACATAGCATACTAAAAATGAATTAACTAAAGGTTAAACCTAAATCTCCCCAATTTAAAATTGTTAAATCCAAGTCTCCCATTGTGGGATAACTAAATTCTTTGATATAAATTTTAATATCCCAAGATTTCTATTATGTGAGGGATATAATCTTTATATCATAGAATTAAGTTGATCTTGTTCTTGGATGGATATTTTCACTTGACCAAGAATTCTATTATGTGAGGACATGATGAAAATGCCATCATAAGAAAGCACAATGGTTCGGATTTAACTAGCCTAGGGTACCAAGAATTCTATTATGTGAGGTATCCGAAGCTAGGACAAGGAATATGAATCAAACCTTATATAGTGATATAAAAGGAAAAGAGTTTCCTACTTATTAGACTTAATTGACCAAGAATTCTATTATGTGAGGTTAATTGAATTTGATAAGAAATTGATTCCCCACTAAGAAATTTAATCCAACGAAAATTTTCGGATCCTATTTAAGGGAGTGTGGGACTCGAATAAAATAGTGGGAGCTAATTTGATTATGCATTAAAAGGTTTAAAAGATTACAAGACACTAATAAAATTACTTTTCTTTGCAGTTTCATCTTTGTGATAAATAATGGAAAAAATGGCCAACAATGTTCTCCTAAGGATAATGGACAATAACATGTTAACCAGACCCAACCTAAAAGATTGGCTAAGAAATCTTAGAATTGTTCTAGATTTTGAACAATTCTAAGATTTCTTAGCCACTTGATATCATAACCTCTTCCACTTGATATTGGACCGGATGCTCCACAAGCTGAGCTTGATGCTCTTGAAAAGTGGAGAGAGGATAGTAGGAGGGCTAAAAATTACATGTTAGCCTCCCATGAATAGAGAACTTCAAACTAAGCATAAAGAGGTTTCAAATGCTTATGATATCCTCATAGCTCTCTCAAGAGTTGTATAGCAAAATCCAAGTGGTTGAGTATGAATTGTGTGCATCCCTCTTTAGCATGAAGTTGAGGGAAGGGGAACCTCCAATGATCATACTCTTAAAATGATCAATGGATTAGATCGATGGATGGATATGGGGTGGTCATGCGACACGCCTCAAAGTGAATTTGATTCACTCCTTTCCTCCAAGTTATAAACCGTTTATAACTAACTACAATCTCAATAGGATTGAGAGAAACCTCTCAAGCGCTAAATGAGCTTAAAGAATTTCACAGATGAATGTGAAAGGGAAAGGACATGAGGATGTCTTTGCCGCCTCCACTAGAGGGCCATAAAAAGCCCAAAGTGCTACAAAGAGAGGTCCAAAAGTTGGACCCGAAGAATAAGCTTCGAAGCCGGCAAAGGCAAAGAAGGCGATGTGAAAGGGAAAATGTTTCCCATGTGGAAAAGATGGACGAAGGAAGGCGTCCACCGAGAACCTCCCGCCCTCAATACCTAAAGAAAGGAATTAAATAAAGGAAAGCCCCGGTGTACGAACTAATGTCTTATGATTGAATATGAATTAAGTGTTAATTCAGATAGTCATTCTGGATATTAGATTCAGCAACATCTCATGTTTGTATGTCTTTGCGTACTTGAATAATAGTTGAGGTGGCAAAGGGCGAGATCATTTTGAGGATGGCAAATGGGGCACGAGTTGCAGCCGAGGCCATGGGACTTGCTCACTAAGACTACCTTCAGGACATGTTTTGAATTTGTTTAAAGTATTGTACTTTGAAAAGGCCACAAGAAACATCATTTCTATTTCGCTTTGTGTAAGGCAGTTATTATGTCTGTTTAATGGAAATGAATGTTCAATACATTTTGGAAATGTTTTAGTTGGTAAAGCTGTGAATACAAATGGTTTGTATGTCTTAGAATTGAATGACTACGCTTCAATCAATACCATTTCTAGTAAAAGAACTCGATCTGAATCAAATCCTAAAATTCTATGGCATCATAGATTGGGTCAGATAGGAGAGAGAAGATTAATACAGCTTGGAGAAAGTGGGATCCTAAACTCATTGGGTTCTGAACCCTATCCAACCTGTGAATCATGTCTCCAAGGAAAGATGACCAAGTCTCCCTTTAAGAGTAAAGGAGAGCGAGCTAAAGAACTTTTAGAACTCATACATACGGATGTATGTGGACCATTTAGTACTTTAGCTAGGGGAGGATTTGAATACTTCATTACCTTTACAGATGATATGTCACGATATGGGTATTTGTATTTAATGAAATACAAATATGAATCCTTTGAAAAATTCAGAGAATTCAAGAATGAAGTAGAAAATCAAACTGGAAAGAGTATTAAAATACTATGATCAGATCGTGGGGGTGAATACTTGAGTACGAGTTTCAAGAGTTCTTAAAAGAAAATGGGATCATCTCACAATTGTCCTTTTTATACACCCCTGAAGGCCAATGGTGTCTAAAAGGAGAAATTGTACCTTATTGGATATGGTACGATCGATGGTGAGTTTTACAGACTTACCAATGTCTCTGTGGGGGTACGCTCTCCAGACCGCTGTGCACATCCTTAATAGGGTCCCGTCCTAAAACTGCCCGTAAAACACCGTATGAGATATGGTATGGAAAACGTCTAAGTCTGAATTATATGAAGATTTGGGGGCTGCCCAGCTTATGTTAAATTGGTTAAATCTGATAAGCTGGATGTTAAATCCAAGAAGGGTCGGTTCATTAGATATCCTAAAGATAGTTTAGGATATTGCTTTTACTTCCCAAGTGATCAAAGAGTTTGGATCAGTAGAAATGCGTGCTTCCTCGAGAACGAGTTCTTAGAGGAAGGTGGCGTTGGAAGAAACATTGAACTCAAGGAAGAGTTCGAAGACCGAAGCAGATTGCTTGAAGATGGCGTCCACTCAGCCGAACCTCGGTATCGAGATACTATGGTTCCAAAGACGAAAGTCTTCTAGAATGTCGAAACCTCCAGAGAGATATGGGTTCCTACATGAGCAAGATTTTGAATCTTACTTAATGGGAGTAGATGATCATGGTGATGATCCTAGAAGCTACGAAGAAGCAATATTGGATAGAGATTCAGGAAAATGGCTGGAAGCGATAGATTTTGAGATAGAATCAATGCATGCCAATCAAGTATGGTCGCTTGTGGATCCACCTGAGGGAATAGTTCATATAGGTTGTAAATGGGTCTACAAGAGAAAAGTTGGCAAGGATGGGGAGGTAGAGACCTTCAAAGCTTGGACTGTGGCGAAAGGTTATACTCGAAACAAGGATTGGATTATGAGGAAACCTTCTCGCCCTGTGGCTATGATTAAATCCATCCGTATAATGCCGCCATCACAAAGATACCATGATTATGAAATTTGGCAGATGGATGTCAAAACAGTTTTCCTCAATGGGTTTATTGAGGAAAACGTCTATATGGAACAACCGATAGGTTTTGTATCCTCTGCTGAAAGACATAAGGTATGCAAATTGCATCGATCCATTTATGGATTGAAGCAAGCTTCAAGAAGTTGGAACATTCGATTTGGACGACATGATCAAATCGCTTGGTTTTGTCAAGAATCGAATGAGCCTTGTGTATACAAATGGGTTAAAGATCATGCCATCACGTTTCTCATATTATATGTAGATGACATACTTTTTGATGCGAAATGATATAGGCATGATGACAGAGGTTAAGGTTTGGTTGTCCAAAACCTTCGATGAAAGACTTAGGAGAAGCGACATATGTCCTTGGCATTCGTGTCTTTAGAGATAGAACAAAAAGGGTAATTGGATTATCCCAAAAATTGTACATAGAGAAAATGCTAAAAAGATTTAGCATGGAGAACTCTAAGAGAGGTCTTTTTGCCCTTTCACTCACGGTCCTTCATCTTTCTAAGGAGATGGGTCCAAAGGCGATTAAGAAGCGGCGGTGGATGGATCGTAATGTGCCTTATGCGTGCCGTAGGTAGCTTAATGTACGTAATGCTATGAACAAGACCGTATAGCATGTGTAAGTGTTACGAGAGATATCAGTCCAAACCCAGAGGAGAAACATTGGTCGGTTGTAAAATCGATCCTTAAGTACTTGAGAAGAACTAAGGATCTAGTTCGAGTTATGGATGTTCCGAGTTAAACATTCAAGGATACTCGGTCGATTTCCAATCAGATATTGATGATAGAAAGTACGTCAAGGTACATTTTTATATGTAGTGGAGGTCTTTGTTAGTTGGAAAAAGTTCCAAAGCGATGAACCACGCTTGACTCCATTCTGGAAGCTGAATACATTGCTACTCCGGAAGCAGCAAAGGAGGCTATTTGGATGCGAAAGTTCGTAATTGAACTTGGTGTGGTTCCGAACATGGCTTACCCAATAAGCATGTTCTGTGACAATACTGGAGCTATTGCACAAGCAAAGGAACCAAGGGCACACCAAAAATCCACACACATTCAGCGTAAGTATCACATTTTGAGAGAATTCGTTGAGCTGGAGAGATTTTGATTAAGAAGACTCCTTGTAAAATGTAGTGATCCACTGACTAACGATGACAGCCGAAGCAATTGGACCATCATCTTGAGAAGATGGGTATGACATACAACATTGAATGGCTTTAGTGCAAGTGGGAGTTTGTTAGTGTATATTAGTGTATGCCCTAGAAACCATTCGTGTTGTTTCGGTTTGAGCATTTTGTCTTGTATCTATATATATCATAAATAATAGAAAGAGTTCTTCAATTCATATATGTAAATTGCTTCCTTTATTCAGTCATGCATTTAAAATAAAGTATGTATATGAATTGTCCAGATGATTCATTTAATAGGTAAATGAATTATCGAAAAGGGTTCCTACTAAGCAATATAAATTTGGGCAACTATATTGCACGGTAGGGCATACCGAATGCTTCCGAAAGATATCATGAGTTGATATAAGTATGGATGACGATGATAGTCATGTCACTGGGGCATTGGTATGGATTAACGGTTGGTGAACTGTTTTTCGAATGTGACCGAATAACGACAAATCACTTGGAAAAGCATGTAGTCAATGATTTATCGCTTTGGTTATATCAGGTACGATGTAGTCCTTTGACCGAGACATTGTAGTCGGATCCGATATGGATGCGTATGGTTCATACGGTGTATAAGTATGAGACTAATCATGTTTCGTACAATAAAGCCTATTTGGTCATGCGTTGTTCATATGCAGAAAGAACGATGGTCAAGAGGGGATCCATTGACTCGAAAATATAGGATTGGGAGTACCGCTGACTCCATTTGGATTCGAGTTCCTGAACGAACATCGATAAATGTCGAAAATTGAATCTCGGCCGAGTCTATTATTAGTCATACAAAAGCAAGTTTGTGATGACGAGTTCGAACATATTGATCGCGATTCGGTAGAAGATCGAAGTTTAGGATTTTGACGTTCCATGAGTCCATACTCGATTAGGATATCTCAATGGAGGGACTTTACTTGCATGGTACGTATGATCTGAAATGGGTTCGATGAAGTATTTCTTCATCGTGGTTTAGGACTATGGCACATTGCTATATGTTTACCATAGTCGTTGGGCCTCCGGGCGGATGGGTTTCCGGATTCATCCGAATCGGCTCATGGCTAATCCACGGTGGGACCTACATGGTCACACCAATAGCCTTGAAGTTAGAGAATGATGAGAGAAATGATTATCCGAAGAGGGCTAGCACCTTCCGAGGGTAATAGTGGGATTTCTATAGTAATAGTTACATAGAAAACAATTTGTGACATTTTAAGGGTTAAAATGGTCAAGCAATAATTAATTATATTTAATTATTTTATCTTAAAGTGTTAAGATTAATGAGATGAACAAAAATAACCTTTTAATAGTTAAAGGGTAAAAAGGGTAAATTTATGGGTTGTTAATGTAAACTAGTTTAGTTTACAAGGGCCCTTGAATAATATTGATTATTCAAAGGGTAGCATATTAAATTCGTGGGGTCCCTTTATAAAATAAGATTTTATTGGGCTTGGAAGTGAAAAATAAATACTTGCAAAATAGCCCAAGTATATATAAGTGCAAAAGGTTGCATTTTTGTTCATTATTCACTTGTTCACTCAAACACAAACTAAAAGCTCTCTCTCCCTGGCCACGGCCACTCTCTAATCCTCTCAAGGTGGTGTTAAAGTGTGGAGGTTTTATCCTTTTGAAGCTAATCTTCATCAATCCAAAGCAAAGGAGTAGGTATAATCTCATATCCAAGCTTTGCATGTAAAACGTTTTTTTTTAATCCATGCTTTCATTCTCCATCTCCACCACTCTTCATGCATGCTGAATCTTTCACCCAGGAGGAGGTCGGGAAAAGAAGCCGAGGTGGGGCAGGCTCCACCCGCCTAGGGCGTCAGCACGCCTATGCTGGAGTCAATGGCCCATCTCCCGGACCATCTGCAGCCAGTGGTCCTGACATCAAGCTTTGCCAAACTGCTATCCTCGTCGTTCCAACTCTTTAGCTAGGTAAATGAGCTGTCCTGGTCGGGGATCTTTTTTCGCTTTAAGAAATATGCTAACTCATTGTCTTATCGTGCAAGCTTTGCTTTCCTCGCAAATGTCTTAGTAGAAGGCCTAGCTGGGGTCTGCTAAGCAATTGGTCAAGCTGCGAGAGGAGAATGCTCAACTCGTGCGGGGAGTTAGAGGAGGCACGGTGAAGGTAACGAGATTCGTCCGTATCGAGCGGGAAGGGCCAATTCGTCCTGAAAGGGACATTGCTCACCGCACCGTGGAGTTCCAGAAGGCCGAACTAGATAAGCGTGGTGAGGAGGTAAAGGAGCTCTAGCGAACTGTGGCTAGGTTCTCCAGGGAGGCTGGAGAGAAGGATCAAGCGCTGTAGAATACCTCTGAGCGAGCCATGCGGGCCGAACAGGAAAGAGCCAACCTATGGGAGGCTACTAAAAGGCAGCGAATAAAGCTTGAGGCCACAATTCACTTTGCTCAGGGTCGCGTCGCTTCGCTAACTGCGGAGATGGAAAGGCAAGAAGCGGAGACAGAGAACAGGGTCATAGATTGGACAGTTAGGTCCGTCTTCGCTCTTCAGGCAAAGAACCCTGACATGGATCTGTCCGATCTCTCTGACAAGAAGTATCGAATGACTGGCTGCCCTCTGGCCCGGGCCGAAGTGAGCTGCCTGGGGACCTGATCTGAAAGAACATCCAGAGTATGTCCTAGAGGTGGTCGCGCTTGAACAAGAGGTTGGCGACCAACCCAAGAATATAGAGGTCGCTCCCCCAGGTCCTGGGAACGAGGATCAGTGATCCGTCCTTGCAGCCCTTATCTAGTTTTGTACTCCCTTCTTTTACTATAAATAAATATCACTTTTAATAATTTTTCAATGCTTGGAAATTTTGAGTACTCTATTACATATGAGGTCGCATATTAACTGCTCACAATTACATTAGAATGAGTCTATGCGAACATAATTTTCACACTTGAGTTACATATGTAAAGCGAACTGAATTACATGTTATTTACAAACGTTTGCGAAAAATAAACTTTACAAGGAAATTGAGTTCGGAATTACTGATAGTAAGGTCGGAGATGTTCAGCATTCCAAGCTCGCGGCATTATAGAACCATTCAGCCTTTTGAGGTGGTAAGTCCCTGGTCTTATCACTTTAGCGATGCGATATGGGCCCTCCCAGTTCGGTCCCAAAACTCCCGCACTTGGTTCTTTAGTATTGAGGAGAACTTCCTTCGATACAAGGTTGCCGACCTGGAAGTCTCTTCGCTTGACCTTAGAGTTGAAGAACCGTTTCGCGGTTTGCTGATAGGCTGCAATTCTTAGCGAAGCCTTGCTGCACCGTTCTTCAACAAGGTCCAGACTTGCGCGCATAAGCGCTTCGGTGTCTGTTTCATTGTAAAGGTCCCTCCGAAATGAACCAGTTCCTACCTCCACATGGATCATGGCTTTGTAGCCATAGGCTAGGAAAATGGAGTTTCTAAGGTAGAGGTTCTAAAAGTTGTTATGTATGCCCATAGGACTTCGGGAAGGTCGTCGGCCCAGTTTCCCTTAGCTGCGCCAAGTTTTGCCTTCAGAGTGTGCTTGATGGTTTTGTTGACAACTTCAACTTGGCCATTGGCTTGCAGTCTTATGACAGAGGTAAATTTTTAATGGATACCCAGCTCGTCGCAAAACTGCTTAAACTCCTTGTTGTCAAATTGTTTACCATTATCTAAGATGAGGGTATGAGGAATTCCATATCGGCACACAATGTTCTTGAAGACGAAGTCCTTGAGCTTTCTGGTCATGATTGCGGCTAATGGCTCAGCTTCGACCCACTTGGTGAAGTAATCCACTACGACCACGACATATTTTACTCCCCCTTTACCAACCGGCATGGGGCCGATCAGATCAATCCCCCACATGGCAAACGGCCAGGGGGTAGTCATAATAGTCAGTTGGTAAGAGGGAGCTCGTGATATGTTTGCTAATCGCTGACACTTGTCATACCTTTTGACAAAGTTGCAGGTGTCTTCTTGGATTTGGGGCCAACAGTTCCCTTGACGAACAACTTTGTTGGCAAGAGATCATGCGACTGTGTGGTTACCGCAGATCCCTTTGTGTATCTCCCTCATGATGTAATCTGCTTCTTCGCTAGTCACACATCGGAGGAGAGGGGCATTAAACCCCTGCCTGTACAACTGGTCTCCGATAAGAATGTAACAAGCAAATCTTATTCGTAGAGTCCTTGCCTCGACCTTGTCGTCGGGTAAGGTTCCATCTTTGAGATACCAAATGATGGGGGTCATCCAGGAATCTGATTCTGTTACATTCAAGGCCTATTTGGTCGGGCTGATACTGGAAGCCCCGACAAACCGAACAGAATGCTTTTCGGTGTATCTGAGTCCAATGATGAGGCTATTTTTGTCAAGGCATCTGCCACAAAGTTGCTATCTAGGAATCTGAGTGATTGTGAAGTGCTTGAACGGCTTGAGTGCGGCCTTAGCTTTCTTCAGATAATTGATCATGCTATCTTCCTTGGCTTGATATTCTCCCAAAATCTAGTTAATGACCAGTATAGAGTCGCTGCGGACGCTGATCACGGTTGCCCCCATTTCCCTAGCCAACTGTAACCCAACGAGGAGAGCTTCATACTCGGCCTCATTATTGGTTGCTTTAAAACCGAACCGAAAAATGCCATGAATGTGAGCCCCTTCGGGGCTCAACAAGAGAAGTCCAGCCCCGACCCTCTTTTTGTTCAATGATCCATCAACGTAAAGAGTCCAGGTCATGAGATTTTGAACAGTTTCTTGGATGGCTTCACTGGGCTGTTGCTCCAACTCTCTTGTTGGATGATGACGAGAACTACGATATGAACGACAACACTGCCGCCCTTTGATAGCTGCTCTCAGTCTGTAATGGAGATCAAACTGACTAAGTTCCATGGCCTATTTAAACAATTTACCCGATGCCTCCGACTTTTGGAGGACATGCCTGAGCATGTAATTAGTCATTACATGAATTGTATGGGCATGGTAGTAAGGTCGCAGCTTTCGAGAAGCAATCAGCAGGGTATAAGCTCCATTTATGGATACAGCATCTCAGCATCCAACAGACGCTTGCTCATGTAGCATACTGGCCATTGCGTTCTGTTCTCTTCCCAAACTAAGGCTGCACTGACCGCGAACTGTGAGACGGACAGGTACAAAAGAAGTATTTCTTGTGGGAGAGGTTTTGACAAAAGTGGTGGCTTCCCGAGGTGTTCCTTTATTCTTTGGAATGCCTGTTCGCACTTGGGATTCCATTTGAACTTCTTATTGGCCCTGAGACCATTGAAGAATGGCAAGCAGCGATCTGTTAGCCTCGATATGAAACGGCTTAGCGCCACTATACGTCCGTTCAGGCTCATGACCTGTTTTTTGTTGGTCGGGCTTTTCATATCGAGGAGAGCTTGGATTTTTTCAGGGTTGACCTCAATTCCCTGCTGATTAACCATGTACCCTAGGAACTTTCCCGAGGATACTCTGAATGAACATTTGAGGGGGTTCAACTTCATCCGGTATTGTCAAAGGATGTTGAACATCTTAGTGAGATGCGCAACATGATCTGAAGTGGCATACGACTTGACCAGCATGTCGTCCAAGTAGACCTCTATCAATCTGCCTATCTGTTCAGAGAACATTCGGTTAACCAGTCGCTAGTAAGCTGCACCAGCGTTTTTGAGGTCGAAGGGCATAACTACGCAGCTTGATCGGCCCCAGATACGTAACAAAAGATGTATACTCTTTCTTGTCCAGGGTGCATACATCGAGAATCCTGATTGTATCCCAGTACTGCATCCATAAAACATCGTCATGCCCACACAAGGTGGCATCCACGAGCTAGTCGATCCTTGGCAAGGGAAAGCTATCCTTCGGACATGCTTTGTTGAGGTCGGTGAATTCGATGCAGGTCTGCCATTTGCCATTAGGCTTCTTTACCAGGACTGGGTTGCCAACCCAAGTCGGATAGAGTGCTTCCCAGATGGATCCATTTCGAAGAAGGTTATCTACCTCAAGCTTCAAGGCAGCATACCGCTCCGGATCCATTGCTCTCCTCTTTTAGTGGACTGGCTTTGCGTCACTTTCGATGTTTAATGCATGACAAATAACATTCGGCCTAATCCCGACCATATCTGCATGTGACCACGCGAACACATCGATGTTTTCCTTGAGGAAGCTAGTCAGTTCGGCAACAAGCTGGGGATTGAGATTTTTACCGATCTTTAACACCCTGCTTGATTCGTTCTGATTGACCAATACTTCCATCAGGTCCTCAATTGGCCCAGCAATCTTGAATGCGAGGGTCTATATTATCCTCAGCCATTGCCTGCCCGTGATTGCCGTGTGAGGTGCCTTTTCCTTTGCACGCCATTTGGTGTTTTACATAATGATCGCGAGATCGCACATTAGAAACCCTCAACTTCTCCGATCCCCACCCCGTCAGGGTAGGGGAACTTCATCTTCAGATGGTATATTGAAGTGACCGCCTTGAAGTGTCTTAGCAGAGGTTACCCCAAGATTCCATTGAAGGAGGCGCAGAAACAATCTATTACCAAGAACTCGATTACCTTAGGTCAGCAAACTGGAAATCACCCAAAGTACATGGCCTTAAGTGAGATCGTTCCTTTAGGGAGTAGGTGATCCCCTGTGAAGCCATATAAAAGGAACGAAGCAGGCTTTAGGTCGGCCTCATCCAAATTCATTCTTTCGAAAGTGGAAGCGAACAGGATGTTCACAGCACTTCCATTATCCACTAACATTCTATGGATATTATAGCACCCTATTAGGAGTGTGTTCACAAGGGCGTCATCATGGGGATGGTGCAGTCGGGTCGCATCCTTTTCCGAGAAGGAAATTTCCTCCTCCCTACAGACCTTTTATGGTCGCTGCGTCGCGTTCATCACTCTGATAGGGTCGTGATGAGCTTTACGGGCATACCTTTCTTGGGCACCCCGCGAGTTCCCCGAGAAGTGCAGCCCCCCGAAAATTAGATTGAGGGAGCACACTCCTTTCTAATCATGACGCTTCTTACTCGGCTCTCCCTTATTTTTCTCTGCTGGGGGAGCAGAGTCATCAATATACTCCTTGAAATGTCTTTGCTTGATGAGGTTCTCGATCGCCTGCTTGAGAGCTCGGCATTCATCCGTATGATGCCCATTATCCCGATAATAGCAACAATACTTTTTACTGTTCCTGGTCGATGGGGGATTTTTCATGGGCTCAAGTTCTCCGAG
The DNA here is from genome assembly GCA_026229545.1 of Pistacia atlantica. NCBI lineage: Eukaryota > Viridiplantae > Streptophyta > Magnoliopsida > Sapindales > Anacardiaceae > Pistacia > Pistacia atlantica. The sequence continues at coordinate 24,007,608 of CM047898.1, read as the reverse complement.
CAGGCTGGCTTCTTCTGATTTGTCAAGAATAGCCGATACAGATGCATTCAAGGAGTATATATTGGTTCATACTCAGCGATGACGAGGCCAGGGCATACGACTTTTTGGGTTCATAGCACGGCTTCTTCCCTTTTCGCTGAACATCAGAAGCCCATCTACGATCAACTCTCATTCTTCCTTCCTGAGCAGGTGTACTGCTCGAGGTACCGCTTGTGACGGTGGAGTACTACTACAAAACTTTCAATATGGAGATACTTCTCTGCAAGGTTGTAAAAACGGGTGAGGGAAACATCATCCTCAGACTGTAGCTCTTTCCACAGGTTGGTTTGTGGACGAACTCCTGCAATAATAAGAGTCTCAACTGACTCCTCGGGAGTGTGAGCCACTTTGTTGAGTTCTCTGTGGAATCTGTCTATATATGATTGGAGGAACTCATCCCTCTCTTGCCTTATGTTGTTGAGATAGCTCAAAGGCATCGAGAACTTTCTGTTCGCTTGGAAGTGCCTCAGGAACATCGTGCTTATTTGAGGCCACGAGTTGATTGATCCCGCTAGGAGTGACCTAAACCAACGTTTGGCATGAGAGGTCAAGGTCACTGCCAAACAACGGCACTTTGCCAAATCCGAGACCTGGTGAAGCTCCATCAGGTAGTTGAATTTATATAAATGATCCTGCGAATCAGAATTTCCATCGAATGCTCGCATGTTAGGCATTCTAAATCTCGATGGGAGTTGGGCAGCTAACACCGCCAGAGAAAAGGGAGACGTTGACGCGGCCTGCCCTTGCTCATTTTGCTGAGCCTTTAGTTGATCAAGAACTTGCTGCAACTCTTCGATTTGAGGTAGCGGCGCTACCTGCAGATTACTTTCTGCAACGTAGGTGTGACCCTCACGGTTATGGTTGAGGAAGAGTGAGGTCGATTCCCCCTCCCCTCCACTCTCGGTGATCCCCACCCGGTGGAATCTTGACACACGCTAACTAGAGTCGTGTGATGGCACAACATTATTTGGGGAATTTTCACGACCTCCACGGTGGTGCAAACCGACCCGCGGAGTGTGATAACTTCCAATATGACGATCAGGATTGCTCTGGCAGTGATGAGAATCCCCCCGCCCAGCATTTTTGTACAGGTTTTCACACGATGTGGCATGGGATGGATCGAGTTGTATCCTTTCACTGAGTCTCAATGCCACAAGTATCCTACCTAGGGTGTGGTCAATGTTCGCTGGGCCTTTTGAGCTTTGAGGCCCATTCTTCGCCACTTGCTTACCCTTTCTTCGACATGCTGCAGTGCTCGCGGCACGGGCTATGGCCCTTTACGGCATTTTCGCATGACCTGCAGGCATTTTTGGCGGTTGCACCTCCGCATTTGACTTGGGTTGCACACCCTGGTCCAAATGGTCCAATCTTTGCGAGACCGTTTGGAGAGTATTGTTGAACCTCTCCAGGTAGCTTAGAACGGCAGGATCAAGTTGTGAACTTGACGGGATGTTCCCCGCAGTGGTCTAGGGAGCCGAGAGTACCCCGGGGGAGGCATCCTCCTGCATTTAAGGGATCCCCTCAGTATTCTGGTTGGTTTTTTCAGGTTCAAATTGGTGAGCCATTTGCTGTTGTAGGACCCGTACGTTAGAGATTCTCCTGATGAAGGACGAATGCTAAATTAGGCCCTTCCTCTAGCGCCAAACTATTGATGCGTGATTTTGACACCAACAAACCGCACGTGTAAAATGTTGAGTTAGCCCCGAAGACACACGTGAATATGAGAGAATAATGAGTAAATGTAGTGAGAGGATTTTTAAAGTGGTTCAGATGCTTTAAGGAAGCAAATCCTATGTCCACTGATGTATATTAATGATAGCGAACTGGTCGCGGTCAACGAAGTGACTTTACAAGTGAGAGAATACAAGCGTTGCTTTGATAGATTAGCTAATCCCCTAAATGAGAGGAGAGCTCCCAATTTATAGTGGGATGGATTAAGGTTATCATTACTGAATCTATGAGTTGGTGGGATTATCCGTGCAAATCCTTCTTTATGTCACATTACCCACCTTTTAGAGTGATTTACGTGATTTGCAACAGGGATTGGACACGTGGACGTCCTCTATCCGTTCCTCAGTCTGGCACGCACCCACTGTGTTGACAAGAGTGTGCTGCTTGCATCATCACGCGGCAGCTGCTGAACGTCGGTGGGATCTTCCCTTAAAGAGGCCTAATTATTCGCTAATGCACCACATCACCCTATTTTTTTCTAGTCATAACATAAAATAATGTGATAAGCGAATTAACTTGCCAAAACCTGTGAAGAATTGATTTAAGCTAATCTCTCTCACACACTTCTCATTGAAACAGCCAAAAAACATTTATACACAGTAAGTGATGAAACCAAATCAAAACTGAAATATTACAAAATCAGGTGGTGAATATTTCTCCAGGTGGTTTGGTGTATTGAATAGAAGAATGACTTTTGCAAAAGCTCATTTGTTTTGCAATAATAGGTGAAGATCAAAATAGGCAGCTTGAGACAGCTTGGTTTGAGGGGAATATTGAATACAAAAGCCAAAGTTCAAAGTTTTGGTGTTTTTAATGAGAAGAATGAAGTGTTGCCTTTTTAAGTAGAAGTATTAATTGAAGAATACATTGCCATTTACAGCGATAACAGCTATTGGTTGTTAATTGTTTAATATACTGTTGTTGTACTTTTACTCTTCAGTTAGTTACACTTTACCAAAAATTAGTAAAGATTTTTTTCTCTCCCGTTCTCCTTGTTGTTCCTCTATTTTTCTTCTGCTTTTTCTTCTTACATCTTCATGGTACCAGAGTCGTGACTTGCATCAATAGTGAACTCTGCAAGGTCCTCCAATATTCTCAACAACTCGAACGAGATATTGAAACAATCAATCAATCCACCTGCCTCAGCTCTAACAACAAGTTTACAAGTCATAAATCCAAAGCTAACTCAAAGCAATTACTGATTTTGGAGCTCCTAAGTTCTGTCTACAGTAGGCTCTCATGAGCTTGAAGATCACCTTCTCAGTAGAGTTACATGTCCCTCTTCTCTTTTAATTCCTGATTCAGGAATTGAACATGACCTAGGTGAAACTAGTGGCGAAGTTAGGGCAAGTAGTGTTTCTGTGAATGAGCAGTTGAATCCAACCTACATAATGTGGAAGAGAACTAATAAAGTTTTAGTTAGTTGGCCTTTAGCTTCAATCTCAGAAGGTATGTTTGGAATAAAATGCTGAAGCGCCATTGAGATTTGGTTTGCATTGGAAAATGAGTTCATCACAAACTCAAAAGCCAGAGCATTACATCTCAAAAATCTTCTTTAGACAACATAAAAAGGAAACCTAATTGTAGGAGACTATATCAAGAAAATGAAGGAAATTGCTCAAAGTTTATCAGCTAGTGGACTACTAATTGCTGATGAGGATTTATTGCAATATATTTTGGATGGACTTGGTCCTGAATTCAATGCTGTTGTAGTAAATTTAACATCACGGATTGAATCAAAGTTTGATTCTGTCACACTACAAGGGGCACATTTTTATTGCAAAAATATGAGATTCGTCTTGAGAAGTTCAATACAGTAGACTTGTACAATTGTTCAGCTCACTTAGCTTCTACTGGTAGCTCTCTTAATGGCTCAAACAAGTCAAACAACAATATTAACAACTCTACTCAACCTGAATTAGGAAATCCACAACTTGGTAAAATGGCTAGATCATTTTATACAACTCCTTCTAATTTATGTCTTTAGGGAATCCTCATTGTCCTCAATATCCTATAATACCTACTCCCCAAAACTATAGCCAAACTTTCTATAACAATCGGCCACTTGTTCCTGGAGGTATGTCATATGGTAGAGGAAAAGGTCGAAACAATGGAAGAGGAAGATTAATCTGCTAGTTGTGCAATAAAGCTAGGTATTCAGCTGGTTAATGTTACCATAGGTACAATTCTGCCTGTACTGGTATGCCTCAAGGCCCTATAGTTAACACACCACAATAGCCTAGCTTTCATCATGAAGATTCATCCTCTCAGACTCACAATAGTCAACACCTGTATAACTCTCCTCAATATAGTGGTGGTGGTCATTATCCATCAGTTGCTCCTCAATTCGGTGGTCCTATGAGAGGCTCTTATGGTAAGACAACTTATCCTCAATAGTCACACACTTCACAATTTGAAACTCATATTGGTAATCTTAACACTAGTACTAATTTCCCTTCCAATAATGTGACTATTCCTTCCTTTGGTGTTCCAAGTCAATAGCTGATTTGTCAGAATCAAGCTCATTTTGTGACCATTGGTTCCAACCTAAACTCAGCACCTAATCAGTCGCATCATGTTGTAACACCTTCTGCACAATCCTCACAACAACCACAGTAGTTTGCTCTTGCTATATCACTCACACCCACTGATCCTGTGTGGTATATGGACTCCGGTGCTACCAACCATGTCATAACAGGCCTCAGAAATCTAAATGTTAGCAAAAACTACAGTGGAATAGATTAACTTCAGGTTGGCAGCAGTGAGTACCTTAATATTTCACATACTGGACATACTACTATTCCTAGTGCCTTTCATTCTAAGTTTTTGTATCTTAAAAATATTCTTTGTGTCCCCAAAATTACTAGAAACCTATTAAGTATCTCTAAATTCACCAAAGACAGCAATGTTGTGGTTGAATTTGATGCTCATTGTTATGTTGTCAAGGACAAGGTCACAAGAGCCATATTGTTGCAAGGGGGTCTTGAAGGTGGATCGTAACAGGTGAATTCCTCATCTCACAAACCTTCTTATGAATCTCACCTCTCATCTACCAACATTCTGCCTACTCGAGTAGCCTTTGTTAGCACCATAAATGGTCCTCATTCTATTTCATTAAACTCACTACATAAGCCTAATACTTGTAAAATTGATAAAAGTTATCAAATTGTGAATGATGTTAATTCACTCACTTTGAATAATGGAGGCCATGCTTCTCCTGACGTCAATAATAATGTTTGTTCAAACTTTGTTGGTTATAATTGTCAAAGTACTTCTACTTTACTGAATAAGGAAAATTGTGTTTCTGGTGCAATTTCTGGTTCTGATAAATCTATTGGTATAACTTCTCATTCTGATGATTTGCTGAATAAAGAAAATTATGTTTTTGGTACAGTTTATGTTTCTGATAATTATGTTGCTTTACACACATCTGATCACACACACTGTTGACTTAAATTGCTTGACTGCAAACACTCACGTCGATGAATACATGATTTGTCACAAATGTTTGGGCCATCCTCATTCCAAAACTTAGCATCAAATCTTAACCAATCTATATGTTAAGAATCCCTCAAAAATCAGGACCTTTCTTAGTTCCAATATCACCTTTTGCGATGCTTGTCAACTAGGCAAGTTACATCAAACCAGTTTTCCTATCCCACAATCTCATGCTAGTGCTCCTTTGGAACTTATTCACAGTGATGTTTGGGGTCCTGCCCTTTATCTATCAGTTGAAGGCTTTAGGTATTATGTTCAATTTCTAGATCACTTTAGTAGATTTACATGGCTGTTTCCTTTTAAAACTAAAGTTGAAGTTAGGTCTTTCTTCATCAAATTTCATCATCTTGTTGAAAGGCAATTTGGGTGTAAAATTAAGAGTTTACAATCTGACCAAGGTGGGGAATACAAAGCTCTTATTCTATACCTAGTTGATCAATGTATTCAAATCAGGCAGTCTTGTGCCTATATTCACCAACAAAACGATAGGAGTGAAAAGAAGCATAGACATATTGTAGAATCATGTCTAACACTTCTTGCCCATGTCTCTATGCCCCTACAATACTGGTGGCTTGCCTTTGAAAATGCTGTATACTTAGTTAATAAATTTACCTGCCTAATATTCTCAATTTCTCTGGGCTCAGTTGTTTAATTTCCTGAATGTCCTATCTATGAGGGTCTAAAGGTTTTTGGCTGCTTTTGTTTTCCTTATCTTAGACACTATAACACACACAAGTTTGATTTTCACACCACTAAGTGTGTAATTGTAGGATATAGCTTAATTCACAAAGGTTAAAAATGCTTGAAACCTGATGGAAAAATTGTTATTACTCTTAGTGTTTACTTTAATGAATGTGAGTTTCCTTTTGCTAAAACCCTGCCCATTTCTTCTACTTTTCCATCTTCCCTCTTAAATCTTCCTTGTACTTATTCTAATGATGACACCTCTACAAACACACAAACTCTATCTTTTCCCTCTGCCATTTTTCCTTATCCTATACAGAATTCAGCTACCACTGATCTTCCCACAGATATTGTTCCTCGTGTCAAACCTTTTTCGGATAGCACAGCAGTTGGTAAGAAGTCTACTACTTTTGTTTCTACTCCTAATACTATAATAGGTGCTAAATCTCTCCCTACGTCAACTTCCCTTACTCCAACTACCACACAAGTCGACAAAACTCATGATAGCTCTCCCACAAACTCCCCCATCTCTTGTCACTAGCCTAAACATTCTAAAACAATAGCCTTCCCTGGTTAGCCTCTTGATGTCATAATTACTGATAACTCCACCACCGTTGATACTCTCCCCACTATCCCTACAACTTGCACCTTTCCACCATGTCACCTTGTAGTTGATCTTACTTTCTCTTAAGTTCCAGCTGCATTGGGTACTGTTGGTTCCGCTAGTTGCTCTAATACCTTAACAAATGCTAGTATTCATCCCATGATAACCAAGTCTAACTGCTCAGCTCAACCTTATCCCATTGGTTATGATCCTGATAACTATCATCTTACTTTTCAAGTTAGTGGGTTTTACATAATTGATCATGTTAAATCAGAACCTAATGATGTTTCTGAAGCTCCCCAGAGTTCCAATTGGAAAGCTTCCATGGGTATGAATATGATGCACTTATAACTAACAATACTTGGACACTTGTTCCTTCTTCTCCTGATATGAATATAGTGGGAAACAAGTGAGTTTTTCGAGTAAAGTATAATGTTGATGGTACACTAAAAATTCAAGGTAAGGCTAGTAGCTAAGGGGTTCCAACCTTCAGCCCTATTATTAAACCAACCACAATACACATTGTCCTCACACTTGCTGTGACAAATGGTTGGGATGTCTAACAAATCGACGTCAAAAATGCTTTTCTAAATGGAGTATTGAGTGGAACAGTCTACATGAAGCAGCCTCCTGGCTTTGAGGATAATACTTTTCCTGATGTAGTTTGCAAGCTAAACAAAAAGCTCTTTATGGCCTAAAGCAGGCTCCAAGAGCCTGGTTTGACAAATTAAAGGCTACTCTACACATTAAAGCTTTTAGAATTCCATTTCATACTCTAGTTTTTTTATTCTCAAACAAGATTCTGGTTCAACTTACATTCTCGTATATGTTGATGACATACTGATTATAAGGTCAGATAAGCACTTTATAGCCCAATTAATGAAGGATCTTAATGATGATTTTGCTCTCAAGACTTTTGGCTCCCTAAAGTACTTCTTACGATTAGAGGCAACAAGAAATTCAGCTGGTCTTCACTTAAAATAGTCCAAGTATGCCACTAACCTACATGTTAAGACTAAAATGTTGGAGATACATGCATGTTCCACTCCAATGACTATTGGTGTAAAACTAAGCTCAATTGACAGTGCTCTTTTTCAAAATCCTGGTCTTTACTGAAGCACTATAGGCGCCTTATAATACTTGACTCTCACCAGGCCATACATTAGTTACACTATCAATAAATTAAGCCAATTCTTGCAAGCTCCCACTGAGCTTCAATGGCAGGCCTGTAAGCGGGTGCTAAGGTACATCAAAGGCACTTTAGATTATGGTCTTCTTTACAAACCCACTAGTGTTCTCCATGTAGAGTGTTATGCTGATGCTGACTGGGGTGGTAATTTAGAAGACAAAAGGTCTACTAGTGGCTATTGTATATATTTAGGACCAAATTTGATTAAGTGGAGCTCTCGGAAACAAAAGGTTGTTGCCCTTTCCTCAACAGAAGCTTAATATAGAGCTCTTGTTATACAGCCACAGATATAGCTTGGTTACAAAGTATATTCACTAAATTGGGTCTTACCTTCATATAGTTCCAATAATCTAGTGTGATAATGTTAGTGCTGGTGCACTTGTGAACATGCAAGAAACAAGACGAAAAACAGTTGAAGAGAAGAAGAATTGGGAAAAATTCTTATTAACAGATCTGGTAAAACTTTACAAAGAGTAAAGTTTCTTTTGTACGATTTAGGAAGAAGACTAAAACTTCAAAACGGTGGAGTTTTGACTAACATACACTTAACTAAAAATAAGACCAAAACGGTGGAGTTTTGGTTATCAAACAATTGACTAAGTCAATTCAATTATAGGTTTAGCCTTTAGCCTTTTTTACTCACATTCCCCCTCAAACCAAGCTCCATGAGTTTTCTAAATAATGCTCGTACTGAAGCAAGACTATTTAGTGACATTCCCCCTCAAACCCAACTCCATAGAATGTTGAGGAAGACAATCAGACCAATCTGAACTTTTGCATGAGGAACCATGCTTACTGTCATTGAATGATAATCCCATCAAAAGCAACTGAACTTAAAGAACTGAAGAAAGCAAATGCAACTGCAAATTGCATGTTGAACTGCTAAAGCACAAGAAATGTATAATTGTTCTACAGCATGAAGTCCCTGAAAATGAAAGCTTCAAATGCAGAAGAGAAGAACATTTGCAAGAGTCAAACTGAACTATTCCAAAACTGAACTGTTGATCCAAAAACAGACTAAACAACTAATCCAAAACTGAACAACTGCTGGTCCGAATCAAACTGAACACCTGATCCAAAACTGAATCACTGCTGATCCAAATCAAACTGAACACCTGATCCAAAACTGAACCACTGCTGATCCAAATCAAACTAAACACCTGATCCAAAACTAAACCACTGCTGATCCAAATCAAACTGAACACCTGATCCAAAACTGAACCACTGCGATCCAAGTCAAATTGAGCACCTGATCCAAAAAACTGAACTGCTGATCCAAAACAGACTAAACAAATGATCCAAAACTGAACAACTGCTGATTCAAACCAAACTAAACAACTGATCCAAACTGAACTGCTGATCCAAACCAAACTAACAAGCAAAGAACTAGTAGTGAACTAGAGCAAAGCAACCACAAAAAGAAAAACTTCAGTCTTAGACTATCTGAATTATACCAGTAGATGAGTAATATGAATAAAAGCAGAGCAAACAATCTTTCACTTTTATCACAGTGCTAAGTACAGATTTCAGTAGCACTTACCACTGTTAATTTCTGGCATAATTCAACAAATTGGAAAGTAGATACAGCTTTTGTAAGAACATCAGCTATTTGAAGCTTGGATGGTACATACTGAATTGCCACTTTATTAGCTAATACCTGCTCTCGGATGTAATGTGCATCTATCTCAATGTGTTTGGTGCATGCATGAAAGACCGGATTAGAAGCTAATGCTACTGCACTAATGTTATCGCACCATATCACGGGCTTAAAATTTATAAAAATTCCTAGTTCAGTGAATAAACTCTGCAACCATGCTACCTCTGTGGCTGTTTGAGCCAATGCTCTATACTCAGCTTCGGTGGAAGAAAGGGCTACAACTCGCTACTTTCTTGAACTCCATTGAACTAAATTGGGTCCCATGTATACACAATAGCCATTAGTAGAGCGTCGATCCTCCAAATTACTTCCCCAATCCGCATCAGCGTAACATTCCACATTGAGAGAGCGAGTGGGCTGAAAGTGTAAACCATAATCTAGTGTTCCTTTGACATACTGAAGAATTCTCTTGCATGCTTGCCATTGAAGAGTTGTAGGAGCTGATAGGAACTGACTAACCTTATTAACGGGAAAGCTAAGATCAGGTCTTGTAAGTGTAAGGTATTGAAGTGCCCCTATAGTGCTTCGGTACAAACTTGGTTGCTCGAATAAGTCACTATCACCTGAGAATAACCGGGTACCAATGGCCATAGGAGTGGAGCAAGGATGAGCTTCATTCATGCGGGTTTTGAGTAATAGATCAACTGCATATTTGGTTTGTTTCATGTGGATACCACTGCAGTTTTGTGTAGCTTCCAGGCCAAGAAAATAGTGCAATGAACCAAGAGTTTTGAGTGAGAACTGATCATTTAAATCCTTCATAAGCTGAGTAATGTAATTTGAGCTGGATCCTGTCAAAAGAATGTCATCTACATAGACTAACTCATAGGTTAGTAAAGAATTTTACTTAAAAATGAATGGGCTTGAATCAGAGACAGAATTAACAAAACCCTTGCTGAGGAGGGCAGCCTTTAACAGATCAAACCAAGCCCTTGGAGCTTGTTTAGGCCCATAAAAAGCTTTATTCAACTTGCACACATATGTAGGATTGTGAGGATCCTCAAAACCAGGAGGTTGTTTCATGTATACCTTTTCATTTAAAGTACCATTTAAAAATGTGTTGTTGACATCAATTTGCTGAACATCGCAACCATGTGTAACAGCCAAGGTGAGAATGATTCTGATAGTGGATGGTTTAACAACTGGACTAAAAGTTTCAAAGTAGTCAAGTCCAAGGGTTTGTTGAAAACCCTTTGCAACCAACCTAGCCTTGTATTTTTGCAAAAAACCATCTGCATTATACTTGGTTCTAAATACCCATTTGTTCCCTACTACATTCACATTGGAGGAAAGAGGAACCAGTGTCTAGGTCTGATTTTTTAGTAGAGCAGTAAATTCAGATTGCATTGCCTCTATCCACTTAGGATTAGCCAAAGCTTCAACAACAGAATTGGGTTCTGGCTCAATAACATGTTGTTCTGATAGAAAAACAGTGGAGGGATTTGCTACAGCATTAGCAAAGGAAGACATGGCTGCTGCTTTGGCCTGATTTTCTAGCATAGCAGTAAATTCAGATTGCATTGCCTCTTTCCACTTAAGATTAGCCAAAGCTTCAACAACTGAATTGGGTTCTGGCTCAATAACATGCTGTTTTGATAGAAAAATAGTGGAGGGATTTGCTACAGCATTAGCAAAGGAAGACATGGCTGCTGCTTTGGCTCGGGTCAACATAGGGTGAAGGTTAAGGGAATTCAGTTGTGTAGGATGTGTGGAAGGTGGTTGTGTAGAGTGTATGGGTTAAAGAGTATTAGAGAACTGTGATAGTGTAAGATCAACTTCAAGTGGAATGGATGGCAGGCTAGTATCAGGTGGTATAACAAGAAAGGATGATATCTTAGTTGAATAGTGATCAGGTGAGTATTGTGAAGAAGAAGCAGGTTGTGGAATATGAGTATGTGAGGAATAATGTTCACTATTTAATGAAGTACTACGAGAATCATGAGGTGCAGCAGGTATTAAGGGAGAAATATGCAATTGTGAGTTTGAAGGAAAGAGGAAGAAGTACCTAGTGTTGAAGTGCCATTTTCAGGCAGTTTTGATGAGCTTGTTACTGTAGAGGGAAGAGGGGCCTGTTCGGTTGAAGAATGAGGACTTTGTGTAGTGATGACAGGAAATGGAAGAGATTGAATTTGACCAGAGGAAATATTTGATTCAGATGACAGCTCAGGAGAGGAAGAAGAACAAACATAGCCATGAGAAAAAGGAAATTCTGACTCATTAAACTTGACACACGGAGTGACAACAATTTTTCCATCTGGTTTCAAACATTTATATCCCTTATGAATTAGACTATAGCCAACAAACACACACTTGGTAGAATAAAAGTCAAATTTATGCTTATTAAAAGGTCTAGGAAATGGAAAGCAAGAACATCCAAAAACTTTCAATGACTCATAAACAGGTGGGGATTGAAATAATTTTTTGTAAGGAGACATAAACCTAAGTAGTTGTGGGCATCTTATTTATGAGAAATACTCCAGTTTCGAAAGCTAACCACCAAAACTGTAAAGGCATGGATGCATGAGCAAGAAGGGTTAGACCAGTTTCAACAATATGTCTGTGCTTGTGCTCACATCTACCATTTTGTTGATGTATATGTGAGCAAGAATTTCTAAATCTAATTCCTAAATCAGTGAGATAAGAATGTAGTGTAATGTATTCTCCTCCTTGGTCTGACTGGAGACACTTGACTTTGTGACCAAATTGCCTTTCAGCAAGTTTATGAATTTAATAAAGACCAATTTAACTTCTGATTTAGTTCTAAGAGGAAAGAGCCAAGTATATCGACTATAGTCATCCAAAAATTGTACATAATATCGAAAACCTTCTGATGAAGGTAATGGGGCAGGACCCCAAATATCACTATGTATAAGTTCTATGGGTGCAGTAGCTTGAGATGTGGATGAAGGAAAACTAGTGAGATGTAATTTGCCAAGTTGGCATGCATCACAAAATGCAAGTGAATGAGTGGATGATGACTTGCTCTTAGACACAGTATTCTTAGACAAACCAGCAACAATTTTTTGTAAAATGAGAGAATGAGGATGTCCTAAGCGTTTATGCCATATCATGTGATCAGCATCAATTGTATCAGCATTAAAACAAAAAATATCAGAATTTGTATCAGGCATAAACTTATCAGAGGAACAAGTTTTATTATTATTGATAGAAAGATCTTTACACTTATTAGCATTATCAACCATAGGCTATGCAGAGTTACACTCATGCTTTTATTTTTCAGAGCACTAGCAGTTGACATATTAGGATAAGAACTAGACATATTTCCAGAAGAAGTAGAATTATTATTACAGATACGAGACATAGGTAGACAAGGTTTAGACACACCAGAATGACTGGAAGAAGATGACGATGAATGAGCAAAGTTAGAGTGTGGAATATTCAACTGTTAAAGGCCTCCTCTCAGCTCCCCTTGCAGTAATGTTGCTCTGGTCAACCTGTACTTAACAAGGCAACAATCAACATTGAACTCAACAATAACATCATTATCAGTAGTAAATTTAGAGATGCTCAAAAGATTTTTGGTAATTGTAGGTACACACAAGATATTTTTGAGATAAAGGCTCTTGTATTGAAAAAGACTAGGTAAAGAGGTATGGCCAGTGTGTGAAATAAGAAGAGATGTACCATTACCTACTTGAAGTTGACTAACACCATCATAATTCTTACGAATACTCATGTGATTCAGGTCTGCTGTAACGTGATCAGTGGCTCCTAAATCCATGTACCACACAGGATCCGAAGGAGTAAAGGAAGTAGCAAGGGCAGTGTGTACTGGTGATGAGTGAGGTTGTGAGCCTAAACTAGGATGTCCACTGTTGTTTTGATGAGTAGCAGCAAGAAAAGCCTGACTAGATCCTGACAGTGGTGTACCAGAAACACCATGAGGAGTTGAAGTTGGTGAGAAACTCTCAGGTGAAGATTGTGAAAAGGCTATATTTTGTGAGTTGTTGGTGAAGTTAGAAGAAAAAGAACCAGGCAAAAGATGCTGATATGAGGTAAGTGGCTACTGTTGTGGTCTAAAAATATCAAAATTCTGGTTAGCAATGGCATGAGTATTAGGCAAAGGCTATTGAGAAGAGAGCATTTGGAAAGGAGGGCTATACGTGTTAGTGGTATAAGCAGTAAAGGGATGTTAAGCAGTAGGAATTGGTGAATGCTGGATAGTATGAGAGTGTGAGGCAGTAGGAAATTGAGGATGTTGAGCAATGGGTACTTATGGATGTGAACCATAAACATTCACAGGTTGTTGTTGATTATAGGCTTGCTGCATTTGTGAGCCAAGAAAACTTCCATTATAAGCTGAGTTAAACCGGTGGTAACATTGAATCGCATAGTGCCCTGCCTTGTTACATACTTGGCAAATTAATCTTTTTTTACTAAAACTTCTTCCTCTACCTCTTCCATACTGTTGGTAGCCAAGAGGCCTATGAGTAAATGGCTGCTGTGATAAACTGGAATTATAGTTTTCAGGCGCTGGAATCACATATTGTTGCTGATAATGAGGATTACCCAATGAATTCAGTGAAGGAATTACAACCGTGGGAGCAACAGGGGAGGTTTTAATAGCAGAGGAAGAATTTGTAATATCACTTAACACTCCAGAGTTATTAACAGAGGCAATATTGGCAAAGCTATTGTACAGATCAGTAGAGTTAAATTTCTCCAATCTGATTTCATATTTCTGCAATAAAAATTGAGCTTCTTGCAGCGTAACCGTGTCAACCTTTGATTCAAGCCTATAAGTCAAATTCACCACTACAGCATCATATTTAGGCCCTAGACCTTCTAAAATATGTTGTAGTAAATCTTCATCAGAGATAATCAGTCCACTAGCTGACAAACTCTTAGCTATTTCTTTCATCTTCTTTATATAATCACCAATACTCAAATTGCATTTATGAGTAGTCTGTAACAAGTTCTTAAGGTGTAACGCTCTTGCTTTCGAATCACTGGCAAACTCACGTGCAAGAGCAAACTAGATATCTGTAGAATAGAAACATTTTGACACAACTCCAAACATGCTTTTAGATATAGACGCCAATAACCAACTGACAAGAAATTTGTCAGTATGCTTCCACATCACATAATCAGGATTCAACCTATCTTCCATAGAGTTGGTGCTAGACTTAGGATTTCCTCTAATTTGACCTAAATCCTTATCAATTTCAAAATTAGATACCAAGAGAGGAGAAGGACACGAACTTTTACCAAGTAGGTGATCCTCAAGCTCATGCGAACCCACAGTAGACAGAACCTGGGAACTCCAGAATCAATAGTTATTGCGTGTGAGCTTCGGGTTGATAACTTGTAAACTTGATACTTGAGCTGAGGTAGGACGAATCGCTGATTCATTAAGAATTTGTGAGGTGGAGCGATTGACAGACTCTCTCAACAATTCCTTAAAACTGTTAAGCAACAAGGAAGTACGAGACTCTTCACCAGAATCTTTCGCCATAGACGCTAGTCAATGCTCTGATACCATGTGAACATGCAAGAAACAAGACGAAAAACAGTTGAAGAGAAGAAGAATTGGGAAAAATTCTTATTAACAGATCTGATAAAACTTTACAAAGAGTAAAGCTTCTTTTGTACGATTTAGAGAGAAGACTAAAACTCCAAAACGGTGGAGTTTTGACTAACATACACTTAACTAAAAATAAGACCAAAACGGTGGAGTTTTGGTTATCAAACAATTGACTAAGTCAAGTCAATTATAGGTTTAGCCTTTAGCCTTTTTGACTCACATTCCCCCTCAAACCAAGCTCCATGAGTTTTTTGAATAATGCTCGTACTAAAGCAAGACTATTTAGTGACAATCCCACAAGGTAGATAGAACTACTACTAATGTGAAGCTCATGTATTTCTATCTTATAATGTTAATTAATATTACGTTTTTGTATTCTCATTAGTTAGTTTTAGCAAGAAAGAGGACATGTTACCTCTACTATGGAATGCTACATGAAGCAATATGGAGCCTCGAGAGAAGAAGCAATTAAGGAGTTTAACGCAATGATTTCTAGTGCATCGAAGGATATAAACAAAGAATGCATGAAGCCAATAGTTGTCTTCATGGAAATTTTACGTAGAGTAGTGAATATTGCACACTTCGTGTTAGTAAGAGTTAGCAAAAGTTAGTCATGTAGAAGTTCAGCTTAACCTACTGTGTTAGTTAGTTACTGAACCTGAGTTAATTAACTACTGTGTTAGTTAGTTACTGTTATGAGCACTATAAAAAGGTGCACTTACTGTACAAACAAAAGTTAAGTGAAATACACAAATTTTATACAACTGTTTCTCCTTTTTTCTCTCTATATTTTCTCTCTGTTTCTTCTCTAAATTCTCATGGTATTAGAGGTATCGACTAATGTCAAAGATGGCTGATCCTATCAGTTCTCTCTCAATCAAAATAGCTCAGATATTAAATCAACCATTGAGCTCGTTAATTCTATAACACCTCATCAATGTCTTCTTCTTCTCTTCCTGTAATTTCCCCCAAATTAACTAAGGATAATTACATGTTCTAGAAATCACAAGTTTTATTTGCTGTGGGCTCCCATGACTTAGAGGAGCGTGTGAAAGTTCCAATTGAAGGTATTGAGGGGTCGATAGAGAACAAGCCTAATCCAGCATATAATCAATGGAAGAAGACAGATAAGCTACTTGTAAGTTGGATCCTTGGATCTATTTCAGAATCTCTGTTCTCAGTAGTGTCTAAGTGTCAATTTTCTGCTAATATGTGGATTGCACTTGAAAAAGAATTTCTTATGGAATCTAGAACAAAAATTGTGCACATTAAGAGTTTGCTGCAAAACACTAAGAAAGATAATCTTAGTATCCATGAATATTTTGTAAAGATGAAAGGATTTGCTGAAATATTGTCAGCTAGTGGAATTCTAATCTCTGATGAAGAACTAATGAACTACATTCTTGATGGTTTAAGTTTTGAATATGATGCCGTTGTAGTAAATATTGCTATAAGATTGGAGTCTAGGATAGATCCTATCTCTGTTCAGGAAGCATAGATTATTTTGCAAAAATATGAGTTGAGGTTGGAAAGAGCAAATCTAAGTGCAAATTCAGTTGTCAACACTGAGTTTCATGGAGGTTCAATTCATCTTGCTAATCTCACTACTGATACAACTCCAACAAAATATCGAAGTGAACAATCCTTGCTTAATATAGGACAACATCAGTTTTCACCCATACAGAACCCTAATCCCTCCTCGCAAAATTTTGCTCCTCGTCAATATGGTACTAGTCTCAATCAGTTTATGAACTCAACACCACAGAACCACTTTTATTCCTCACAATTCACTGGTGTCGGAGGAAGAGGTAGATAAGTTGGAAGAGGCAAGATTATATGTCGAGTTTGTGGAAAGAGTGGACACCTTGCACTGAATTGTTATCATCGGTTTGACATAAGCTACATTGAAGGAAATAACTCACTAGTCAAACCACCAAATTTTAACAACAATTATTCTAGAACTCAAGTTGGGTTTCAAAACTTACCGTACTTCGCTCAGAATTCACCTCAACCTCCTTATCACCCCAACATAAGTCACCAACCAACTGGATTTCCACCATTATCCTATCCATCAGTTGGTTTTCCATCAGGACCTAATCAAAGCTCAGGCCACTCACACACAAATTCTGGCCCTCAATTAGTTACAACTACTGCTCCTAATCAAGTTTATCTGTCCCAGATTCAACCATCACATTACTCTAATCTTGTTGCCAACTACATTACTGCACCTTCTCTGTGGGATGCGCTTGGTACATGGATTCGGAGCCACAGATCATGTGACTTTAGACTTGTCTCAACTTGCAGTAAACTCAAGCTACACTGGAAATGAGCAAATTCAGGTTGGAAATGGTGAGTTACTCTCTATATCACATTACTTCATTACTATGTCAATCTAGGTCTCTTTACCTTAAGCATGTTTTATGTGTTCCTCAAATTAGAAAAAATCTCTTAAGTATATCAAAATTTACTAAAGATAATGGAGTTATTATTGAGTTTTTTGCTGATCACTATGTTGTTAAGGACAAATAGTCCCAAGCTATTCTTCTTCAAGGAAGGCTTAAAGATGGTCTTTACCAACTCCAAATTCCAGTCATTCCCTTTGTCTCGAAGTCCAATCTGTCTGCAGATCACTACAATTCCAATTGCCTACATATCACTCAACCTTTCCAATTTCAGTCCCTAACTCATCAGTTGGAGCTCCTACTCAGTCTCAGTCCTCACAAACTTTGTTTTCTACACTTCCTGTTATTCATACTACTAGTGATGTCAACAAAGAGTGTGAACTTAAAAGTTCAAATAATGTTGTTATTAATAATTGATCTCCTACATTTGTACGTGTTTGAAACAACAATGCTAAGCCTGTACCTATATCATCATGTAATAATGATACTGAAACTAATAAAGATATGATTCAATCATTTTCTGCTGCAAAAACTAATGGTCTGTTATGGCACAAACGCTTAGGTCATCCTAATGCCACAGTTCTTACGAAATTTTTGCACTCTTTGAACCTAAAACATATAGGTGCAAGCACTTTTGATTTCTGCAGAGCTTGCTAATTTGGAAAACTTCACTAGTCTACTTTTCCTAGGTCCAATTCTAGAGCATCTAAACCTTTAGAACTAGTACACTCTGATTTGTGGGAACCATCACCTGTACCTTCACCTGAAGGCTTTAAATATTATATTCAATTTTTAGATGACTATAGCAGGTTCACTTGGATTTTCCCTTTGAAAGTTAAGTTTGAAACACAACTGCTGTTTAAACAATTTCACAAACTAGCTGAAAGACAATTTAGTACAACTCTGAAATGTGTTCAAACTGACTGGGGAGGTGAATATAGAAGTTTAGTTTTCTATTTTCTTGATCATGATATTACCTTTAGACATCCGTGTCCCTATACTCACCAACAAAATGGCCATGTGGAAAGAAAACATTGACAAATTGTAGAACAAGGCCTAACACTTCTTGCTCAAGCTAGTATGCCCCTAAAATATTGGTGGTTTGCTTTCCAAACTGTTGTTTATCTTACAAACAAGCTACCCACTCTTGTTTTGTCTAATCTATCACCTTTTCAAGTTTTATTTGATCAGCCCCTAGACTACTCAGGGATTAGAACCTTTGGGTATGTTGTTTTTCCATTTATTAGACCTTATAACTCTCATAAGTTTGCATTTCATACTACTAAATGCACTTTCGTTGGGTATGGCATGCATCACAAAGGGACAAATGCATGGATTCCAATGGTAAAATTTACATCTGTCAAAGTGTCAATTTTGATGAATCCAATTTTCCTTTTGCCTCCTTTCCTAGTCTAACACCCAAAAATAGTGTATCTTCCTCTTTTTCACTCTACAACAATCATTCCTTTAAACTATTCTCATCTTCTTCACATGCTTTACATACAAATACTGACACTTGTCTAACTTCTTCATTGCCTCATACAACTGGTCAGAATTCATTACCTCATACAACTGGTCAAAACACTTCACCACGTGCTGGTTCTAACACTCCTGTTTCCTCATCAAATGTTGAACCTGAATTTTCTGCTTCATTACATGTTCCTTGCACAGTGGATCAGCAAAACTCCTCAGTAACTCTGTATCCTTCATTAGACTTAGCAGATCAACCATTTGAGCCTTCCTTTTCTTCAAAATCTGATTCTAGCTCTAGTCAACTAGTAGGCTTAGCAGACTACTTAATTGAACCCTCTTTTCCTTCACAATCTGTCGATTTACCTCTTCATTCCAATTCATTTACACATCACTCCTTCAAAAATCAATCTGATGGTCTGAACCTTATAGTTGAATTGCCCTTTGTAACTCAGCCTTTACACACTGTTACTCAGCATTTAAACACTCACCCTATGATCACTAAGTCAAAAGCCAAACTTCATAGCTCTATGTTAGTTTCTTCCACAGGTTCCCTTTCTCATCTTGACACAAATGAACCAATAAGTGTAATTGAGGCACTCTCTCATCCAGCCTTGAAATCTACTATGCAAAGCGAGTTCACTGCTCTTCTTTCTAACAATACTTGAGAGTTGGTTCCAGCTGAACCCCATATGAATATTGTTGGATGCAAATGAGTGTTTAGAATTAAAAACAATTTAGATGGTTCCATCCAAAGATTTAAAGCCAGGTTGGTTGCCAAAGGCTTTCAGCAAACTCCCAGTGTGGACTATCTTGAAACCCTTAGTCTCGTGATCAAATCATCTACTATTAGGGCTATCCTTAGCTTAGTTGTTACCTATGGGTGGGATATACATCAAGTAGATGTTAATAATGCATTTTTGAATGGAGAACTTAATGAAACAGTGTACATGACTCAACCTCCAGGTTTTATTGATAATAAGAATCCTCTCCATGTTTGTAAACTGATAAAGGCACTCTATGGTCTAAAATAGGCTCCAAGAGCCTGGTTTGAGAAGCTCAAAACTGCTTTTCTGAAATGGGGCTTTATCTCTTCAGTGGCTGATTCAAGCTTATTCATTTATAGACATCATGAGGTTATTGTGTATGTTATTGTATATGTTGATGATATCTCGTTATAGGAAGTAACACTAAGCTAGTCCATGAAATAGTTCACAAGTTGAGCATTGAATTTGCCTTGAAAACATTGGGTTCTCTCAAGTTCTTTTTGGGCTTTGAAGTACACAGAACTGATACATGCATTCACATGAGCCAAGCAAAGTATGCAACGGATCTACTAGTCAAAACAAGCATGATGGATGCAAAACCCTACCCTACTCCTATGGCTCTAGTTAATAAACTGACTTTTGAAGACAGTGAGCGGTTTGATAAACCATCACTCTATAGAAGCACAATTGGGGCATTTCAATATCTAACCTTGTCAAGGCCTGACATTGCTTACTCTGTCAACAAACTTAGCCAATTTCTCAAGGCTCCTACTCAATTACACTGGCAGGCCTACAAAAGGCTTTTGAGATATCTCAAGGGCACTATGCATTTTGGAGTTCAGTTTACTAAAGTACACGGACTACACCTTGAGTGCTTCACTGATATAGATTGGGTAGGCAGTCTACAGGACAGAAGGTCCACCAGTGGCTGTTGTCTGTTTCTTGGCTCCCATCAACTACAATGGAGTTCCAAGAAACAAAAGGTAGTATCTCTCTCCTCCACAGAGGCAGAATATAGAGCACTTGCACAAAGGGCCATTGAAATCGCATGGTTTAGGAATTTATTTTGTCAAATTGGTGTGCATCCTGAAATCCCTATCATTTGTGTGATAATCAGAGTGTTGGATCCCTTGCCTCAAATCCAATGTTTCATGCCCGAACCAAGCACATTGAATTGGATGCACATTATATAAGGGAACAAGCAGAGGCTAATAACCTGAAAGTACAATATGTTCCTACTGAGTATCAAACTGCAGATATTTTTACTAAATCTTTGTCAGCTACTTTGAGACCCTAAGAGCAAAGCTAATAGTGGCTGTTTCTCTCTTACAAGCTGATATTCCAGACATTCCTTCTATTCATGACTGTTCAGACAACAACTTGGAAGTTGCTCCTACAAACCTAAAGCAGAGTTAAAATCTTGTAGACTTAAAGCAGTTCTAAAGACTTAGCAGAGTTAAAATCCTGCAGACTTAAAGCAGTTTTGCAGGATTAAGGCAGAATTAATTTGCAAACTGCTTTGTTCTTTACTTTTGCATGTTTACTTGGAAGCTGCTCTTGCAGTATTAGTTCAAAACACTTAGTTTCAGTTTTACTTAGCTGCTCCTGCAGCATTCTGCACCTTCAGTATCAAGTTTGGATTGCTTGGTTGATTTCAGCTCCTACAGGATTATGTTTAGTTTACTTGATTTCAGGTTTACTTGGTTGGTTAGCCCAACTGTTTGGTTGCTGTTTTGGTTGTTATTATTTAGTTTTGAAAGTCTTGTTGGAAGCTGCTCCTGTAGCATTCTGCTCTTACAGTATCAAGTTCAGATTGCTTGGTCGATTTCAGCTCCTACAGGATTATGTTCAGTTTACTTGATTTCAGGTTTACTTGGTTGGTTAGACCAATTGTTTGGTTGCTGTTTTGGTTCCTATTCTTTAGTTTTGAATGCCTTGTTGGAAGCTACTCCTACAGTATCAAGTTCAGATTGCTTGGTTGATTTCAGCTTCTACAAGATCATGATTCAGTTTACTTGATTTCAGTTTTACTTGCTTGGTTTTCTACAAAATTAAAGTCCAGCCTGTTTGGATTCATTTTACTTGGTTGAATTTAGTTCTACTCAGGTTATCTGTACCTTTTTGAGGTTGCTTCAGCTACGAGTTGCTTTAGTTTTATTTGGTTGATTCAAATTGGAAGCTGCTCCTACAGAATTGTGTTCAGTTTATTTTGGTTGATTTAAAGAGATGAATTAAAAGCTGCCTCTGCACTATGGTTATTTGTTGAGCTATTCTGTTCTTGTTTGAAGATCAGTTGGGAATTTCTAGATCACTTGAGGTTGCTTCAGCTACGAATACTAAAGGATATTGTTCATCATCCAATTCCAGTTTACTGTAGGATATGAGCAAGAGTTGGTGTAGTCCAAAGTTGTTCTGTTTGCAGAAGGATGTTAGCAAATGGTAGTGTAGCTCAGAGTAGTCCAGTTTAAAGGAGGATGTTAGTCAGAGTTAGCAAAAGTTAGTCATGTAAAAGTTCAGCTTAACCTGTTGTGTTAGTTAGTTACTGTTATGAGCACTATAAAAAAGTGCACTTACTGTACAAACAAAAGTTAAGTGAAATACGAATTTTATACAACTCTTTCTACTTCTTTCTCTGTGTTTCTTCTCTAAATTCTCACTTGGTGAATTTCTTCTACAAGAACAAAGTTGGGATCTCATTTCCAAAGTGTTTGAAAGATTACATCACCAAACTCTTCATTGAACCAATCCCTATCTAATGCATGGATCTGTTTTTACATATCCATGATATGTTTCTTCCAAGTTGATGGAACGCTTAAAATTAAATAAAATATTCTGTAAGGGCTGCTTCAGAATAAATTTATTAGTTGTCGAAGATGAAATTTTTATTATGTAATCTATACTAGTGTCTCAGCCCAATCGAGCAATATTTGATATTTAATAAATCACGTAGTTTTTATTATCGATGAACGATGGCTATGATTTCGAGCTAAAGTGAATTCAAGAACCATCTTAAAAAAAATTTATGCAATTGTTTTTGTTAGGATTTAGAAGTAAAAGGGATGAGATTGTTACTTGTTAGACTATTAGGACTAACATGTAATTGTGTAAAACGGTGTAGTTTCACTACAACCGTTTTACCAAAATCAACAGCTTCACTTTACTCTTCCCTTAAAATATAAAAGAGTAAAGTGAATGTGATTACTGTAATGCTTAATCAGCTAATCAAATACACATTTTGATCTTCTACGTTTCTAGAATTCTCTTTAAATCCCTCACTCTCACATGGTATCAGAGCCATGACTTATGTCCAATAGCTAAATCCCTTGGTCCACTTCATCTCCTCTACCTAACAGCTTAGAGGAAATGCTAAGAGAAGCTCTTAACTGGTCTACTTCTGCAATTGCTTCCAGCTTGCAAGTAATCAATCTGAAACTTACTCGAGACAATTATAGATTCTGGATCTCACAAGTCCTGTTTGTGGTAGGATCGCATGAATTAGAAGATCACTTGTTAGGTAAAATTACTTGCCCTCCTCGTTTTGTTCTATCAGATTCCAATGTTGATGATGAGCTAGGTCAACTTAGTGGAGAATGTAGGTCTAAAAATGAGTCTACTAAAGACAAGATTAATTCGAAAAAGAACAGATAAGTTTTTGGTTAGCTGGTTGTTAGCCTCCATCTTAGAAAGTTTGTTTGGTACTGTTTCAAAGTGTAGATATTCAACTAATATTTGGGGAGTTTTAGAAAATAAATATGTTATAGACTCAAAAACTAGGACTTTCCATCTTAAGAACTTATTACAAACAACTCAAAAATGCAATCTCAGCATTGGAGAGTATATTAAAAAGATGAAAGAAATAAGTGGAAGTCTGTCAGCTAGTGGTATGATCATTTCATATGAAGATCTATTATAATTTGTTCTAGATGGCTTAGATCTTGTGGTTGTAAACCTAACCTCTAGACATTAGTCTAAAATTAATTTAGTTAATCTTCAAGAAGCTTAATTCTTGCTTAAAAAATATGAGATTAGGCTAGACAAGTTCAACTCAATTGACTTGTATAATAATTCAGCTCACATCGCTACTACAAATACAATTGGTAGTGTTGGAAATATAGCTAACAACAGCTCTTCACAAGGTCAAAATAGTGACAAATTATATGGAGTATCTACTATTAGTTACATTATTGTCCCCTCTTTAAACTCTTTAGGAAACCCACATTTACAAAACACCTATACAATACCATCTAATAGCTATTCTAGTGGTTCAAATACTTAGCCTTTCACCTATAATAATAGTCCCATGTTCAACCTTAGATCTCCTAGTTTTGTGCCATATGAAAGAGGTAGAGGTCATGGCAATAATTGAAATAGATTAATCTGTCAAGTCTGCAATAAAACTAGTCATTCAGCTATCTAATGTTACCACAAGTTTAACTCTACATACAATGGTAACATGCAATTTTCTGGACCTTCATACTTTCCTAATCACAATTCCCAACAGTTCCATACCACAAACATCAACCTAAATCATGTTCAGTATCCCTCTGCTTCTCTTCTTAAGCAGATGCCTCAAATTGGCTAGCCACATTTGGTTCCCAGCTTGATCAATCTAGTTTTGCTTTTGCTTATACTAGTGTCCCTCAAGAACCAAGTAATATGCCACACATTGCTCCTTCTTCAGCATCCACCTTTGGATTACCTTGTCAACAATCCACTAGTCTTGCTCATAATCAATTGTTTATGGCTGCAACCTCTTCTGGACTAAATCACAAATTATAGCCTCAATGTGCATCTCAATTCACTCCTACAAACCTATATGGTATACGGACTCTAGGGCAACTAACCATGTATCTTCAGATTTGAGTCATTTGCAAATTAGCAAGGAATATGGTGGTGGCAACCAACTTCAAGTGGGAAATGGTAAGCATCTTGACATATTTCACAATGGTAACACTTTCTTGCCTAGCCTTTTTCATTCCAAATATTTACATCTCAAGAATATCCTGTGTGTTCCTAAAATAACTAAAAACCTACTTAGCATTTCTAAGTTCACTAAGGACAATAATGTAATTGTTGAATTTAATGTTGATTGTTGTATTGTCAAGGACCAAATAACCAGAGCAATCTTACTACAAGGAGATCTTAAAGGTGGCTTGTGCCAACTACATATCCCTTGTTCGATTTTCTCATCAAAACATGGTTACACCTCATCACCTATTTTAAAGCACTATGGTTCCACTAGCTATAATTTTAGTTGTAGAATAGTTTTTAATAATGACTCAAAGTCAGATTGTCAAAATAATCTTTGTGTTCAAAAAATTGTCAGTCCTTGTTCAATTGTTGGCACCCAAAGTGCCTCCCTTTGTAATACCAATCCTGCTTCTTTGAGTCCTATTGTTACTGATGTTGTGTTTCCTATACAATGTCAAACATTATCTGTTAATAAAAATGTCAAGTCCAATGTGCCTTTGCCTAATTGTGTTGTTTTACCTATTACTCAAGCTGAAGTTTTTGGTGATAAGTTTGATATGTGTGTGCAAAAGTGTACTACTTTGCCTGTTATTCAAATTGAATATACTACTTTATCTGCCAATGACTCAATAATTGTTGTTGAAACTGTATAGAATGCTCTGAATTGTACTAATCTCTCTTGCTCTTATGCTTCATGTTTACATGTGAATACTACTGATCAGCATTATATAACTTGGCATAGAAGACTAGGACATCCTCATTCAAATGTTATGCATAAGATTCTATCTTCATTACCTAAGCTGAAATGTGCTAATTAAAATATTGGTCATATTGTTCATTCTTAGTGTTTGTTTTTTTGTTGTTGTTGTTGTTGTTGTTGTTGTGTGTGTGTGTGTGTGTGTGTGTGTGTGTGTGTGATGCTTGTTAACTAGGAAAGATGCACAATGTTAGTTTCCCTTCCTCACAGGCACAAGCCATTGCTCCCATAGAATTAGTTCACAGTGATGTTTGGGGTCCTGCACCCCTACCATCCTTTGATTGATTTACCATCCTCTGATTGATTTAGGTAGTACAATTTTTGGATGATTACAGTAGATACACTTGGTTGTTTCCACTTGGAACCAAAGTTGAGGTTAAATCCGTCTTCATTAAGTTCCTTCCCTTAGCTGAAAGACAATTTGACGCTATGTTAAAGTGTCTTCAATCTGATCAAGGTGGCGAGTTTATTGCACTTCATTCTTACCTTACAGACTTAGGTATTCAGTTTAGACATTCATGCTCTCACATTCACCAAGAAAATGGAAGGTGCGAAAGAAAGCATAGATATGTAGTGGAAACAAGCCTTACACTTCTTGCACATTTATCTATGCCTTTTCAATTTTGGTGGTTGTTCTTTGAAACTGTTATCTATTTGATAAATAGAATGCCTATACCTGTTTTGGACAACATTTCTCCCTTTCAAAAACTTTTTAAAAAAGCTCCTATTTATGATAGCTTAAAGGTCTTTGGATTTTCCTTTTTTCCTTTTCTTAGAACATTCAACCACACAAGTTCAATTTTCACTCAACTAAGTGTGGTTTTGTAGGGCATAGTCTTATTCACAAAGGTTAAAAGTGTTTACGGTTTGATGGAAAAGTCTTTATTACTCCGAGTGTCAAGTTTAATGAACAAGATTTTCCTTTTAAATCTAACTCATTTTCTGATCCAAAATCTTCTGCACTTGCAAATTCTCCTAACTTATTCACTGCAAATTCCACTTACTCACTTACCACTACTACTTCATTCCCATACATTGCAGTTCCTAGTAATACAGCTACACAATCGACCTTGAAAGATCCTCATGGAGTAATCAGCTCTCAAAGTCAGCCCACAAACAGCACAACAGTTGACACTAAAACTTACATTACTCCTTGCTCTTCTCCTGACCTCTCAGCTGATATTTTACCTACTCAAATTTCTCCATCTCCTACGTAGACTACCTTATCAGATTCTGCTCACACAAATCTCACAACTTCTTATAATTTTCAACAAATATAATCTATCTTACCATCACAAACATATCCTCTACTCTCAACTTTTTTGGTTGTTCCATCATCACTCTCCTTTCCAACCTACTCACTTGAGGTTGATCTCACCTCATCACAGACTTCTATTGATTTGCAAATTAACTCATCTATTGCTCCAAATTACCACCCTATGTTGGCCAGATCCAAAATAGTAGCCTAAAGTCTCTATGTCAATCCTCGTAAGGATACCTTTGAAGCTCTTGGTTTAGAAGTCTGCAGAGTGGTCCTGAACCTAACACTGTGTTTGAAGCTCCTAGTAGTCTTGAATGGAGAAATGCAATGAAAAGTGAGTTTGATGCTCTTCTAAAGAATGACACATGGACCTTGGTGCTTGCTCTTCTTGATAAGAATATAGTAGGCAATAAATGGGTGTTCAAAACCAAGTTCAATGCAAATGGTTCACTGCAAAAGTACAAGGTTAGACTTGTAGCCAAGGGCTTTCAACAAACCCCTAGACTTGACTATTTTGAAACCTTTAGTCCAATGGTTAAAGCCTCCACAATTAGGATAATCCTTACCCTAGCAGTCACAAATAGGTGGGATATCCAACAAGTGGATGTAAACAATAGCTTTCTAAATGAGACTTTAAATGAGGAGGTTTATATGCAACAACTTATTGGTTTTGAAGACGGTATTAATCTTTCCTATGTGTGTAAGCTGAATAAAGCTCTATATGGGCTCAAACAAGCCCAAAAACTTGGTTTGACAAGTTAAAGGCAACCCTCTATAGCAAAGGCTTTCAAAATTCAGTATCTGACAACAACCTTTTTGTTTTCAAACAAAACTCTTATCTAACCTATGTTCTTGTGTATGTAGATGATATCTTAATAACGGGGTTAGATAGTTCCTTTATTGCTCAGCTTATGCAAGATCTAAATGATGAGTTTTCACTTAAAACTCTTGGATCTCTTCATTATTTTTTGGGTTTGGAAGCCATAAGAACTACTGCTGGCATTCACCTGAAACATAGTAAATATGCCACTGATTTGCTGTCTAAAACCAAAATGATGGACTGCCATGCTTGTGCTGCACCTATGGCAGTAGGAACTAAGTTATGCTCAACTGATAGTGAGTTGTTCACTGATCCAAGTTTGTACAAAAGCATAGTAGGGGCCCTATATTATTTGACTCTTACTCAACCTGACATTAGCTTTCCAATACATAAATTAAGTCAATTTTTGCAAGCTCCTATAGCTCTTCAATGGCAGGCATGCAAGAGAATTCTGAGGTATATTAAAGGCACCATGATTTATGGGTTACATTTCAAGGCAGCAAGCACTTTAAAAGTGGAATGTTATGCTTATGCTGATGCTGATTGGGGCAACAATATGGAAGATAGAAGGTCCACTAGTGGCTATTGTGTTTACATGGGTCCTAATCTAATTCAGTGGCGTTCAAGAAAACAAAAGGTTGTAGTTCTTTCTTTAACCAATGTAGAGTATAGGGCCTAAGCTCAAACAACAACAAAAATTGCTTGGCTTTAGAGCATGTTTGAAGAGTTAGGATTATCAATTGAAGTCACACCTGTCATTTAGTGTGACAATGTAAGTGTTGCAGCCTTGGCAACTAACCCAGTCTTTCATGCTAGGACCAAACATATAGAAATTGATACTCATTATGTTAAAGAGCAAGTCCTAGCAAAAAGGTTAATAATCCAATATGTGCCATCCAAGCTTCAGATTGCTAACCTCCTCACAAAAGCCTTGTCAGTTTACTAAATTAAGAACCAAACTGAATTCTGTTAGTAAAGAAGAAATGAGCAATTAAGTTGAGGTTTGCAGTTTTACTAAAGTACTGTAGACATGATCACCTGAAGTTGAGTACTTAGTCTTGGTAGTTGAAAATAGTTTTTACAACCATGAGAATAGTTTTTGCAGCCATGAGAAAGAACTGAGTTGGTTTTGCAACTTGTTTCTATGATTAATGCAATTTCTAATGGTGTTTCAAAGTTTACTCATCATTATGCTTGTTTGTGAGTTGCTAGGTTGCAGGAACTAAGTTGGTTATGCAGCTTGTTACTATGATTAATGCAATTGCTATGGTGTTTCAAAGTTTACTCATTATTTTGCTTGTTTGTAAGTTGCTTGGTTGCAGCTACGCATTTGCTGTGTTTTATAACATCTGGAAGTGTAAGTTGAAAAAGTTGAAAGTTTGCTAAGTTTTGTTCAGTAGTTATATTTGTTTGATAGCATTTGCAAATTTAAGTGTTGAAAAGGTGCAAATGTAAGTTAGACATCCTGCTTATATTAAAGCTGTGCAAGAGTTATTAATACTAAAGTTGTACAAACGTTTCTTAATACTGAGGTTGTGCAAGAGTTCTTTTGAGTCTATTTGAAATTACAAATGTTGTTGCTTATATTGAAGTTGTGCAAGAGTTTCTTTAAGTTCCTTTGAAATTGCAAGTGTGCAAGTATTGATGCTTATACTGAAGAATAAATGTTACTACTTATACTAAAGTTGCGCAAGAATTCATTTGAAGTCCTTTGAAATTGCAAGTGTGCAAGTGTTGATGCTTATACTAAAGAATAAAGTTTGCAGAGTTCATTGAAGTTGCTAAAGCTTGAAGAAGTTACTAAAGAAAAGCTATTGAAGCTGTTAGAAGAAGCAGAATTCATTGAAATTTCTAAAGCTTGAAACAGCTACTAAAGAAAAGCTGATGAAGCTACTGGAAGAAAATTGGTTTGGAAAAAAAATTAATGGCAGTCATTCTTTTAGTCAACTCAGTCCAGTTTAAGGGGGAATGTTTTGGAAAAAAAAATTAATGGCAGTCTTTCTTTTAGTCAACTCAGTCCAGTTTAAGGGGGAATGTTAGGATTTAGAAGTAAAAGGGATGAGATTGTTACTTGTCAAACTATTAGGACTAAAATGTAATTGTGTAAAACGGTGTAGTTTCACTACAACCGTTTTACTAGAATCAACAGCTTCACTTTACTCTTCTCTTAACATATAAAAGGGTAAAGTGAAGCTGATTACTGTAATGCCTAATCAGCTAATCAAATACACATTTTGATCTTTTATGTTTCTGGAATTCTCTCTAAATGCCTCACTCTCACAGCTTTCACATGACTTTAAAAGTAATGAAAAAGAGACAAGGATTTATCTCAAAAGGAATAATTCCTTCATTTTTCCTTCTAGAATAATGTATGCCATTAATGACGAGCAAACTAATAATGCATTGATTAAATTTTCAACAATATCTCTAGTGTTATGAACATCAATTTCAACCTGTCTATGTTTTTAGAATTGTACAAATTTTGAAAAAGAGAGAAAACCAACTACAGAAATAAATAGTAATTTTCCTGTTGGTAAGAGGCTGAAAAGAGCAATAATCAAAAGGTTGAGGGATCAATCTATAATTTCTCCTATTTCTCTCACAAAGAACAGTGTCATTTTTGTATACTTAGTAGCTCTTATCTTAGCTTACTCAGTCTCTCCAGCTTTGTATATAAATCTCCAATCGTGTAATCTCACTCTCTTAAGTTCAGTAACACAGATTCTCTCCAAAGTATTCTAGAATTTTGGTTTTTCTTTCAATTCCTTCACATGGTATCAGAGCCAAAGACTAACGTCAATGGCAAAGATTTCTAGAAACAACAACTTCAACGTGAATTCAGAGAAGATGTTTGGCAGCTCAACAAGCAATTATTCTTCAATTTTTTTGTCTAGTCTTCAAGTAGTTAGACCAAAGCTAACAAGAGATAATTACAGAGACAATTATCACTTCTGGAGATCACAAATCTTGTCAACGGTCGAAGCTCATGACCTTGAAGAACACTTAACAGGTCAAGTTCAATGTCCTTAACCTCTTATTTCTTCAAATAGTAGTCTTGAAAATGAATTAGGTGAAGATGGAACTAAAGAAACACTAGGAAAAGAAAGGATTAATCCGGCTTATATAGCCTAGAAAAAGACAGATAAGTTTCTTGTTACATGGCTTTTAGCATCGATATCTGAATGTATGTTTAGTAATGTGTCCAAGTGTAGATTTGCTACCAATATTTGGTTTGCTCTTGAGAATGAATTTTTAAGTGACTCTAAGGCCAGAGCCTTACACTTAAAGAACCTTTTACAAAATACTCAAAAGGGTAATATGAATATGAATGAATATGTTAAAAAGATGAAGGAAATTGCTGAGAGTTTGTCGGCAAGTGGTCAAGTCATTTCAGATGAAGATTTGCTCTAATACATTTTAGATGGACTGGGACCAGAATTTGATGCAGTAGTTGTAAACCTGACTTCCAGAATTGAATCAAAATTTGATTCAATTTCACTATAGGAGGCATAGTTCTTATTGCAAAAATATGAACTGAGGCTTGAGAGGTTCAACTCTATTGACTTTCCTCATAGCTCAGTTAATGTTGTTGCTCTTAATAGTGCTGATAACAGATCTATGTTCCCAAATTCTATATTGTTTCCATTCGTTCCTATTGGTACCATTTGTTCTTATTGGTACATCTAAGGAAGCTCCTGGTCCTCTTAATCAATTGTCTTCCCTACAGAATTCATTACCAGTATCACCATAGATTTACCACTCATCAGCTTTCCAAAATGTTCTGCATCATCCCTCTAATTTTAGAAATCAACCTAGTGTCCTCAATTTTGGTGCCTTCAATTCTACCTTTTCTCCCTAATTTTTGTGCCTTCAATTCTACCTTTTCTCTGTATCGACCTCGTAGTTTTGTTGGAAATGGTATAGGTCGAGGCAGAAATAATGGTAGAGGTAAACCGATTTGTCAATTATGTAGCAAGATTGGACACATAGCACCTCAATGCTACCATCGATATAATGTCAACTATAATGGAGCACCACCTCAGTTTTCTTGATCTCTTTCTGCTGCTGGTACTGGTCCCGGCATGTTTAATTATGGTTTTGCTCACAATAGTCACCAGAATATGGTTGGTACTGGTCAACAAAGCATGATTGGTACTGGTCATGGTAGTACCAACTCTAATGGACAGAATCCTAATTTCTTTACTGTTGGCCATCAGAATAGTAGAGTACCCAGTGGTAGTCAGTAGCATTTTTATCCACCTAACAATCATTTTGGTCCATATCCTTATCAAGATGGGAATTACAGCAACCAATTTAGCAACTTCCTAATCAGCAACATCATTCAATTTTTCCTTCTTAATAGCAAGGATTTAGAGTTCCTAGTCAACAACTACACTCTCCTAATCAAGTGTATCTTACCTCTCATTCAGAAACTGCACCTCTTCCTCATATGCAAGTCTCACACATCACTATAACCACACCTCCTGATCCAACTTGGTACATGGATTCAGGAGCCACTGATCATGTCAAACTTGAGCCACATCAATTAATCACTAGCAGGAGTTATGAAGGTAATGAATAATTGCAAGTGGGCAATGGTGAGTCTCTTTCCATATCTCATATTGGTCTTACCTTGTTACCTAGTTCTTTACAATCAAAATTTCTTCACCTGAAAAATGTACTTCGTGTGCCCAGAATTACAAAAAAAAAAAAAAAAAAAACTTACTTAGCATTTCCAAATTAACTAGAGATAATCAGGTTGTTGTTGAGCTTGACCCTGATTCTTGTACTGATAAGGACAAAGCTACCAGAACAATGTTGCTCAAGGGAGGACTTAAAGCTGGTTTATATCAATTGCACATCCCTCCTACTATGCCATCCTGTTAAGTTGATGTGCACAATTACTCTAATTCATCTCAGTTCTTTGCTGCCACTTTAGATCACAAGTCTTTAGAGTTGTTTGAAGCTGATTCTAGTCAGTTCAGTTGTACTAATAAGCAGGTTGTTCAACTTGAGCAAATAAATCCTTTGAGTCAACTTAGTTGTTCTAACAAAAAGGTTATTCAACCTGATTAGAATAATTGTACTCCAGGTTTATCTGACCTGAATATGTGTACTTCCTTTCAACCTAATAAAATACTTCATTACTGTCACAGCCCACGGCCCCACACAGGAGTTCCTCGCGGTCTTGTGACTCACTAATCTTGTCCCCCCTTAAGGGATTTCTTTCGCCTCCCCCACCACTCGAACCCAAGACCAAGGGGCTATAGTCAATTGGGAAGCATGGTGAGTACCATCAGGCTAGCTGGCCCGATGGTAGCTACTGATGGTACTCACCATGCTTCCCAATTGACTATAGCCCCTTGGTCTTGGGAGAGAAAGAAATCCCGCAAGGGGGACAGATCTGTAGTCACGATGACGCGAGGCGCTGTGACAATTACTATCTCATCAACATGATCATAATGCTCAATTCTTGTCTAATATTTCCTGTTGAGAATCAAATGTCATCACCAACAAACCATGGTTGCATCATCATCATTCCATCAATGATTGTAAAAACCGTAGTCATCATGAAAAAGATCCACCATTTAAACTTCATATTAGCAATGCCAAAGAAAACAAGATGTCTCTTTGGCACAATAGATTAGGCCATCCTCATACTGATGCCTTTCAGAGAATTCTAACTCATCTGCATAAAAATACTACTGAATCAGTTTCAACAGAATCGCTATCCTCTTTACCTTTCTGTGATACCTGTAAGTTAGGCAAACTTCACAAGAATCACTTTCCTATATCACAATCTAGAGCAACCAAACCATTAGAACTTGTTCACGTTGATATTTGGGGACCAACTCCAACTATCTCTCTAGAAGGTTATAGATATTACATTCACTTTATATATAACTATAGCCGATACACTTGGATGTTTCCTTTACGAACCAAGGCAGAGGTTCAGTCTGTGTTCATCAAGTTTCACCATCTTATGGAATGACAATTCAATTGTAAACTTATTTGCTTACTATCTGACCAAGGGGCAGAATATAAGGAATTGATTTCCTATCTTGTAACTGCAAGGATACAATTTAGGCACTCATGTGCATATGTCCATCAACAAAATGGGAGGAGTGAAAGAAAACACAAACACGTAGTAGAAACTGGCCTTACACTATTAGCTCATGCATCCATGCCCTTGCATTTTTGGTGGCTTGTATTTGACACAGCTGTTTTTCTTGTAAACAGAATGCCTACCTCTGTCCTGAACTTTATCTCACCTTACCAAGTCTTATTTAATATAATACCGGTCTATTCTTCTCTTAAAGTCTTTGGATGCACATGTTTGCCTTATTTAAAGGATTACAGCAAACATAAGTTTAGTTTTCACTCTTCCAAATGTGTATTTGTTGGATACAGTCTGATTCACAAAGGTTATAAATGTTTCAATTCTGAAGGAAAAATATTTGTCACTCCTAATGTTTAGTTTAATGAGTTAGAATTTCCTTTCTCTAAAGAGTTATGTCTTCCTCCTAATTTTGCAAATCATCCTTTAATGCCTTCTAATATGTTCACCTCTGCAGATCAGAACTCTTTAGTGTCTAGTTTTCCTTATAATGTTGTGCCATCAGCAACTGATTTTACCAGTAAGGAAATCCCTTCGAGCAAACCTTGTTCTGCAAGTGGTGATTCTCTTTCAATCTCTACAATGTAGTATCAGACTCATTCTGCAATAATAATCTCTTCAATCTTCACCTACACATTCCTAATCCTTCCCATCAAAATTTTGACATCAATTCTCATGACATCTCTGACTCTCCCAAAAATTCTCCTGCTATTTCACATACCAGTTCACAAACACAACCCTTCCCAACTACCATTCATATTCCTTTCCCTTCCTTACAACCAGCACCAAATACAAGTCCTAAAAATTCTCCTGCTATTTCACATACTAGTTCACAAACACAGCCCTTCCTAACTACCATTCATACTTTTTTCCCTTCCTTACAACCAACACCAAATACAAGTTCCATCCAATCATTGTGTCCCCTTGAAATAGATCTCATTGGTTACCCTCTAGTTGCCTTAGCTACAACTTTCCTCAAGTCATCAGAATTGTCATCTCACCATCCTATGAAACAGTACTTGCCTACTTGCGCACTTGCTATTGATTTAACACCTTCATAGTTCTCCAAACCATCCAATTTCAGTTTACCTTCCACATCAACCACCAACACAAATAACCAACTTCATTCCACCAAACCCACAACTACCAACATTCACCCAATGACAACCAGATCCAAAGTTGTTGCTTCTATAACCACTGCTGCTTTAACTATTTCCAAATCTATCTATCCTGAACCTAATTCAGTCTCTGAAGCCTTTACAAATGTTGAATGGAAGAGTGCAATGCAAGATGAATTCAATGCTCTCATGAAGAATGGTACTTGGACTCTTGTTCCAAAGGAAGCTGATATGAATGTGGTGGGTAACAAATCGGTTTTTAGAACAAAGTTTCAAGTTGATGGAACTCTCCAAAAATATAAGGCCAGGCTGGTTGCAAAAGGTTTTCAACAAACCCTAGGGTTAGACTATTTTGAGACATTTAGCCTCGTTATTAAGCCTCGTACAATCAGAATTATTTTCACCCTAGTTGTCACCTATGGATGGGATATATAGCAAATAGATGTTAATAATGCCTTTTTGAATGGCACTTTGATTGAAACAATTTATATGAGGCAGACTGAAGGATTTGAAAGTGTTGAATATGCTTCTCATGTTTGTAAACTCAATAAGACACTCTATGGACTCGAGCAAGCACCATGAGCTTGGTTTGATAAACTCAAACAAGCATTAATTGATAAAGGATTATGTAATTCAGTTTCGGATTCAAGTCTCTTTATTCTCAAAGATTATTGTCAAGTGCTTTATGTACTTAACTATGTAATATATTACTCACTAGTTCAAGCAATTCTGCTATACTTCAGCTAGTTCAAGACCTGAACAACCAATTTTCCTTGAAAACCTTGGGGTCTGTCACATATTTTCTTGGTTTAGAAGCCACTCAAACCAATGAAGGCATTCATCTAAAGCAAACAAAGTAGATATCAGATCTACTTGCCAAAACCAAACTGCAGGATGCACATTCTTGTCCTACCCCTATGACTACTGGCACCAAACTCTTTACTATAGAGAATGAGTTGTTTCAGGATCCTAGTCTCTATCAAAGCACCATTGGAGCTCTCTAATACTTGACATTAACTAGGCCAGATATCAGCTTTACTGTGAACAAATTGAGCTAGTTTCTTCAAGCTCCAACTGAGCATCAGTGGCAAGCATGTAAGCGGGTGTTACGATATATCAAAGGGACTCAATTTCATGGTCTTCTCTTCAAGCTAGCAGCCTCTTTGTGTGTTGAAAGCTATGTTGGTGTAGATTGGGGTAGTAATCCAAATGATAGGAGATCCACAAGTGGCTATTGCATCTATCTAGGTCCTAACTTGATTCAATGGAGTTCTAGAAAACAAAAGGTGGTTGCCCTTTCATCAACCAAGGCTGAATATAGAGCATTAGCTCAAACAGCCACTGAATTGGCCTGGTTGGACAATTGTTCTCTGAATTGGGTATGGAATTAAGCTCTTCTCCTATCATTTGGTGTGATAATATTAGTGCTGAAGCATTAGCAGCTAATCTAGTTTTTCATGCGTGCACTAAGCATATTGAGATTAACACACGGTACATAAGGGATCAAATGTTAGCCAAAAAACTTACTGTATAATATGTCCCCTCCAAGCTGTAAATTGTGAATATACTAACCAAGGCTCTCTCTATTTCTCAATTTCAAGAACTCGAACAAAAACTAACTGTTACTGAAGTTAAGGCCCCTTGACATAACCTTTTGTCCTGTCATGTTGCAGTTGTTATTCCTTCCAGAATTTGTGTATTTTTTTCATGATGCAGCTATTATTCCTTCCAGAATTTGTGTATTTTTTTCATGATGTAGCTATTATTCCTTCCAGAATTTGTGTATTTTTTTAGCAGAATTGATATCTTCCAGTGAAAGAGTGTTGTAGAGGAGTATTATGCAGAGTAGTGTTGTGCAGAAGTGATGATTTTGTTTTGTCATGTTTGTCATGAAGGATTTCTACAGAGAAGTGTTATGCAGAGTAGTGTTCTAAAGTATTATATGGAGAAGTGTTTATAAAGAGCAGTGTTGTGAAGTATTATGCAGAGTAGTGTTCTGTAGAGTGATGTTAATCACTACTATTAAAATGTAGATTTAAGTTGCTATTTTTAGAGTGATGCAGTGCACTAATCAGATTCTTTTTCAGTTCATTAAGTTCAGTTGGTATGCAGAGGAATGCTTTACAGAGTAATGTTATGTAGAGTGATGCAGTTCCTTTTTCATATGCAGATTTAATTTCAGTTGGCTGAGTTCAGTTATTATGTTGAGAAGTGTTATACAAAGTAGTGATATGCAAAGTAATGTAGTTCACTATCCAGCTATAGAGCTTCAATTTTGGTTTTGCTTCTTCAGTTGTTTGATTTTGCTTGCAACTCTAATTTCATTGGTTTAGGAGTAAAGCTTAGATTCGTAATTCAATTGCATCAGCTCAGATCAAGTTATCTGGCATTAATACAACCTAGTTAACTCAACTAAGTCTTCAACAGTCTTGATAAAAGCTTAGTTGAATCAATGTTTTTGATCCAATACAGACAAGTTGGTTGAGAGTAGTCCAGTCTACAAAGGCATGTTGGCCACAAATATAAAAAAGAACTTTATAGCTAAACAACTACAGTTTAGTTTAAGAGGGAGTGTTGGTAAGAGGCTAAAAAGAGCAATAATTAAAAGGTTGAGGAATCAATCTGTAATTTCTCCTATTTCTCTCACAAAGAACGGTGTCGTTTTTGTATACTCAATAGCTCTTATCTTAGCGTACTCAGTCTCTCCAGCTTTGTATATAAATCTCCAATCGTGTAATCTCACTCTCTTAAGTTCAATAATACAGATTCTTTCCAAAGTAATCTAGAATTTTGGTTTTTCTTTCAATTCCTTCACATTTCCAATGCAATAGCGAAAAGAAAAAAAAAATTAACCCCTTTAAAAGGACCTAGTATTAGCTAGCTATTTATTGTTGCAAAAATTTTCTTATTATATGTTTTATTAGTTCTCCTACATAAGATAAATCTATCATGCATGGTTAAAACGTGAGATGTTCTACTAGACAGTCTTTTTCTATATTCAATATTCAGTGTATTTTTTTTTTTTTTTTGTTTATTTAATTTGTTGTCAACAAGATTAGGTTAGGTTTTCTTCGATCATTGTCATTTCATGCTGAATTCCATATCTTTTTTCATATAAAGCCTTGTTGCTCTTTATTTACCATTAATTAATGTTTATGCCAAAGAATTTTTCCTTTAATATCTTTTTTTTTTCTTGTTGAATGACAAAAGTAATTTGTAACATGTTTAAAATGAAAACATGATATATCTTTTCCATGCCTAACACCACTCTAAAAATGAAGATGGCATTTTTTTTATGAATCCTCTAATCTAAACATCAAATTCTATTCTCAAGACTTTGTTTGCTTGCAAACGATTTGTTGATCATAATGACTCATCAATCAGTCAGTGGTTTATATGTTACTCCCCTTTCCTGGGCGTCCCTATTAGGGTTGTTCAAAGAGGCGAGCCGCTGTAAGAGTAGGTGCCCTAGAGCCAATCAATTATTGTAGAATTGACTCTTTGTAATAATGTTCATTGATCAATAAAAGACATTTTATTCTATATCACATAAATCATTATTATATGTATTAATATATGTCCTTAGAATGGTAGAACTGTGACGAGGGTATCAAGTGTTTCAAATCTTGATAGTGAGAACCTTATGAGCACACATGGTGGTCATTCTAGAAACGTCCGTAGCCCTAGTATTATTCTGAAGTAAGGGCACAGATAATATGATAAGGCTATCATACTGTTGAACGACCATGTCGAAAGGCAGTGACTAATCTCACTTGTCAAGGTTGTTTGGTGACAACCTGGTGCAACACATGGGTGCTTGCTATAGGCAAGTTCACTAGACTGACCCACCAGAGGATTCCATATGGATGGTAACCCCAATGTCTATGGAACAAATCTTCTAACAAATGGTGGTGCATGCGATCCTTAGACTTGAAATCACCAGAGCGCCTTATGCACAGATTGGTGTAGTTTGATACTAGCCCAACGCAGTTCTTTTCAGAGCTGTCAATATAGACAGTAGTGATTGGCTGCATCAAGGAGTGTATCAAGACTATGGTGGATCGACAAAGGATTCATCACTTTCGGGTACGGGGGAAGTTATCTCACGGCGCAATTCAGTAAATGACGATGACACTAAAATTGTGGCCACAGTGGGATTGAGTTGTTGTTCGATCCAGTTTATAATTCAAGTCATTGGTCAAGTAACTGAATACATAATATCGAGAGCAACTGAGATTGACACTATTTCTATGCCTCGGTCTCGTAGAGATAATAGATGATGAAAGGATTTGATTGTATGGTAACCATTTGTTGACAAGTAGCTGCTTCATTGAATCTGAATCTATCGAGTGGCCATGATGTCTTGCTAGGGGTCAATCTTGGTCTGTGTGTAGTGAGATGATTAATTAGTGTTAATCACGATACTACACACTACCGGTATGATAAGCAGCCTACGGGTCACACACATAGAAGATAATTTAAGAGTCAGTTTATAAGAAGGGCACTTTCGTCTTTTTAGGTGAAAGGGTATTTTGATAATTTCACAATGCAATTAAATTTGTTGAGGTCGTAGCCTTTATTTAATTTGTTAATAAAATTAAATAAGTGAAATTATATTTAAATATATGTTCGCATATATTTAAATGAATTATTGTTATTGTTAAATATTAATATATAAGATATATATATATTAATTGAATTTAATTGAAATAATAATAATAATAATTAAAATATCTAAATGGGACTGTTTGGACATAGGGACTGTTTGGGTTGGTGCCCAAGCCTATTCCATGATAGAATAAGGCATAGTGTGCACTATATAAGTGCAACACTTTGTGAATTAATCAATTCAATTCATTTCGTTCACAAAATTAAAACCCCCTGCCCCCTTTTTCTCTCCCATGCCAGGTTGATTTTGTGCTTGAAACAAAATTTAGCTTGATTTTGTTCTTGGTTCTTAAGGCTAAAGAGGATCTAGCAAATCTTTCTTTAGTTCCTTGGGGTTATCTTCGTGTGGACTAACGGTGGTTCGATCCTACCCTTGGATCGATAGCGAAACCCATTCAGAGATATGTTAACGTGCGTATGGTATCTTAACTTTAAATTGATTTTCCTGCAGATTTGTATTTAATGTACATATTGTTAAATTTGTGCCCTGATCTTGATTCTAAGGAATGATCTATGTTGTGTATGATTTTTTTTTTCCGCTGCCATGACTTGATCGTTTCCTAATAGCCACTCGTGAGCCCACTTGGCTTGGCTCGAGTATTGCTCGCTAACGACTCGCCTCATCTAGAATCGAGCAGGCTCAGCTCGACTCATTAGGCTCGCGAACCGAGCCAAGCTCAAATTATTAGGGGTGTTTTAGTGGTTTTATTAAGTATAGGGGATTAAACAAAAATTTTTAAAGCAAAAAGTTTGCAAAAATGACAAAGAACACCCCGATGTTAAAATCCCTAAAAAAAGGCGACTAAAATCCTTTCCCCTAAAACCAAACCAAATCAAACCATTTTAGGCAAGTTGTCGGTGTCAGATTTGGTGGAGAGTGTAGTGAAACAAGGAGAAAGAAAGAAAGAAAGAAAGAAAGAGAAAATAGGAAAAAAGGAGAAAGAAGGAAAGAAAGAGAAAATAGGGAAAACAGGCGTCTTTAGAGAGAGAGTAAAGAAGAGAAAGCAAAGAGTAATAATTAACAAAAGAGAAGAGGAACAGAATTCAGAGTTAGTGGAGACTGGAGAGAGCAAGGGAAATAAGGAGAAAGAAAGAAAGAAAGGGAAAAAAAAAAACGTGAGCCATTGGAGTCTGGAGAAAGAGAAAAGAAGAGAAAGCAAATCAATAATAAATTAGAGGGGAAAAGAAGTGAAAGAGAAAGAGTAATAAATGACAGAGAGAGAAAAGAAAGAGTAATAAATGAGAGAGAGTAAATCTACACCGAATTTTTATAAAAAAAATTGCATACTTTTTACTGGCTCGCGAGCCGACTCTAACTCGGCTCGTTAAGCTGGCTCGCGAACTAGGCTCGAAATTTTTTTCTCTCTTTACGAGTCGAGCCGAGTCAGAAAATTAAAGGCTCTGCTTGACTCGGACGCGGCTCGAATTCTTCTTCCTTTTCATGAGCCGAGCTCATTAAGCCAAAAACTTGGCTCGGCTCGGCTCATTAATAGCCCTAGTCCTTATCCTGTGGGATCTAGGTGCTCTTGAGGAACTCAGGATTCCGAGAGGAGGGTAATTATTTAGAAAACATTTTACAAAATTCATTTTTATAAAACATAAATAAAGTATGTTACAAACTAGAATGCTCATAAATAAAGTTCTGAAAGCGGAAATACATAAATCCAAGTTCAAAGATTGTATCAGAGTGCATGCACTAGAGCTTTATAAAACATGCAGATGAACACACGTCAGTTGATCAACCTAAAGCGTAGATTAAGGTGTTATATTTAAAACAGTTAGTTGGCGAGAGATTTAAAACAGTGAGTTGAGGAGCCCAGTGAGCAAATAATACATTTATATGCAAAAATAATATTTTTGTTTTAAACATGTTACAATATTTTTTGTCATTAAACAAGGAACAAAAATGAAAGATATTAAAGGAAAATCTCTATGGTATAGAGCTATTTATTTGAATTAGCAACATGTACATTGAGCTATATATAATATTAATGTCATATATTATGAGATTAATTAGTATTACTATTATTTAGAAATTAGAATCCAGGAAACAAATTTGGGTTCAGCTGTACATGTTAAATTGTATGAAGTTTCTGTTCGTTTAGCTTTGCTCTAAATAGTATACATTCCAATGTGATGCACATGACGTGAAAAAGAACCTAGCCTAATCTTGTTAATGTCAAAATACATTGAATATAACCTTAACAGGTATGCTAGTCCAAACTCATAATGTTTAACTCGAAGAATAGGAAATTTTATCTTTTCTGCGGTTGTGGTCTAATTACCTAACGTTTTAATCAAGTATCTATTGACCTGGAAATTTACCATTAATTTCTTCAGTTTCATTAACTCCCTTTTTAAAAATTTACAATTCTATAAACATGTTGTCCTAAGTCACAATTCTGGAGACGATATTGTTTGAAGTTCTAATCGAAATTCCTTAAGGGGTTTAATAAATACAAACAAAATTATGCTTCAAGAAGAACTGGTTTGTGTCCGCTGGATGTTTTCTTAGACATTAATAGCGGCCTACCATCATTATATGCTTTCACCAGCGACTGAAAATGAAGATGGATTTGTTTATGATTCCACTGATCTAAATATCAAATTCTCCAGTCTTCTACATATTCCAGATACTCCCTGCTCCAAGCCACTAGTTTGGAGATTGGAGGGTTAATGATAACTATGACACATCAAGGAGGTGAATGGTTCATAACCAGTAATGGTATGCAATTGAAGGGATTTAGAGATATTTTAATACATAAAATTTAAAATTATCTCTAATCTATTTTTTTGTTAAATATTTTATGATAAGGTCATCATAAATTATTACTTCCTTCTGTACATTTGTTCATGTAATTTATGTATCTTTTATCTGTTGATTTTCTATCCTTTGTTTTTTTTTTTTTCTTTTTTTTTTTTTTAACTTTCTATAATTTTTTTTTTTTTTTTTTAAAGCAGGGTTGCCTATATTGTTTAATGATTTTACAATTAAAAATAAGGGCGAACGACTTATACATACCAAAGTTTACTGTAATGACAAGTTGGTACCCAAAAGGTTTTGAAACGAAAAATAGGTACCTTCCGTCATATTCTGTTAGCGATTTTTGTTTATTAATAGTGAAAAGACTAAAATGCCCTTCAAAGTTTCAATTTTTGTTTTTTATAAATTTAAAAATTTCTAAAAAACCCCCTAGGTTTGCTAATTTAATTAAACACCCCCATATATAAAATGTTTGTTAAATGACAAAAACACCCCCACCACCCCAGTGCCAGATTCCGGCCACCATCGCGGAATCATGGCAGCTTGTATTCGACACGATCATCCGGACGTGTGCATAACGTCTTGATCTTGCCTTTTCCGGTCAGATCCGCCACGGATCTTGCCGGAAAAGGCAAGATCGGCCGTCAGCGAGCGGACAGACTGCGGTCTGGCCTTCGGCCTTGCCGCGAGATGGAGTTTTGCGGCGTCGGCGGCCGATCTAGCCGTAGATCGGCCTTTCCGGCCATATCGCCACGGATCTGGCGGAAAAGGCCGGTCGGCAGCGACGACGGTCAGATCCGGAGTGCGTGTGCTATGACTTTCGGCAGTTTCGGTGGCGGTGGTGG
The DNA here is from genome assembly GCA_026229545.1 of Pistacia atlantica. Taxonomy (NCBI): domain Eukaryota; kingdom Viridiplantae; phylum Streptophyta; class Magnoliopsida; order Sapindales; family Anacardiaceae; genus Pistacia; species Pistacia atlantica. The sequence goes on along the minus strand of CM047898.1, from coordinate 23,964,700 downwards.
CGGAATCGGCACTTGCCAGGTGGGGGTGTTTTTGTTATTTTATAAAACTTTTATATATTGGGGTATTTAGTGAAATTTGTAAACTTATGGGGTTTTTTGAAATTTTTAAATTTATAAAAAACTAAAATTCAAACTTTTAAGGGCATTTTAGTCTTTTCACTATTAATAAACAAGAATAATAAGCAAATCACTAACGAACATGACGGAAAGTACCTATTTGTCATTTCAAAACCTTTTAGGTACCAACTTGTCGTTACGATAAATCTTGGGTATGTATAAGTCGTTCTCCCTAAAAATAATGGTCAAACACGTTTAAGTTTTTAATGGTCAAACACGGTTAAGTATCCTTTTATACACTGTTTCTGAAATTTGCGTCTTCTATAAACATATATCATGTTGAGATTGCGGTTTAACAACACCAAAGATGAAGATTTAATTTTCTTGTTTTAGTAGTCTCATTCAAACTTTCAAATCTCAAATTTAAGATTAACTACCATCTGGCAAAGAGTTTTTCTCTATCCTTGATAAGTGTTCAATAATTGATATTTTCAATCCTTTTATATCAATTTTCATGATATATTTTGTGATTAATTGGGCTGATTAATATATCTTGTAAATTAGGAAAGGAGTGGAGGTATGCGAATGAAAGTGGAGCATAATGTGCAACTTTTAGACATTGGCAAATTCGACCTCTGAAGGTTCAGTGAAGACTTTGACAATCTTAAAGTTCTAGAATGAGAAAGAGGTCTTCTTTGAGGTTTGAAGTAGACATCCTGAGCTTTTTAGATTAGGCTTACGTGTTTTAATCCCAGCAAATTTGGATATTCAAAGATTATATGCAAGTAGAAGATCTAATCCTGTCACAACTTGGGTATAGGTCAGTAATTGGACTACAAAATAAGTTTTAGAAGTCCAATTGAGATTATTGAAGATACGTTGGAAAGCTTATAACCAGGGCTACAACTTTCACAGGGAGCCTAGGCCCGAATTCAGTTGTTTTCTTACTAAAAATCTGCTCACAAGTTCTAGCAGAAAATTAGTCAGCCTGTTTTGGAAAGAGTAGGATTCGATTCCTATAATTTAGGAATTTGAGTTGTAAACCGTTTGGGGAGGCTGTACGCATGTTTTTTAGGGTTATTTGAAGGGGCTATAAAGAGAACATTAGGTTTTTAAGAAAAAAAAGACCCCACACACAGAAGGAAATTCATTCAGAAAGACTTGTAATTCTCAGTTTGAGATGTTTGGCTAAAGTTTTTCGATTGAGGGAATTTCAATTCCTAACACATATCGATGGTATAATTGATAAAGTAATGAAATTTCTCACCTTTCTATGGATTTGATTTATGTCATTAGGTTTTAATGGAATATGATATTTGATTCGTTTAATTTACTTCGGGCCTAGTAGATTGATTGAGTTGATATCGATTTCTGGAATTAGGAATTGTATTGATTTCTAGAATTAGGAATTGTATTACCTAATCGATCTATTCTTACAAGTCGAAGTTACCTGAGCGGATCAAGGTTTTTTTATTCCTAATCACGCAGTAGCAATTAGTTAGCAATTAGTAATAAAAGATTATGGATAAACTTTTTATTTTATTACTTGAATAAAAAAACCTAAGTTAAATAATCCGAGCTTGTGAGATTGTTGCTTAGGTTAACCTATTTCATTGAAACTTAAAGCAACCATTACATTAAATCTAGAGAGCTAGTTCTAGGTTGTCTAATGTTTAGAGATTGTTGAAGAGTCTATTTCATTAGTCAAAATTAAGAGGAATTTCGGGTAGTAGAGTTTGTTACTGCCTAAGGTTGATACTTCTATTAAAGGGTGGGATTGCATTGCAATTGAGAATATACATTGATTGTGAGGATCAGATTGAACCGAGAAGTCAAGTTGTTTTCATATTGATTTTCATTCATAATTTTGTATTGGTAATTAATTAGTTTCCTTGATTTTACAAACCGCCAATTTATATTTTGATTATTTAGGTCAATTTGGTTATCAAGGATTTAATTTTAAGTGGTTGGAATTTAGATTCAACTACTTCCTTATGGGATTGAGCCTCACTCACGCTATCTACGGGTTAATAATTAGAAGTAAAGTTTATTAATTTTGTGGTGTTGATAATGTTAAACAATCCAAAGAAAATAATAAAAAGAGGAGGCTAGGGTTTCATTGATATTGCATAATTCAATTGAATACAAAAAGTATGATTTAACCTAAATACAAAGATATATATATAGGCTAAACAAAGGAAATAATGAAAAGACAAATCTACCCTTAATAACCAATAAAACAAAATAACCCATATTTCTTAACATCTCCCCTCAAACTCACGATGCGGCGGATACAAGCATCGAGAGTTTGCCAACTAAGCCCCAGCGGGAAATAGAATGCGACTTGGTAAAGAAATCTGCAATCTGCAAAGAAGAAGAAACAAAGGGCAAGGTAATGGTGCCATGCTTGAGATGATGACGAGTAAGGTGACAATCGATCTCAATGTGCTTAGTTCGTTCATGAAAAACCGAGTTGTGAGCAATCTGAATAGAACTCTAGTTGTCACAATACATAGGAGTGGGATGAGAAAAAGAAACGCCCATATCTGCAAGTAACCAACGTAACCAAACAATCTCTTTGGTAGTAGATGCCATAGCACGATATTCTGCTTCGGTTGAAGATTGAGAAACAATGGATTGTTTCTTGCTCTTCCAAGAAATAAGAGAATCACCCAAAAAGATACGAAACCCGATGATGAGACTTGCGATCGTGGGATCACTGCCATGATCAGCATCAGAGTATGCACGCAGCTCCAAGGAAGAGGTGGATGGAAGTAAAAGACTCTGAAAGACTGTACCCCGAAGATACCGCAAAATACGAAGAACAGATGCCCAATGAACTGTATTAGGAGAAGCAACAAACTGGCTAACAACATGAACAGCATATGCAATATCTGGACGAGTAATAGTGAGATATACCAAACTCCCAACAACAGTACGATATAAAGTAGGATCTGACAAAGGTAAACCATCAGAAGAAGAATATTTTGCATTAACCTCAATCGGAGTATCGACAGTCTTATTATCAGTAAGTCTAGCCCGTTCAAGAATATCTGCAACATATTTCGAGTGAGAGAGAAGATAACCTCTAGGTGAGTAGGCTACCTCAATACCCAAGAAATATCGTAGAGAACTCAAATCCTTCATTTCAAACTGTTGAGCTAACTTTGTCTTCAAAACTGAAATACCATCAATATCATCACCAGTAATAATCATGTCATCAACATATAAAGATAGAATGATACGACCTGCATCAGTGCACTTAACAAAAAGAGCAGAATCATGACTACTAGAAGCAAATCCAAGGGGAGAGATCACAGTAGAAAATTTCTCAAACCAAGCACGAGGTGCTTGTTTAAGACCATATAACGCTTTCTTCAGCTTGCAAACATACCCAGAATCATGTGAAACACTAGGAGGGGGCGCCATATAAACTTCTTCTTGAAGATCTCCATTCAAGAATGCATTTTTAACATCAAGTTGAGAGATATTGTTAGAGTCATGAAAGTGACTCTATTTTGGTGATAAAAATACCCCATTTGTGATTAAATTGAAGTATATTGAGACAATTAAAGAATTTATGAATTTATTCACGAAAATCGCTTCTTAATATTTTTCTTATGAATTTAACGTGTTTGGAATGATTTTGGAAAGTATATGAGTTGATATTAGGTTGTGGTTTGTGGATTAAGCGTGATTTTGTCTCATTTATGTTGTTTAGGGGGTAAAATGTCATGTTTTAAGGGGCTGATTTTGTCACCTTTCAATTGTGCAGGGACTAAAATGATATTTTACACATTCTTCTATAAAACAAAATTGCGGATCGCGTTTTCCAGGGGCTGTTCACCCGATTTTCCGGCGCGCTTCGTCTCCCTCCGGCGACCCTTCGTCTTCTCCGTGACGATCCATCTTCCCAAGCACGGATCCACCATGCCACCTGCAGCCGCCACCATGCCGCCACACAACCGCGACGATTCGACTTCCCACCACCGCGTCTTTTCGTCTTCCCGGCCAGTTTTGGCCGTTTTCCGGTGACGTTCCAGCTCCCCAAGGATAGATCTCTTCCCCACGCGGATCTACACTTCCCACAGCTTCGCCGCGAAAACCGCCAGAATCCGTGATTTGGCCTTGCGACTCTTCATCTTCCAAGCCAGATCCTGCTCATTTCCGGTGACTTCTCACCTCCCCAGGACCTGATCTGAACTCCCCATCACCAGAGCTTTCCATTGGTACCTTCGGATCCCATTTCGCCACCGTTTTCGGAGACCCGCCAGGAAAATTAACGTTTCGGCGAACCGCGGCTGTTCGTATTCCGGGCTGTCCGTTGGTCGTTTTCGGCCCTTCTTCGCATCATATCGCTGTCGGTTACCTCCTCTTCGCCATGATCAGCTCCGTTTCCTTGTTTCAGCCTCCGTCATCACCACCATGCGGCTAAGCTCCCGGTTGTCCAGATTACGGTGTGGCGAGATCGAGATTGACTCCACTGATTTCCTCATCAGCTCTCGACTAGTTGGATGAGCCCGAATGTTGGATATTTGGTTAAGTTTCTTGTATTCAGATTATATTTGTTTTCGTTTCAGTTTGTTTGCGATACTTTAATATTATTCTGATACTCGACGTGTTGAATTGATAATGTCCATTGAGAACGTTTATTGATATATAACTATTTGCATAATTGAATGTGGGTTTGAGATTATTAAATGTTGATTATGACTTTAAATTGCTTCGGTACTGATTGCAATCAAGTTGTAGTAGCGTTTAATATCATTTCTACTATGAATGCATTTATTGTGTAATTAGTTGATTGGATGATACAAGTTAGTAGGTTGTACTTGTTAACGTTGTACCAACTAGTGGTGTTTAAGGGTTTAGCATTTTTCGGTTAGTCAATGATAGTCTTTAACCAATCGATCTGTAACTAAGACGACGAGGAGACAGGATAGATTATGCCTAGATTGCCGGGAGATATTTCTATTGATTTGCTTAGCCTTGTAGGATTAGGAAATTGAAGAGCGAGGAGAGGAATTGTGAGAGTTGGTCTTGAGTCAAACCGAACCCGTAGCGGCAACGCTTTTAATATTGTGTTTTAGTTAGCAATTTATTTAATGCTTTTTAATTTCCTGCAAGTAACTAGTTTCTTTAGTTTTAATCAATCATTCTGCCAATTTCTCTTTCGTTAACTCAAGTATGCATTAGGTCATTAGTCTTGCTCCCTGTGGATTCGATCCTGCTTACCGCTAACTACGGTATTTAGGTTTAATTTTGTGACCGTGATGACCGGTCTAACAAAATTTTGGCGCCGTTGCCGGGGAACAACGTGCTTTTGACTTTGTGTGTATTTGGGTTTGTAAATACTTTTAGTCTAATTTTTTTTATGTTATTTAATTTTCATTAGGACAGTTTCATTCGTGTTTGTTTTGATTTTGCAGGAAGATTGCAATTGGGGAAACGTTGCAGTGTGTCGTATGCCTCAAAGTTTAAGCGTGACCCGATTGTGATATTTTCTAATCTTTTTAGCTTTAATTCTTTTTAGTTCTTGTTAATCGTTTGTGTGATGTTTGCATGTTTCGTGTTCATTTAGTTTGCATGTTTGTATTGGTTTTGCATATTTTGTTTTTATTCATAGGATTTAGTTTTTGATTTAGTAATAATTTCTTTTTGTTTGACTGTTTATTTTAATTGTTGATTGTGTGGATTATTTTTTTTTAGGGTGTTGTCATATTTAGCTTTATTTTTCTTTATGTGTGGTTTTTGAATTTTTTTTTTTTTTTTTTTGTTCTTTTTCTTTTTCTTTTTCATTTAATTTTGATGTTGTGGTTGTTGGTGGAACCTTTGGTACACTTGTGATGAATGCTTGGTAGATAGTCATATCAACCAATTTTAGTACCCTTGGATTTGAAAATAGAAAGCACGTAGGATGGATGATAATCTGTATTCCATGCACAACCATCTTGCTTCTAGGATTCCTATCATAGGGCAGCCGCCTAGGAATGGTGGCATTTATGAGGTTTCTCCTTTGGACGATATAGACTCCAAGTTGGAGTCTTTAGCCTATCAATTTGACACGTTCATATCTATACATGGGCAAGCTTCTAGGCAACCACCTCCCGGTAGGACAAGTCAGGATGTCTTTTCTATGCCTTCAGACCTTTTAGCTGTTGAGTACGCATTTGAGGAACCAGCTCCCTTCACTTTTGAGGAGCAAGTGCAAGATGCACAAGGTTTCCAAAGACGGAATGATCCGTATTCAAACACATTTGATAGTGAGTGGCATAACTATCCTAATTTTGCATGGAAGCAGGAACAATCTCAGAATGTCTCCCATAATATGCCATATAGTTCTTCCAATCAACAGGGCAATTATTGGGACATGTATTCGGTCCAACCAACCGCCCAACCTAGGATCCCACCTCCCGTCCAACAGCCCACTCACGAGCCCAGTCCACTGGAATCAATGATGGCTCAAATGCTCCAAACCATGCAAGAACAGAAAGATGACATGAATGCTAGGTTCAATGACTTAGAGCAGCATTATCAGATATTACATTCCCATTCCCAATCTATTAGTAAGCTAGAGACCCAAATTGGTCAAATAGCTGAAGCGGTTTATAAGAGAGAGGAATGCCATTTGCCGAGCCAAGTTGTAGATAATCCCAATGGTGCACCTCACCAGATGGGGTGTCATGAACTAGCTAGGCTTGAGAGGGAATTATATGCTGAGTTTGGAGAGAAAGAGAGCTTTGAGGCAAACCAAGCCGAGAACAGTGAAAGAGAACCAACCATAGAGTTAGGTGTGTCGAGACATGAAAACGAGGAAGTTGGGGAGAAAGAACTATCCCCTGCATTTGACACACCGATAGAACCTTGTCCTCAATCCCTAGAGTCGAATCATGCATCCAACTTTAAGAAAACTACTAGGATGGAGGAAATGGTTGAGTTGTTTAGACAAGGGCTGATTGGTATTCCACTTCTTGATGCCATTAAGCTCATACCTGCCTATGCCAAGTTCTTAAAAGACTTGTGCACATGGAACTGGCGTATTAAATTCAAATATGCCTTCTTGGAACCTCGTGATACCCTACTTGTTGATGAATGGCGAGGGTCATGTAAGGCACCGCCAACGTTTCAACCACCTTGAACTTGATGTTCGCATTTAGTCTGGCTGAAGACTTTAAACTTAGCGCTTGTGGGAGGCAACCCACCTTTTTAAATATGTTTTTATTGCTTTTATGTTTTTGTTGTTTTTGTCTTTTCAGGAATTCTCATGTTTGGAAACTCATTAACTAGTCCAAGGCTACGCTTACACATGCTCCATAAACTCCGTTGGTGACAACCCCACCATTGTTCCTCAGGTTGTATCTCTCCACCTTATATGCTGTTATTGTTAGATTTCTTGTTTCTCAAATATGTTGGACGATTTTAATGTTATTGATCATATTGCCATTTGAGATCATTTGATGCTAAGTTGGGGAGGATGTTTGTAGTTGTGGGTCATTGAGGACAATGACATTTTAAGTTGGGGAGTGTTGATTGATTTTTATTTTTGTGGAGTATGTTGTTGATCATATTTTTGGGAAGTGTTGTTGATGAGACTTTTGTGGAGATTGTGATATTTTTGTGAAGTGTTATTGATGATGCTTTTGTGGAGAGTGTGCTTAAATTTTTGTGGCATGATGATGTTTTTGTTGAAAATATGTTGATCTTATTCTTGTAAGTCCAAAAGTGGTTAAAGTGAACTAAAGTGAGTTATTTTTAAAAATTTTCATGAATTCATGCATAATTACCATTTTAGAAGCAATTAAAGTGTTAGTTGAAAGGTTTTGTGAGGTGTTTGAAATTTTTTTGTGCAACATGGTTTTAAACATTGAACTATTGGTTCTGTTTTGTGCTAGGTTTGTCCATAATTGTGGTTAGACACTGTTTTGTGTAAATGTCATGTGTTTTAGTGTTTATGCAAGTCTCCCACATACTTTACATGCCCATGGAGCAAATTTTCATTTATTATCTTGCGTGTGTTAAAAGTGCTTAAATGTTGCTTGATGATTTGGTTTTGATTTGTAGCCTAGTTGACTCGAGTGAGTACGCCCGAGGGGTGTTCTACACCTAATCCCCTAAAGCTATCTAGCTTGGGAGCGGTTGGCCTAAAGCTCGTTACATGGGTCCTCTTGAAAGCTTAATAAGTCATTATATAAATCATGAGCTTTATAAGAAATAAAGAAATAAAGTCTTGACTTGTAGCCTAGTTGGTTCGGGTGAGTAAGTTCGAGGAGTATTCTACACTTAGTGCCCTATAGCCATCTGGTTTGGGAGTCATTGACCTAAAGCCCGTTACAAGGACCTTCTAGAAAGCTTAAGAAGTTAAGACCATAAAAAAAACAAAAAAAAAAAAAAAAAAAAGGTGATGAATGAAAAAGAAATTATATGTCAAAATCTTGTGTGGAAAATGAGCATTATGTTGCATGTACATAAGTTGGGGAGTTTTGCATAACATTTTAACATTGTGATATGAATATGAAATGTGTGTTTGAGAAGCTTGAATGGAGATAGGCAAATCTTGACAGAAACTTTAGTTCTTTATTTAGGATTGTGTTATTTACTTGTTATATTTAAATTCTTCACTTTATCTTTTGATGAATGTCTTGGTTGTTGATGAATATGGTTGTGTATGGTTTTGTGAGAATGTTGAAAGAGTTCTTTTAACTTTACTCGAGGACGAGCAAAGAGTAAGTTGGGGAGTGTGTTAGAGTCATGAAAGTGACTCTATTTTGGTGATAAAAATACCCCATTTGTGATTAAATTGAAGTATATTGAGACAATTAAAGAATTTATGAATTTATTCACGAAAATCGCTTCTTAATATTTTTCTTATGAATTTAACGTGTTTGGAATGATTTTGGAAAGTATATGAGTTGATATTAGGTTGTGGTTTGTGGATTAAGCGTGATTTTGTCTCATTTATGTTGTTTAGGGGGTAAAATGTCATGTTTTAAGGGGCTGATTTTGTCACCTTTCAATTGTGCAGGGACTAAAATGATATTTTACACATTCTTCTATAAAACAAAATTGCAGATCGCGTTTTCTAGGGGGCTGTTCACCCAGTTTTCCGGCGACGCTTCGTCTCCCTCCGGCGACCCTTCGTCTTCTCCGGCGACGATCCATCTTCCCAAGCACGGATCCACCATCAGCCACCGCAAGCCGCCACCGCAAGCCGCCACACAACCGCGACGATACGACTTCCCACCACCGCGTCTTTTCGTCTTCCCGGCCAGTTTTGGCCGTTTTTCGGTGACGTTCCAGCTCCCCAAGGATAGATCTCTCTTCCCCACAGCCGGATCTACACTTCCCTAGCTTCACCGCCGCGAAAACCGCCGGAATCCGTGATTTGGCCGCCGCGACTCTTCATCTTCCAAGCCAGATCCTGCTCATTTCCGGCGACTTCTCACCTCCCCAGGACCTGCTCTGAACTCCCCATCACCAGAGCTTTCCATTGGTACCTTCGGATCCCATTTCCGCCACCGTTTTCCGGAGACCCGCCGGAAAATTAACGTTTTCTGGCGAACCGCGGCTGTTCGTATTCCGGGCTGTCCGTTGGTCGTTTTCGGCCCTTCTTCGCATCATATCGCTGTCGGTTACCTCCTCTTCGCCATGATCAGCTCCGTTTCCATTGTTTCAGCCTCCGTCATCACCACCATGCGCGGCTAAGCTCCCGGTTGTCCGTTACGGTGTAGGCGAGATCGAGATTGACTCCACTGATTTCCTCATCAGCTCTCGACTAGTTGGATGAGCCCAGAATGTTGGATATTTGGTTAAGTTTCTTGTATTCAGATTATATTTGTTTTCGTTTCAGTTTGTTTGCGATACTTTAATATTATTCTGATACTCGACGTGTTGAATTGATAATGTCCATTGAGAACGTTTATTGATATATAACTATTTGCATAATTGAATGTGGGTTTGAGATTATTAAATGTTGATTATGACTTTAAATTGCTTCGGTACTGATTGCAATCAAGTTGTAGTAGCGTTTAATATCATTTCTACTATGAATGCATTTATTGTGTAATTAGTTGATTGGATGATACAAGTTAGTAGGTTGTACTTGTTAACGTTGTACCAACTAGTGGTGTTTAAGGGTTTAGCATTTTTCGGTTAGTCAATGATAGTCTTTAACCAATCGATCGTAACTAAGGCGACGGGGAGACAGGGATAGATTATGCCTAGATTGCCGGGAGATATTTCTATTGATTTGCTTAGCCTTGTAGGATTAGGAAATTGAAGAGCGAGGAGAGGAATTGTGAGAGTTGGTCTTGAGTCAAACCGAACCCGTAGCGGCAACGCTTTTAATATTGTGTTTTAGTTAGCAATTTATTTAATGCTTTTTAATTTCCTGCAAGTAACTAGTTTCTTTAGTTTTAATCAATCATTCTGCCAATTTCTCTTTCGTTAACTCAAGTATGCATTAGGTCATTAGTCTTGCTCCCTGTGGATTCGATCCTGCTTACCGCTAACTACGGTATTTAGGTTTAATTTTGTGACCGTGATGACCGGTCTAACAGATATGCCACTGACGAACCGAAGCTACTGCAATAAGAGCACGAATAGTAGTCATTTTTGCAACAGGAGCAAATGTCTCCTCATAATCCATACCATACTGTTGAGAGTACCCTTTTGCAACCAACCTAGCTTTGTATCGCTCAATAGATCCATCAGAATTAGTCTTGATCTTATACACCCAACGACAACCAACAACAGTCTTACCAGGAGGTAGAGGAACCAAATCCCAAGTACCTGTCTTATGCAAAGCAGAAAGTTCCTCATCCATAGCTAGCTGCCAAAGAGGATCAAGAATTGCCTCTTTATAGGAAGAAGGCTCAGATAGACAATGAATAGAAGCTAAAAAAGAAGCAAAAGATGAAGAATAACAAGAATAAGCAAAATCTGGTAACTTTGTGGACTTACGAATGCGTATGGATTGACGTAGAGGTGGATCCACAATCTCAGACGAAGCTTGAGTGACCATAGGAGAAGAGGGAGCTTCAGGTGTGTTGGAGAGTAAAGTGTCAGTACCTGCAGAATGATCAGTACTAGGAACCTGAGATGACAAACTATCAGAATCCTCAGAAAAAGGATCTATACAAATTAGATCAGATCTAGTCAAGGTATGAGTAGTGGATGGAATAGAAAAGAAAGGTATATGCTCAAGAAAAACAACATGACGAGACACATAAAGTTTCTGAGTTATTGGATCAAAACAACGATACCCCTTTTTACCTTCACCATAACCAAGAAAGACACAAATAACAGATCGAGAGGACAACTTGCTGCGTTCTACATGAGGACGAAGAACAAAACAAGTACAACCAAAAACTTTAAAGGAAGAATAATCAGGGGCATACCCATACAACTTTTCGAAAGGAGAAAAACCTGAAATATGAGAAGATGGAATTGTATTAATCAAACCTACAGCGTAAGAACAGCTTCACCCCAAAACACACTAGGAACAGAGGAATACAATAAGAGAGAACGAGCAGTTTCAACAATGTGCCTATGTTTTCTTTCAGCCACACCATTTTGCTCAGGAGTATCTATACACGAGGTTTGGTGAACAGTTCCATCTAATGCAAGCAACTCACAAAATTTAGTAGAAGTGTATTCCCCACCCAAATCACACCTAAAACATTTGATAATAGCAGAATGTTGAGTTTTGACAAGAGCTCGAAAGGTGTATATATCTCAAAAAAATTCAGAAACGATGTTTCATTAAATAAACCCAACAATAACGAGTATGATCATCAATAAAAGAAACATAATATCGAGACCCTCCTTTTGTGGCAACAGGAGAAGGTCCCCATACATCAAAATGAATCAAATCAAATGGAGAAGAAGAAACAGAAATACTTCGATTAAAAGGTAAAACTGAAAATTTTGACAGTTTACATCCACTACAATCAGAAATATCACAAGTTTGCAAATTTCCTAAAGCCCCTGTGGATGCCAAAAATCTCAAACGAGAAGACGAAACATGACCTAAACGAGAATGCCATAAATAAAAACTAGAAGAAGAAGGACTCAAACGAAAAGAAGACAAATCAACACTAGTAGCGGCAGCATCAACACTAGTAGCAGCAGCAGCAATTGGCACTTTTAACTCATCCAAAATATATAGTCCCCCTTCCTCTGCTGTCCCAATCGGCTTAGACGTAGATCCCTGCACATAACAAGAAGAAGAGGAAAAGGTGACTAAATTACAGAATCAAATAAGCCCGACCAACGAAGCAAGATTTAATGTAAGTTTTGGAATATGATAAACATTAGAGAGAGACAAGTGAGGTGTGACAACAGAACCAACACTTGCTAAAGGCATAGGAGTGCCATCAGCAGTCATGACAGGAATAGAAGACGAAGGGGACACAAAAGCAAAAGATGAAGAATCTGAAGACATATGATGTGAAGCACCAGAATCCAAAACCCATACAGAATGTGACATACCTGAAGAACTATGAGGTAACTGACCTACGGAAGAAGAAGCAGACATAGCTTGTGGCTGTAAGGAGAGAAACTTGAAATTACTCGGCAGTACTAGAATCGGTGAAAGGACTGAGAAATGAAACTCTGCAGTATTAGGCGTGGTGGTTTGTAACCACCCCGAGGTGGTCTATAAGCATTAGATTGTGGATGGTTGCGGGCTTCCAAGCTTGAGATTCTTGCTGCGATTGATTCTCTTGTCTCAACTTAGGACACTAAGCCTTCCAATGACCTTTTTGCGTACGCGCACTCATCGAAGGCAACCCTTGTGCCTTTATTCTGATTATTAAAGGACTCAAGCTACGCATCAGCAATAGTATGGATTAGAAGTCGCAGAAAGAATTCCCTTTTAATGAGACTTAAGGACGTATTTCTTCACCAATAACTCACCGACAACCGAGTCAATAGAAGGCATTGGAGAACGATGCAAAATTGAACCTCTAAGTCCTTCAAAATCACTACGTGCCGTTAAAAACTGTACCAACCGTTGCTGCTCCCTATGAGCAATATAGGCACCACATGCTTTTAATTCTGCAGATTCTGTAAGAGCCAATTGATCCCAAAGATCTGTCATAGCAGAATAAAACTCATGAACACTCATATTCTTCTCGCTGAAGAGCTCGTATGTCATTCTCCAATTGATCTTGCTTTGCAAAATTTGGTGAGTAAATAACCTTTGTAGATGATCCCAAACCTCTTTTCTTTGTCTCATACTTCGCTAATCGTGTACCTATGGAATGCCCAAAGAATTATTAATCCAAGTAATAATTTTTGCATTGTTTGCTTCCCAGGCATCTATCAAAGCATCATAACCCTCCTCAGTATTCTTAGGTTTCATAGAAGTTCCACTAACATATCCCCACATCTTTTTACCCTTAAGAAAATTTCTCATCACATAACTCCAATACGAATAATTCTTGTTATCTAACCTCACACTTACAGACTGAAGCGAATCGTCTCTTTCAGTAGCCATATTCAAAAAAAAAAAAGAAACCAGAATGCAAAAGAAAGGAAAACGAAATACCAGATTGCCGAAATTGAATGAATACCAACGAAATATCAGTTGGATCCGCGCAAGCTGTGTTTAAGATTAAGCCTCGTCCCATGAAACTTTGCTCTGATATCATGTTAAACAATCCAAAGAAAATAATAAAAAGAGGAGGCTAGGGTTTCATTGATATTGCATAATTCAATTGAATACAAAAAGTATGATTTAACCTAAATACAAAGATATATATATAGGCTAAACAAAGGAAATAATGAAAAGACAAATCTACCCTTAATAACCAATAAAACAAAATAACCCATATTTCTTAACAGATAACACACTGTCAATCCTACATGAAGACTTTTGAAACAACTGACAGAAAGAAGAAACAAATTCAGAGAATTAGAAACTCGGGAATGAGTGGGTAGTTTTTCATTGATTTAGAAACGGTTGCATTCTCTTTTTTATAGCCAGTAGTGACTGCTGTTAAATACACAAATGAACTTACAGAGGTTAAAAATTGAATCATTTACAGTTATATAAACTTAAATTAAAAGAAAATATCATCCACTATCATTAGAGTTTTCAAAATAGTCAAGCGGAGAGTCAGTCTTAAAAGTCGTATGGAATAGTCGGCCACAAAGAGATCGAGCAACAAATTAAGTGAGAGTAAGAAAGATAAATGTAGTTTCTCTCAACAGCAAGCTTTTGCCTTGACCCGGTCAAGGGTCGGTTCCCCGTTTGATGATCAGATCGGTGATATCAATAACTAAAATAGTTTTAAAAATTTACTAGTTAATCCCTAAAATTTTAATATATTTTAAAAATACCCTCTAAAAATTTAATTAGTCTCTAAAATTTTAAGATATTGCAAAAATACCCCAAAAATATCATTATTAGGCTCTAAAGTTTTGAAATATTAAAAAAAACCCCTAAAAATTACCTATTAGTCCCTACAAAATTAAAATATAGCAGAAACCCCCTAGAACCTAAACCGGACTGGAGAGGTTGCTGGTTCTTGGTCCGACCTGTCCAACCAGCTAGTCTGGTCCGCTTTTCAGACACTACCCAGCAGCTAGTAAGATAATTATAATCACATATGCTAACTAATAATTTCAACCAAATTAAATAAGAAAATAATTAAATTAAGCACGTAGCTTTTATTTATGATAATTTTAAACACCTTGTCTTACAACATTACCTTCGACAACACTTAATCTAGCTACTACAGTCATGCAATCCAAGGATCACACAACGATTTTATTTTAAGGAACTCGGTTCAACTAGATTTGTCGAGCATCCATCAATATTGTTTAATTCACCATGCGAATGATATTTCTATCTGCATGAAGAAAATTGTACTCCTCAGCCTTGATGAAATTAATCAAGAAATTTCCTGGATCAGCTTTGAGAACCAAACGTCTTGTTCCACTCAACAAATGAACGCCAACGTCGCCGCACAATGTTGCACAAGTGTCGCACACTTTTGGACAGTGAACAATTCTGTATGAATGTGTATTTCCAAACCTCTCAAATTTAAACCAATTTAGCAACGTTTC
The DNA here is from genome assembly GCA_026229545.1 of Pistacia atlantica. Taxonomy (NCBI): domain Eukaryota; kingdom Viridiplantae; phylum Streptophyta; class Magnoliopsida; order Sapindales; family Anacardiaceae; genus Pistacia; species Pistacia atlantica. The sequence goes on along the minus strand of CM047898.1, from coordinate 23,949,571 downwards.
AGCTCCAGGGTTTCCTGGAACTCCACTTCGGGTTATAAACCACTCACCAGTTGATGAGTCATAGTCATTAACCCTCCACACTATCTGCAAGCACAAAGCGTCCTGAGAATAGAATCTGATATTCAGATCAGAGGATTCATAAACAATTCCATCTCCATTTTCAGTGGCTGGTGAAAATAATAATGGTAAGCCCTTATCTAAATCGGATGGTAGTTGGATAACATTACGCGGGCAGCGATCTCTGGTAGGGAAAACGCTCACGCCGCCACCACCAGCTCCTGTGATTGCCGATACAATGTAGTAAGGAGTTCCAGTAAGGACCTTCTCACCATTGATGTCGAGCAAAGGCTTAGGATCCCCAGCCCCCAACAAGGGTTTTGAGGCAATCAAGGCAAGAAAAAGGAAGGAAAGCACTAAAGGAATCTTCATGGTTAATAGCTAGCTTCAAATTAAGGCCGGTTTGATGTGTGTGGATGTGAATGCAAGGAGAGATTCAATTTATAGAGGTAGAGGATTGGTTCATTGGTAAGTGCTTCATGCACAATTTATTGAGGATAACTTTGGATTTCAGATGGTCCAAACACCAAATTTGGCATTTTGCACATAATATTATTATTTTTTTTCTTTTCAGAGTGGGGGCAGGCATGAAAAAAATATACCGAGTTTTCATTTTAAACATGTTACAATATTTTTTGTCGCATATGTATGAATATGATTAAATATAAAGTGATACATTGTTTCTTGAAAAAGAATCCATTCTAATTATTTTCTGGATCTATATATATAGCTAACACGTAAACTAGACGTGAAACTCGATCCTGCAGATTTTTTAGCTTTTCAAGGACTTGTTTGGCAAGAATATAATGTATCTCACGCTTTCACCGTGAATACAGGAAATATCAATAATTGAACATTTGAACTTTCTAGATTCCTTATTATCTTTTAAGTGGATGGTCCAAATTTGTAGGTTACCTTTTGTCTTTGATTTGATAATATTACTAAAACACGTTATTTAAAATTTAAAATGTGAGACTTAAAGTATTAAACATCCATATATAGGTGGAATAAAAGTCAGACTTTGATTACCTTTCTAAGTTCATTAATTATTGATTTTTACGCATAGGCTAAAGTTTGGCATTTCATACTACTAGTTACTTACAGAAATACCAATCTCCTATAAATTATGTCAATAAATTTTTGAATATTTGTCAAGCTTGGCTCTTAATAGCCAATACATAATTAATTAGTTTAGCGAAGAAGAGATATGATACCGTCTCCTAAATTCATTCCTACCTTCGATTGGTTTGTCATAGTTTAAGGTATTAAATTCCATCTACCTAATTAAATGACATTTTTTTTATTGGCATTAAAAACCTTTTGTATATTTTTTAATCAAAATTTAACTTACATAGGCTAAAAATTTGAATCATTAATTAAGAAAAGTCCAATCCTTATTTTGAACGCTAGGCTTGTCTAGCATTAGGGTCTCCCCTTTTCTTTATGTTCATTCTTTTTTTTTTTTTTTTTTTTTTTTGGTATCTAGGGGTGTCCGGGTCAGTTTACGCATATCTGAACTAGTCTCTCCAGCTCTAAAGTTAACAGTCAGGTAAGCCTCCAGTGGCTACCCCTTATTAGTAGTTGTAGAGATTTGAACTTAAGACCTCTTGAGTAATACACTCAAGAGTCCCAAGGAAACAATCAAACTACCTAGAGGTAGTTGTGTTTAGGACTGTCAGCCGAGCCAAGTCTCTCACGAGTCGACTCGCCTCGGCTCGTTAATTACTAGAACTCGGTTCGAGTAAACTCAAGTCAAGCCAGCTCATTTAAGGCTTGCATTAAGTGTCGAGCCAAGTTCTAGTTTACCTCGGCTCAGCTGGAATAGGCTCGCGAGTTAAAAAGTGGCTCATTTGGGTTTTTTTGCGATATTTATAAATAATAGGTCTGTTTTGTAATTTGACATGCAAAAGGTTGAAAAAATCGCAAATTAACCCCCAAATCCCTATTTGTGTTTCTTTTGGTCGTGGATTGTATAATTTGTTGTGTAACACATTATTTTTGTTGATTTGGATGTGATTTATGTTGATTTAGATGCAATTTACAAGGAATTGGATCTCTTTTGTGTAAAAAAAGAACTACAGGTTTAAAAAAAAAAAAGGACAATGAAGCCGTAATCAAGCTGGCTCAAGCTCATGTGACTCGAGTCATAATCAAGCTCCCTCGAGTTGAGTCAAATGAGCTCAAATTGAGTCACAAGCCGACTCAACTATAAACGAGTTGAGTCACGAGCTGAAATTTTTTGACTCGACTGACTTGTGACTCGACTCAGACTTGCCTAACGGTTAACCGAGTCAGACTTGTTTAGTGTGAAACTCGACTCGTTTACACCCCTCGTTGTGTTCATTCTTTATTCTTTATAATATTGCCCTTTATCAAAAAAAAAAAAAAAAGTCCAATCCTTATCATCATTATCGTCTACAATTGGTAAGTGCTTCATGTACGATTTATTGAGGATAACTTTGGATTTCACATGGTCCGAAAACCAAATTTGGCATTTTGCACATAATATTATTTTTTTTATTTTAAACATGTTACAATATTTTTTGTCGCATATATATGAATATGATTAAATATAAAGTGATACATTGTTTCTTGAAAAAGAATCCATTCTAATTATTTTCTGGATCTATATATGTAGCTAACACGTATGCTGGTCTAAACTAGACGTGAAACTCGATCCTGAAGATTTTTTAGCTTTTCAAGGACTTGTTTGGCAAGAATATAATACGTCTCACGTTTTAACCATGAATACAGGAAAAATCATTAATTGAACTTTCAAGATTCCTTATTATCTTGTATCATTAATTGAACTTTCAAGGTTCCTTATTATCTTGTAAGTGGATGGTCCAAATTAGTAGGTTAGCTTTTGTCTTTGATTTGATAATATTACTAAAACACGTAATTTAAAATTTAAATGTGAGACCTAAAGAATGTCAAATATGCATATATAGGTGGAATAAAAGTCAGACTTCGATTGCCTTTCTAAGTTCATTAATAATTGATTTTTACGCATAGGCTAAAGTTTGGCATTTCATATTACTAGTTACTTACAGAAATACCAATCTCCTATAAATTATGTCAGTAAATTTTTGAATATTTGTCAAGCTTGGCTCTTAATAGTTTAGTGAAGAAGAGATATGATACCGTCTCCTAAATTTATTCCTATCTTCGATTGGTTTCTGATAGTTTAAGGTATTTAATTCCATCTACATAATTAAATGACATTTTTTTACTGGCATTAAAAACTTTTTGTATATTTTTTAATCAAAATTTAACTTACATAGGCTAAAAATTGAATCATTAATTAAGAAAAGTCCAATCCTTATTTTGAACGCTAGGCCTGTCTAACATTAGGGTCTCCCCTTTTCTTTATGTTCATTCTTTTCTTTTTTCTTTTCTTTTTTTTTTTTTTTTTTTTGGGTATCTGTGGTTTTCCGAGCTAGTTTAGCGCACCTCAACTAGTCCCTCACTCCCTAAAGTTAACGGTCAGATAAGCCTCCAATGGCTATCCTTATTAATAGTTATGGAGATTCGAACTCAAAACATCTTGAAGAATACACCCAAGAGTCCTAAGCAAACCATCAAGCTACCTAGAGGTAGCCGTGTTTAGGACTGTTAGCCGAGCCAAGCTGCTTGCGAGTCAGCTCGACTCGGCTCGTTAATTACTAGAACTCAATTCAAGTAAACTCAAGTCGAGCCAGCTTGTTTAAAGCTCCCATTAAGTGCCGAGCCAAGTTTGAGTTTACCTCGGCTCGGCTAGAATAGACTCATGAGTCAATAGTGGCTCATTTGGGTTTTTATACGATATTTACAAATAATAGGTCTATTTTGGAATTTGACATGCAAAAGATTGAAAAAATCATAAATTAACCCCCAAATCCCTATTTGTGTTTCTTTTTGTCTTGGATTGTATAATTTGTTGTGTAATACATTATTTCTATTGATTTGGATATGTTGATTTAGATGCAAATTTACAAGGAATTTGATCTCTTTTGTGTAAAAAAAGAACTACAGGTTTTCAAAAAAAAAAAAAAGGACAATCAATCTGTAATCAAGCTGGCTCAAGCTCATGTGACTCGAGTCATAATCGAGCTCGAGTTGAGTTGAGTTGCAGGTTGAGTCACGACTCACGAGCTGAAATTTTCTTAGTCAATTGACTCATAATTCGAGTCGAACTCCCGTAATAGTAAACGGAGTCAGGCTCATTTAGGATGAAACTTGACTCGACTCGACTCATTTACACGCCTAGTTGTGTTCATTCTTTATTCTTTATAATATTGCCCTTTACAAAAAACAAAACAAAAAAAAAAAAAAAAAAATCCAATCCTTAGCATCATTATCTTCTACAAAAATTCTTTGTTTTCAGTCTTTGATGTACTGTTGGACTCAAATATAAATATTGAATCACTGCCCACTAACTTAAGCTTTAAGATGAAGTATCAATTTAATAGGTATCAAAGGTTTTAGTATTCAATAAAACTTTAAAATTTAAGAAATTGATCCATTATCACTGTTCACCTCCAAAGTCGTTATGATGTTCTTAGTGCTTGTAGGTTAAAAAGGTAATTTTCTTCCTAAGCAATAAATAAAAATAGAAAAATACCAGTAAGTACCATTTTTGAAATTGTCATGCCAACAGCGATTATTGTATTTTGTGTCAAACAAAATCATCAATTTTTTCTTTGATCCGAAATATCTATTTAATATAATGCATAAGATATTCTGTTGTTTAGGCAGAGATTGTCTTGCCAGCAGTGATTATCTCTGCAGTGATTAGTAAGATAATTAAAATCACATTTCTAAACTAAATAATAATTTCAAGCAAATTAAATGAGATAATAATGAAATTAAGCACTTAGCTTTTATTTATAATTTTTTTGAACACTGAAAATATTACAATCATGCATTCCAAGGATCACACAACCATTTTATTTTATTTATATTTTTCCAGTGATTAAGTTAAGGAACTCGGCTCAACTAGATTGGCCGAGCATCGATCAATAATATTTTTCCATGCAATTGCTTTTTCCATCAGCATGAAGAGAATTAAACTGCTCAGCCCTGATGAACACGATGCTGAAAATTCTGTCACCCTTGATAGCCAAACGTCTTACTCCGTCAATCTCGTAAAGGCCAACCTCGCTGCACAAACTCACACAAGAGTCGCACACTTTTGGACAATGAACAATTTTGTATGAATTTGTATTTCCAACCATCTCAAATTTAAACCAATTTTGCAATGTTTCAGCTCCAGGGTTTCCCTCAACTCCATTAGTGGTTATAAACCACTGACCGGTTGATGAATCATAGTTATCAACCCTCCAAACTGTTGGCTGGAAGCAGATACTAGCTGGAGTAGAGAATTTGATATTTAGATCAGTGGATTCATAAAGAACCCCGTCTTCATTTTGAGTGGCTGGTGAAAATAGTAATGATTGGCCCCTATTTGTATCCAACTTTTGTTGGATAACATCGAGCGGACAGAGTGTTTTGCTAGGGAACAAGCTCAGGCCACCGCCACCGCCTCCTCTGATTGCCGATACGATATAGTAAGGAGTTCCAGTAAGGAGCTTCTCACCATTGACGTCAAGCAAAGGGTCAGGATCCGCAGCCCCCAACAAGGGTGTTGAGGCGATCAAGGCAAGGAAAAGGAAGGAAAGTAAAGATGGAGTGTTCATGGTTGCTTCAAGTTAAGGATGTTTTGATGTGTGGAGATCAATGCATGGAGAGCTTCTATTTATAGAGATAGAGGATAGGTCATTGGTAAGTTTAGCTGGTAGCATATGTGGACTTTAACCCAAATTCTCTCCCGTTAATAGAAGAAGGCTGCGTTTAGTACACTTTTTTTAATAGGATTTGTAAAATCCTATTTTGAATACATTTTAGAATAGGATTCTGAGAATGTATTCGGTGTATTAGTGGAAATCATTTTCTAATACTTAGATTACTTTTTAACCCCTACATTTGTTAATTTAGGTAAACGCTTCTCACAAATAAAGTTTATGAGTTAACAAAAATACCCTCATTCACTCAATCAACTTCTGCCAATCGACCACCACCCTTAGATGGTGGCTATCAGTCACGCTAGATCTAGCCGATTGTATGTCTATCTTGCCTTTTCCGACTAGATCTACCGTAGATCTGGCCGAAAAAGGCCAAATCTATAGCCAGAAACTATCTATCAATGACGACCAAGATATAGTCGTCGTCAACGGCTAGATCTGGCAGTTGATGCTAGATCCAAGATGGATCTAGCCCAAAAAGGTAATATCGACGCACGACCAACCAGATCCAACGGTGTAGTATTGGGTTAAGTTGAACGGTGTTGTTTCATGGAAGTGTTAAGTGAATCCAGACCACAGTTTTTCATCAGATCCAATGGCCATCATTCAGCCTCCGGGTCAACCGTATATAAACCCATTTTTTCCCCAAATTCTCAGTTCGATTGTTCTTTCCATTATTCGATTGAGTGAATCCTAGGGTTTGTGGAAGTGCTTAATCAAGATTGGTGTAATCAGGTAGACTTGAGTGATTAGGGCTGTAATCATTCTTGGGAGGGTGTTGTTCTCTCGAATTAGAGTTTCCAAGTGAGATTCCCTAAGGGGCTGGTTACGGGATATCTTGTATTAAGGCAAGGTGATTCTTTTAGATTGATTCAACTGTGACTATAACTGTGATTCTTGAGTTAATAGTTAGTGCAGTGAGCTCTTCCCTTTCCGGATCTCAACGTAGATGTAGCTTATTCTAGAAGGATAAGTGAACTACAGTAAATCGTTGTGTTCTTTCTATTCCTGCTTGATTGAGTGTGTGCTTGGTGTTTAGTAGAGTTCTTTAATTTGCATAACAGAAATAAATAGTAACTTGTCCAATGCAATAGCGAAAAGAAAAACAAATTAAACCCCTATAAAAGGACCAAATATTAGGTAGCTATTTATTGTTGCAAAAAAATTCTTATTATATGTTTTATTAGCTCTCCTACAGGAGATAAATCTATCGTGCATGGTTAAAACGTGAGATGCTCTGCTAGACAATTTTGTTCTATATTCAATATTCAGTGTATTTTTTTATTTATTTAATTTGTTGTCAAAAAGATTAGGTTAGGTTTTCTTCGATCATTGTCATTTCATGCTGAATTCCATATCTTTTTTCATATAAAGCCTTGTTGCTCTTTATTTACCATTAATTAATGTTTATGCCAAAGAATTTTTCCTTTAATATCTTTTTTCTCTCTTGTTGAATGACAAAAGTAATTTGTAACATGTTTAAAATGAAAACATGATATATCGTTTCCATGTCTGACACCACTCTAAAAATGAAGATGGCATTTTCTATGAATCTTCTTATCAAAATATCAAATTCTATTCTCAACACTCTGTCTGCTTGCAAACGGTTTGGAGCGTTGATCATAATGACTCATCAACTGGTCAGTGGTTTATATGTCACTCCCCCTCCAGGGTGTCCCTATCCTGTGGAATCTAGGTGCTCTCGAGGGATTCTGAGAGCAGGGTAATTATTTAGAAAACATTTTACAAAAGTCATTTTTATAAAACATAAATAAAGTACCTTAACAAACTAAAATGCTCACAAGTAAAGTTCTGAAAGCGGAAATACATAAATCCAAGATTGTATCAGAGTGCACTAGAGCTTTATAAATCATGCAAATGAACACACGTCAGTGGGCCAACCTAGAGTGTAGATTAAGCTCCGCACGAACCCTGTATACAATCCTGTTTGTGGGGGGTGGTTGCGTGGGGGGTGTGTGGGGGAGGGGAGGGGAGATTTAAAGCACTGAGTTGGTGAGTGATTTAAAACAGTGAGTTGAGGAACCCAGTGAGCAGATAATACATTTCTATACGAAAATAATATTTAGTTTAGTGATTAGTGAAGAAGAGATATGATATCGTCTCCTAAATTTATTCCTATCTTCGATTGGTTTGTGATAGTTTAAGGTATTTAATTCCATCTACATAATTAAATGACATTTTTTTTATTGGCATTAAAAACTTTTTGTATATTTTTTAAGCAAAATTTAACTTACATAGGCTATTTGTAGTTGTGGGGATTCGTACTTAAAACCTCTTGAATAATACACCCAAGAGTCTCAAACAAACCATCAAACTACCTAGAGATAGTTGTGTTTAGGACTGTCAGATGAGCGGCTAGTTAATTACTAGACTTCAGTTCGAGTAAACTCAAGTCGAGCCAGCTCGTTTGAGACTCGCATTAAGTGCCGAGCCAAGTTCGATTTTACCTCGGCTTGGCTAGAATAGGCTCAAGAGTCAAGAGTGGCTCGTTTGGGTTTTTATGCGATATTTACAAATAATAGGTCTCCTTGTAATTTGACATGCAAAAGATTTAAAAAATCACAAATTACTGTCTGCTTGCAAACGGTTTGGAACGTTGATCATAATGACTCATCAACTGGTCAGTGATTTATATGTCACTCCCCTTCCTGGGTGTCCCTATCCTGCGGGATCTAGGTGCTCTCGAGAGACTCAGGATTCCGAGAGCAGGGTAATTATTTTGAAAACATTTTACAAAAGTCATTTTTATAAAACATAAATAAAGTACGTTACAAACTAAAATGCTCAAAGTTCTGAAAGCAGAAATACATAAATCCAAGTTCAAAGATTGTATAGAGTGCACTAGAGCTTTATAAATCATGCAAATGAACACACGTCAGTGGGTCAACCTAGAGCGTAGATTAAGCTCCGCACGAACCTATATACAATCCTGTTTGGGGAGAGGAGGGGAGATTTAAAACACTGAGTTGGTGAGCGATTTAAAACAGTGAGTTTAGGAGCCCAGTGAATAGATAATACATTTCTATACCAAAATAATATTTAGTCTTAAAGAAATAATATTTTCGTTTTAAACATGTTACAATATTTTTTGTCATTAAACAAGGAAAAAAAATGAAAGATATTAAAGGAAAATCTCTATGGTATAAAGCTATTTATTGGAATAAGCAACATGTATATTGAGCTATATATAATATTAATGTCATATATTATGAGATTAATTAGCATTACTATTATTTAGAATTTAGGAAACAAATTTGGGTTCAGCTGGACATGTTAAATTGTATGAAGTTTCTTTTCGTTTTAGCTTTGCTGTAAATAGTATACATTCCAATGTGATGCACATGACGTGAAAAAGAACCTAACCTAATCTTGTTAGTGTCAAAATACATTGAATATAACCTTAACACGTATGCTAGTCCAAACTCATAATGTTTAACTCGAAGAATAGGAAATTTTATCTTTTCTGCGGTTGTGGTCTAATTACCTCACGTTTTAATCATGTATCTATTGACCTGGAAATTTACCATTAATTTCTTCAGTTTCCTTAACTCCCCTTTTAAAAATTTACAATTCTATAAACATGTTGTCCTAAGTCACAATTCTGGAGACGATATTGTTTGAAGTTCTAATCGAAATTCCTTAAGGGCTTTAATAAATACTAAACAAAATAATGCTTCAAGAAGAAATGGTTTGTGTCCGCTGGATGTTTTCTTAGACATTAATAGCGGCCTACCATCATTATATACTTTCACCAGCGACTGAAAATGAAGATGGATTTGTTTATGATTCCACTGATCTAAATATCAAATTCTCCAGTCTTCTACATATTCCAGATACTCCCTGCTCCAAGCCACTAGTTTGGAGATTGGAGGGTTGATGATAACTATGACACATCAAGGAGGTGAATGGTTCATAACCAGTAATGGTATGCAATTGAAGGGATTTAGAGAAATTTCAATACATAAAATTTAAAATTATCTCTAATCTATTTTTTTGTTAAATATTTTATGATAAGGTCATCATAAATTGTTGACAGAAAAAGATGTTCAAGCTTCAAACTCAGGAAAGTATGAACTGCATGCATGCAACATCTTCCTGGTTCACGTGGATCAGTTAAAATTAATAACCAACTTGCTTTAAGTTGGTTAAAGCAAGTTGCTCAGTCTATTAAAGCAAGTTGCAGAGTTAAACAAGTTGTGAGCAACTTGCATGCAGTTAATGCAAGTTGATAATCAACTTGCACACGGCATAAGAATTGTGTTTTATCTGTTATGGTCGAATGGTGTATAATGAAGCTCTTGGATTTTGGTTAATGGTGTAGATTTAAAGTGGACTAGAGTTTATTACATACTCTCGCGTGTATATAAGACACAAGTGTACCTTAGTTTTATTCAATTGAAAAAGATGGAATAAGATAAACTTCTTCTTTTCCATAATTCTTTTACTTTCTGCTCTGTTTTCGTTTCTTTTCTGCTCTGTTTTGTTTTTCCTCTTTTCATGGTATCAGAGCTATTGACATACGTCAATGGCAGATCCTAAGACACCCCTCACATCAGTTCTCAACACAGAAGGAAAAGCCATGAATTCAACTTCTCCTCAACCCTGAATAGCGCGCTACCTACCATCACCGTAAAACTTGGAGAACGAAATTATGCCTACTGGAAATCCCAAGTCCTCCCTGCATTAAAAGCTTACGAGCTAGAAGGTTTTGTTACAGGTGACAAACCTTGTCCTTCTCCCTTTACTATTTCTGAAACTGATGAATCAAAACAAACGGTCAATCAAGAACAGTTAGCATGGAAAAGAATTGATCAGTTGTTATTTAGCTAGTTGATATCCACCATCTCAGAAACTATGTTCAGGCACGTTGCTAACTGTGGTACAGCATTTGATATATGGCACACACTAGAGATGCATTTTCTAACAGACTCTAAGGCTAGGATCCTTCATCTAAGAAATCAACTACAAACGACTAGAAAAGACAACTCTAGCATAATTGATTATGTGCTCAGGATGAAGGAAATTGCAGACTCTTTGACCACCAGTGGTGTGGTTGTAGCAGATGAAGAATTACTCTTATACATTCTTGATGGACTTGGAACTGAGTATGATGCAATGGTGGCTACTTTAACTGCTAGGAGTAGTGAAGTATCATTACAAGAAGCACAATTCTTGTTACATAAACACGAAATGAGACTGGAGAAACAACATTCTGCCTATATTGGTTTTCATGAAGCTGCTGCTTTTCCTGGCAAACAAACAGCCCTCCAACACTCAACTGACCACGCCAATGCCAAACACCTCAGGACCACAAACAAATCACCCTATACATCATTTCTCTCACTCCCAAAATCAACATGAACCAAAACACTCCTATCTACCTCCTCAAAATTTCCAACCCTATAATCAAAGTTTCAGCAGAGGTAGAGGAAGAGGTCGAAACTTTTATAAGCCTAGACTGTTTTGTCAATTATGTGGAAAGAATGGACACATGGCCTTGCAATGCTACCATCGGTTTGATACTTCCTTTCAAGGAAACCAAAATCACAGACCACACTTTGGGACAGAATACAATGCCTCATAGCAGCATACTCAATTCACAACTCCTACACAAGTGTTCTTTGCAACAACTCAGCCTACTCACTCAAGTTACTATCCAAGACAGCCTTACCAAATTTCCTCACCAGTGACACATCATCCACAATCGTTTCAGAATAACACTCCAGCAAACTCCTCTAAACGAAATCTGTCACAACAGCATTATGAATATTCAGGAGAAAATGAACTGAACAAGCAAACAATAACAATTCAGCCAAATCAGATAGCGTCTCCTCTAGCAGTTTAGATCCCAAGCTTGGTTTATTGCTCAGTGCAACTCATCATATAACACCTGACCTTCAAAATCTCTCAGTCAAAAATCAATATACTGGAACCGAATCTCTCCAAGTTGGGAATGGACAGTGTCTTGACATCTCACATACAGGTTTGACTATTTTACCCTCCTCTTGTATGAACAAATCCATTCAACTTAAAAACATATTATGTGTTCCTCACGTGACTAAGAATTTGCTGAGTATTTCAAAAATTACAAGAGATAATAATGTGCTGGTTGAGTTTTCTGCTGATGATTGTGTTATAAAGGACAAGACTTCTCAGGTTGTTCTTCTTAAGGGAACTTTACACAATGGCTTGTATCAACTTAACATCCCAAGTGGAAATGAAGCCTACCGACAACAGAATTCTATCCCATTACAGCACTCTCTTCTGCAACAATCACAAGCTGCAAATTTCTTTTCTGGTTTTTCCTGTTCACAAAATTCTGCAGGACAGCAAGGTTTTCGTGATACATTTTCCAAAGAAAGAAATAACAGCCAAGGTCCAACATCAATTAGTGAAGGAGACTTATGGCATAGGAGATTAGGCCATGCTCATATTTCAGTCCTTAACTCCCTTGTATCAACGTTGCATGTAAAGGATAGCATCAATAAAATTCAATTTTGTGAAGCATGTCAATATGGCAAACTCCATCAAAACTCTTTTCCCTCATCACAATCTCGGGCAAGTAACCCTTTTGAGTTGATATATGTAGATGTTTGGGGACCTGCCCCTCTAGTTTCAGCTACTGGATTCAGATATTACCTATTACTTGTTGATGATCATACTAGGTACTCTTGGATTTACCCCCTCAAACTGAAATCAGAAGTAACTTCAGTTGTTAAACAATTCATACAACTAGTAGATCAACAATTTGATGCCAAAATCAAGATTTTTCAGTCAAATTGGGGAGGAGAGTTCAGACCACTTGCGGTTTTCTTTGCTCAGCAGGGGATCCATTTTCGGCACCCCTGTCCTCATACGCATCAACAAAATGGGAGGATTGAATGCAAACACCGTCATGTTACTGAAATGGGACTCACATTACTAGCACAAGCTTCCATGCCACTACATTTTTGGTGGTTTGCCTTTCATATTGCTGTGTACCTGATTAACAGACTACCATCTTCAGTAGTGGGAAATCAAACTCCCTTTTATCCTGTATTTCATAAAGCACCAGACTACAAGGCCATCCGCATCTTCGGGTGTCAATGCTTTCCTTTTATTAGACCCTGTCAAAAGCAAAAATTTGCCTTTCATTCTGAGGAATGTGTTCTCCTTGGGTATAGCTCTATTCACAAGGGATATCTATGTCTCAACACTCTTGGACAAGTCTACACCATGCAGAGTATCAAATTCAATGAACAGATTTTTCCCTTTGCAAAAGGTTTCTCTATTTCTCATACTTCAGCAACCAAGACACCCATGTCATTTCCATCAAATCCTTGGAAGCTTCCTGCTACCATTCCTAATCAGCCTGTCCTTCCTACAGCACCTTCTCTAACACAAAATCTATCCACACAAAATCAGTCCTCGGATCCACCATTAACTCTTGAAGTTGATCTCAGCTCGAATACAACTCAAGCCCCTTCTCTCAAGTTCCACCTACCACCACCATTGTCCAGAACACACACCCTATGATTACCCGAAGAAAAGCAGCAGCCCTTGTTAGCAATCTCACCTCTGAATCTCATAAAGAACCAACCAGTACAGCATCTGCCTTAACCAATCCTCTATGGGTGTAGGCTATGACTACCAAATATGAAGCTCTCCAACAAAATCACACTTGGTCTCTGGTTCCATATACAAATGATATGACTCTTGTTGGCAATAAATGGGTTTTTAAGGTAAAACTTAATTTAGATGGGAGTGTTCAACGTTACAAGGCAAGACTTGTTGCCAAAGGATTTCGTCAAATTCCCGGAGTAGATTATTTTGAAACTTTTTCTCCAGTCATCAAAGCATCCACCATCCGAGTCATTCTCTCACTTGCGGTTAGTCATGGCTGGGAGGTCCAACAAGTTGACGTTAATAACGCATTTCTTAATGGTGATTTAACTGAATCAGTATACATGCCTCAACCAGAAGGATTTGTTGATCCAGATAAGCCTCAATATGTTTGTAAATTACACAAGGCATTATATGGGTTAAAACAGGATCCGCGTGCATGGTATGACAAACTAAAAACTGCATTATTGCAACAGAACTTCCAAAATTCAACTTCTGATTCCAGTCTATTCTATTATCATAATAGCAACAAAGTTGTGTATATCCTTGTTTACGTTGATGACATCTTACTTACGGGAAATGACACCTCAACCATTCAGCTAGTAATTACCAATTTGGACAGCTTGTTTGGTCTCAAAATTCTTGGCTCCATTAACTATTTTCTCGGCATATCTATTGTTCATACCAGTTCTAGATTATTACTTAATCAGAGCAAATATGCACAAGATATTCTTCTCAAGTATGGCATGACTGAGTGCAATCCCTGCTCTACCCCGATGGTCCTTGGCTCCAAACTTTGTCTTAAGGATAGCCCTCTGTTTGAACAACCCTCTGTTTACAGGAGCCTTATTGGAGCTTTGCAGTACTTCACCATGACCAGACCCGATCTCTCCTTTACGGTAAACAAACTCAGTCAGTTTCTCAAGGCTCCAACTATTAATCACTGGCAGGCTTGCAAGCATGTTCTTCGCTATATTAAAGGAACTTTACACCATGGTCTAACATTTTCTAAAGGCTCCAGTCTACAGCTTGAAGGATATGCTGATGCTGACTGGGCAAGTAATCAATCTGACCGAAAATCAACCAGTGGATATTGCATCTTCCTTGGCTCAAATTTGATTCAGTGGTGCTCCAAAAAACAGCATGTTGTTGCCTTATCCTCCACTGAAGCAGAATATCGTGCCTTAGCCCATGCTGCTACTGAAATTGCTTGGATCCAAAATCTGTTTCAAGAACTTCATATCTCCATTCCTGGCCTTCCCGTTCTCTGGTGTGATAATACAAGCGCTGAAGCTCTTGCTTCCAACCCCGTCTTCCATGTGCGCACCAAACACATCGAAATTGATGTGCACTTTGTACGGGAAATGGTTCAAGCTAAACGTCTCGTAGTCCAATATGTTGCCTCCACCTTCCAAGTTGCCGATATTCTTACCAAACCCCTCTCCAGCTCTCGGTTTTGCTCTCTTCGGGATCAGCTTCGCCTTTCTGTCTCTCCCGAATTTAAGCTTGAGAGACGAACTGACCATCCTGAACAAGCTGCAAATTCAACGACAGATTAGTGTTAACTCAGTTGTGAGAGCAAACTTTAAAGACAATGAAGGTTGAGTAAATAAAGTCAAACTGGGTTCAATGTTACGCTTGAAAGACGATGAAGAATGAAGGTTGTTAACTCAGCTGTGAGAGCAAAATCTTAAAGACGATGAAGGTGATGACGAAGTTTTTTTTTTGTTTGCTGTTCAGTTTTTCCTTTGTTGAGTTTTTAGCTTGAGGGACGATGTTGATAGAAGAAGATGTTCAAGCTTCAAACTCAGCAAAGTATGAACTGCATGCATGCAACATCTTCCTGGTTCACGTGCATCAGTTAAAATTAATAACCAACTTGCTTTGGTTAAAGCAAGTTGCTTTCGATCATTAAAGCAAGTTGCTCTCTATTAAAGCGTTGCGAGTAGCAACTTCACATGTAGCTTAATGCAAGTTGATAATCAACTTGCACACGGCCGAAGAATTGTGTTTTATCTGTTATGATCGAATGGTGTATAATGAAGCTCTTGGATTTTGGTTAATGGTGTAGATTTAAAGTGGACTAGAGTTTGTTACATACTCTCGCGTGTATATAAGACACAAGTGTACCCTAGTTTTATTAAATTGAAAAAGATGGAATAAGATAAACTTTTTTCTTTTCCAGAATTCTTTTACTTTCTGCTCTGTTTTCGTTTCTTTTCTGCTCTGTTTTGTTTTTCCTCTGTTCATAAATTATTACTTTCTTCTGTACATTTGTTCATGTAATTTATGTATCTTTTATCTGTTGATTTTCTATCCTTTTTTTTTTTTTTTTATAACTTTCTATAATTTTTTTTTTTAAAAGCAGGGTTGCCTATATTGTTTAATGATTTTACAATTAAAAATAATGGTCAAACACGGTTAAGTATCCTTTATACACTATTTCTGAAATTTGCGTCTTCTGTAAACATATATCATGTTGAGATTGCGGTTTAACAACACTAGAGACGAAGATTTAATTTTCTTGTTTTAGTAGTCTCATTCAAACTTTCAAATCTCAAATTTAAGATTAACTATGATCTGGCAAAGAGTTTTTCTCTATCCTTGATAAGTGTTCAATAATTGATATTTTCAATCCTTTTATATTAATTTTTGTGATTAATTGGGCTGATTAATATATCTTGTAAATTAGGAAAGGAATGGAGGCATGCAAATGAAAGTACAGCAAAATGTGCAACTTTTAGACATTGGCAAATTCAACCTCTGAAGGTTCAGTGGAGACTTTGACGATCTTAGAGTTCTAGAATGAGAAAGAGGTCTTCTTTGAGGTTTGAAGTAGACATCCTAAGCTTTTTAGATTAGGCTTACATGTTTTAATCCCAGTAGATTTGGGTATTCAAAGATTATATCCAAGTAGAAGATCTAATCCCGTCACAACTTGGATATAGGTCAGTAATTGGACTACAAAATAAGTTTTAGAAGTCCAATTGAGATTATTGAAGATACGTTGGAAAGCTTATAACCAGGGCTACAACTTTCATAAAGAGCCTAGGCCTGAATTCAGTTGTTTTCTTACTCAAAACCAGCTCACAAATTCCAGCAGAAAATTAGTCAGCCTGTTTTGGAAAGAGTAGGATTCGATTCCTATAATTTCGGAATTTGAGTTTTAAACCGTTTGGGGAGGCTGTACGCATGTTTTTTAGGGTTATTTGAAGGGGCTATAAAGAGAACATTAGGTTTTTAAGAAAAAAGGACCCCACACACACAAGGAAATTCATTCGGAAACACTTGTGATTCTCAGTTTAAGATGTTTTACTAAAGTTTTTCAATTCAGTTCGAGGGAATTTCAATTCCTAACACATATCGATGGTATAATTGATAAAGTAATGAAATTTCTTACCTTTCTATGGATTTGATTTATGTCATTATGTTTTAATGGAATATGATATTTGATTCATTTAATTTACTTTAGGCCTAGTAGATTGTTTGAGTTGATATCGATTTCTAGAATTAGGAATTGTATTACCTAATCGATCTATTCCTAATCACGCAGTAGCAATTAGTGATAAAAGATTGTGGATAAACTTTCTATTTTATCACTTGATAACAAAACCTAAGTTAAATAATCCGAGCTTATGAGATTGTTGCTTAGGTTAACCTATTTCATTGAAACTTAAAGCAACCATTACATTAAATCTAGAGAGCTGGTTCTAGGTTGTCTAATGTTTAGAGATTGTTGAAGATTCTATTTCATTAGTCAAAATTAAGAGGAATTTCGGGTAGTAGAGTTTGTTACTGCCTAAGGTTGATACTTCCATTAAATGGTAGGATTGCATTGCAATTGAGAATATACATTGATTGTGAGGATCAGATTGAACCGAGAAGTCAAGTTGTTTTCATATTGATTTTCATTCATAATTTTGTATTGGTAATTAATTAGTTTCCTTGATTTTACTAACCCCCAATTTATATTTGGGTTATTTAGGCCAATTTGGTTATCAAAGATTTAATTTTAAGTGGTTGGAATTTAGATTCAACTACTTCCTTATGGGATTGAGCCTCACTCACGCTATTTACGGGTTAATAATTATAAGTAAAGTTTATTACCTTTGTAGTGTTGATGATATACTGTCAATCCTACATGAAGACTTTTGAAACAACAGACAGAAAGAAGAAACCAATTCAGAGAATTAGAAACTCAAGAATGAGTGGGTAGTTTTTAATTGATTTAGAAATAGTTGCATTCTCTTTTTTATAGCCAGCAGTGACGGCTGTTAAATACACAAATGAACTTACAGAGATTAAAAATTGAATCATTTACAGTTATATAAACTTAAATTAAAAAAAAATATCATCCACTATCATTAGAGTTTTCAAAATAGTCAAGCGGAGAGTGAGTCTTAATAGTCGTATGGAATACAAAGAGATCGAGCAACAAATTAAGTGAGAGTAAGAAAGATAAATGTAGTTTCTCTCAACAGCAAGCTTTTGCCTTGACCAAGTCAAGGGTCCGTTCCTCGGTTGACCGATCAGATCGGTGATGTCAATAACTAAAATAGTTTTAAAAATTTCTTACTTAATCCCTAAAATTTTAACATATTTTAAAAATACCCTCTAAAAAATTTAATTAGTCTCTAAAATTTTAAGATATTGCAAAAATGCCGCAAAAATATTATTATTAGGCTCTAAGTTTTGAAATATTAAAAAAAATCCCTAAAAATTACAGTTAGTCCCTACAAAATTAAAATATAGCAGAAGCCCCCTAGAACCTGAACCGGACTGGAGAGGTTGTTGGTTCTTGGTCCGACCGGTCCAACCGGCCGGTCTGGTCTGGTTTTCAGAACACTAACCAACAGCTAGTAAGATACTTATAATCACATATGTTAACTAATAATTTCAACCAAATTAAATAAGAAAATAATTAAATTAAGCACGTAGCTTTTATTTATGATAATTTTAAACACCTTGTCTTACAACATTACCTTCTACAACACTTAATCTAGCTACTACACTCATGCAATCCAAGGATCACACAACGACTTTATTTTAAGGAACTCGGTTCAACTAGATTTGTCGAGCATCCATCAATATTATTCAATTCACCATGCGAATGATATTTCTATCTGCATGAAGAAAATTGTACTCCTCAGCCTTTATAGAGCTAACACGTATGCTGGTCTAAACTGGACGTGAAACTCGATCCTGAAGATTTTTAGCTTTTCAAGGACTTGTTTGGCAAGAATATAATATATCTCACGTTTTAACCGTGAATACAGGAAAAATCAATAATTGAACTTTCTAGATTCCTTATTATCTTTTAAGTGGATGGTCCAAATTAGTAGGTAACCTTTTGTCTTTGATTTGATAATATTACTAAAACACGCAATTTAAAATTTAAAATGTCAGACTTAAAAAGTATGTTAAATATCCATATATAGGTGGAATAAAAGTCAGACTTTGATTACCTTTCCAAGTTCATTAATTATTGATTTTTACGCATAGGCTAAAGTTTGGCATTTCATATTACTAGTTACTTACAGAAATACCACTCTCCGATAAATTATGTCAATAAATTTTTGAATATTTGTCAAGCTTGGCTCTTAATAGCCAATACATAATTAATTAGTTTAGTGAAGAAGAGATATGATACCGTCTCCTAAATTTATTCCTTTCTTCGATTGGTTTGTGATAGTTTAAGGTATTTAATTCCATCTACCTAATTAAATGAAATTTTTTTTATTGGCATTAAAAACTTTTTGTATATTTTTTAAGCAAAATTTAACTTACATAAGCTAAAAATTGAATCATTAATTAAGAAAAGTCCAATCCTTATTTTGAACGGAGTAATGCTAGCCTTACTCACTCTCCCTAGTCACTTCTCTTACTCACCTTTATTAAAATGTTAGCTTTATTCACTAGCTTTATTCACTTCTCCACCTTGTTTAACAAAGGTGAGTAATAGAAGTGAGTAGAGGAAGTCAGTAAGGCTAGTATTACTCTTTTGAACGCCAGACCTATCTAGCATTAGGGTCTCCCCTTTGCTTTTCTTTATGTTCGTTCTTTTTTTTTTTTTTTTTTTTTTTTGGTGTCTAGAGGTGTCTGGGCCAACTTACGCACACCTCAACTAGTCTTTCAGGCTCTGAAGTTAACGGTCAGGTAAACCTCCAGTGGCTACCCCTTATTAGTAGTTGTGGAAATTCGAACTCAAGACCTCTTGAATAATACACTCAAGAGTCCCAAGTGAACCGTCAAACAACGTAAAGGTAGTTGTGTTAAGGACTGTCAGCCAAGCCAAGCCGCTCGCGAGTCGACTCGGCTCGGCTCGTTAATTACTAGAACTCGATTCGAGTAAACTCAAGTCGAGCTAGCTCGTTTAAGGCTTGCATTAAGTGCCGAGCCAAGTTCTAGTTTACCTCGGCTCAGCCGGAATAGGCTCACGAGTCAATAGTGGCTTGTTTGGGTTTTTTTGCGATATTTACAAATAATAGGTCTGTTGATAATTTGACATGCAAAAGGTTGAAAAAATCTCAAATTAACCCCCAAATCCCTATTTGTGTTTCTTTTTGTCTTGGATTGTATAATTTATTGTGTAATACATTATTTTTGTTGATTTGGATGTGACTTATGTTGATTTATATGCAAAATTACAAGGAATTGGATCTCTTTTGTGTAAAAAAAGAACTACAGGTTAAAAAAAAAAAAAAAAAAAAGGAACAATCAAGCCGTAATCGAGTTGGCTCAAGCTCATGTGACTCGAGTCATAATCGAGCTCCCTCAAGTTGAGTCAAACGAGCTCAAATTGAGTCACAAGCCAACTCAACTATAAACGAGTCGAGTCACGAACCGAAATTTTCTGACTCGATTCGAACTTACCTAATAGTAAACCAAGTCAGGCTCGTTTAGTGTGAAACTCAACCCGTTTACACCCCTAGTTGTGTTCATTCTTTATTCTTTATAATA